>OX438782.1:7091302-7668802 GCA_949316455.1 Acleris holmiana | reverse complement strand
ACGAACTTAGAGGCTTGGGAGTTTTAACATAATTTGATAATAAAGACGTACAGTCAAAGAAACGTTTTCGCGTACCACCGTAGTACCCTGTCGCAATGAGGACAGGATATATCACTAAAACCATAGGGTGATGTAGCGTTTATACACTATAGCTCACCAGATTGTGATATCGTCCTATATGTATTAGTAGGGGAGAGCGGGGCTGAAAGTGCCGGGGGTAAGTTGTTCCGATGATAATAGATAGATGCAAGTAAAAAACGGAGCAATGATGTTTGACGCGAAACATTATGAAATTATGCCGTTGCAGGAGCCGTTTAAGTTGCTTCCATTACCATTATTATGGTATAATAGTAGTTATGGAAAAAAAACTAAATCAACGGAACAACGAACCCCACAAAATAATACCTTTTTGTCTTTGATTTTTTGTTAACTGAGTTGCTAGTGCACACAAAATAAACACATATTTTCACGGACTACAAAATACTCCTTTAGCGTGTGAGAACTAAGATTTATTTGTTTAAGGATAAGTTTGTATTTCAAAAGGATGGAACAACCAGCCCCATAGTGGGGTTAGTTGTTCCGTTCCGATCGATCTCATAAAAAATGATTTTATTTGAAAACTGTTTAACGATGCACAAAACAATATCACTATTCAGAAACTCCAATAACCATTCTTTAAATGTGTGTGTAAGCCACACAACATATACACTATTTCATAGCTCAATTTTGTGTTTTATGAAAATCGGCACTTTCAGCCCCGCTCTCCCTTACGGAAATACGTTTAATTATTTAAAAAGAACCAATAGTTACAATAATACAGAAGTCTCAGGTAGCATAATGCAAACATAAAACAATACAACTCATCTTGTACAGTCAGCCTTATATGTAGCTGAACCTTTTGGTACCTTGTCGCTGTACTCATTTTTCCTTCCTTTAAATCCCTTCTTATTTGCACCCTTAGGATATCCGAAGAATATTCGCGGTTTCGGTTGTGCATTGACCGACAACGCACAGTCGAAACCGCTGGACCTAGGGTCAGTCCGTCAGTCACTCAGTCACGGGTCTATTTTATATATTTAGAAGATACTATAACATGTGCACTGTGTATTACATACAAAAGTCGTTCATTGGCGTTGAATGTGAGAGAACTGTCGGCGCAGGAGTTTTAGATAAAAAGCAAAACAAACAACTAACTCCCCATACGACAGGGTTCGGCGTGGCGGCAGACCTAGTTGCAGATGGCGATCTCTGCTATGTGATTCTCAATACACTTATTTAACCATTCGTCCTTCAATTTGTCGGATGATTTATAACCCGGCACATTTTATTTGCTGTCATAAGTATATAATAACACGTTCAGAGCGTGCATTTTCATTCCATTGACGGTTTCAAAAGGGACTGGCAGGACGCTGCACAAGACAGGATGGCGTGGAAAAGCGAGAGAGGCCTCTACTCAACAGTGGGTAATTTTAGGCTAGTAATATCATCACTATCACTAAATAGTATAAAACAAAGTCGCTTCCCGCTGTCTGTCTCTATTTCGGTATAGGTATGATTCGATCTTGAAAACTACGCAACGGATTTTGATGCGGTTTTTTTAATAGATAGGTTGATGCAAGAAGGTGTAATACTTTAACCCGGAGCAAAGACAGGGCGGATCGTAAAGCAACAATGAGAATTAGGACTTTAACACACTGTATATGTAAGTTTGCTTGTCAGTATGTTCATTTATATCCAGAATATTTTACACCAATACTTCAAACTTAGCATATCGCGTTAATTATGTCCTTGCAAACCCTAAGTAATTGGTAGAGGGAATGCCGAGGGATCTGCGCGTACGCAGGAAACGAGCTCAAGTGACGCGCGCCAACCACTCACGCGCACTCATCGCTGCTCCCACGACTCAAAGGATTCTAATGCGGGCTGATTGGTTAGCTTGAAATCATTTTAGTATGATGATCCATACACTGAATGAAATAACAATGCGGTTGTACCTACAGACAGTCACCGTCATTGGGATTACTTAAGAAATTTGTCGCTTTCAATTTCGTTCATATCTTATTTAGGTAACTAGGTACTTGAATTTTTAGCCAACTGACCAGGAGGGAGGTTAATGTTTTTTATCTATTAGTTATGTATACTTCTTTGTTTCCATATAAAGGCTGAAGGTCTTTAGATTCGCCAGCGTCTTGACTGTCACTGGGTACTTTATGAAAACAAATGGCAAAATAGCAAATGTAATTTAATATCATGGGTATTGACATTTAAAGACGAACATATCAAAACTGTAGTCGGATTTTAAAGATAGCTCTTTGTTCGTGTTGTTTTTTTTACATAACGTTAAATACTTACAATTAGACCACGATAACAGCTTAGTGATAAACTGCTTACCCTGAAACTTGATATTATTAGTCCGCAAGGACCTTTTGTTTAGAACGCCACAGTCTAGTCGGCACCGGTGGTCACGCCAACGGAATTTCATGCCGCTGCTGTCACTTAGAATAGATTTTCTAGTCTATACTCGTATACAAACTGAGACCCTAGTGAAAATTGATACAACTGTATCGCTCGTAAATTTAAAAAAAAAAAACTGGTCAAGTTTGAGTTGGACTCGCGCACGAAGGGTTCCGTACTATCTATACAACATTAGACACTATATCGGATTATTGTCATTTATTTGAATACCACGTTTGTTGTACATACAAACGCTTCCTTAATTAATTATATTTTTATTTATTTATTTTCGAAGTGAATATACAACACAAATATTTATTTTATTGTTTTTAGTATTTGTTGTTATAGCGGTAACAGAAATACAGCATCTGTGAAAATTTCAAATATCTAGCTATCACGGTTCTTGAGATACAGCCTGGTGACAAACAGACAGACGGACAGCGGAGTCTTAGTAATAGGATGCCGTTTTTACCCTTTAATTAAACGGTACGGAACCCTAAAAACCGTAAACCGATTCCAAATTAGAAAGGAGCTTTACTATGGCATGGAAAAGGCGAACAAGCACACAGGCCACCTGATGGTAAGTGGGATCTGTAACCCATAGACCGCAAATACGTTGAGGACTAAGATGGAATGCCTGAATGTAATTACACCGGTTGTCTTATCCCCAAACCGGAACACGACAGTGCTAACTATGCTGCTTGGCGGTAGGTTGAAGGAAAAGATAGCGGTAGCCACCACTAAAAGTCCCGTTTGCTTTTCATGGAATACATGACTAGCTTTTGACGAAATTAAAATGGGTACCAATTTAAACCCATGGAAAAACAATCATTAAATAAACAAACCAAATTGCCATAGGTGTGCAGGATCCCGTGATGGCAACGGGACCTTACTACATACTTACTACTACTATGACTTTTTAAAGCTTCATATCTATTATCTTATGAAAAAATAACACGTCAATTGCGTATACAGCTATCCTCTATCGTAGCACTTTCCAGAGAGCGTAAGAATTTTTTCTATGCATTTTCCCCATTTGATACATTATGACAGTCTTCGAAACTCTTTTACGTTAGTGTTATTCATCTTGTCTAGCGATAGCCTCGCAGCCCCGCCCAACCTCATCGTTAATTTCACACCCAGTGTTTCACATCTGCCGTTCTGGGAATCAAAAATATAGTGTAATTATTTTGAGATACTTTTTACATCAGGAATGAACGGCGACATAGAAAAGAAACATTCTTTCGAGAAAAGTAATGTGGCTCCAAACAGTTCAGTATCTGTTATCGTCGACTTAACTAATTAGGTATTTGACCCTACGATAAACGAACAATGCGGCTCTTGTTACGGGCAGCAAGTAGACAGGCAACAGAACTGTACACTGCAGCCGCTGTGGATAAGAACACAGGACCTGATAGCCCGGTTAGCCTCATTGGTAGTGAGCCCCTACGTACTTAGTTAGTCGTCGGTAGTCGGTACAATACCCGGTAAGGGTAAATATTTGTATAAATAGCGCTAGTATTTGCTCCCGAGTCTTGGTTGATAATGATAACTTCAATTAAGTATGTATTTCTCCTTATATTATATAAGTATGTTTATCGTTGTCTAGTACCCATGCCATGGAGACCTTATCTTAGTTTAGGACTAGGATGAACGAATTACTATTTACTAGTCTAGTCCAGCGCACAAACAACATTTTAGTGCGACTTCGGTCGAATAAGTTCGCTCGCATTCTTGACTGATCGAAAAGGAGCCGTTTTTAAGAGAGTATCACGTCAGATATTAATTTATTTATATACAATAAACCTGGGCCAATATCACTACATAGTATAAAAAAAGTTCCGTCGCGTCGCGTCGCGATGATCTCAAAAACTACAGAACGGATTGGGGTTTTCAACCATTATTCACGGGAAGTTTTATGTTTAATTAATTCTGGTTAAGAGTGCGCCGAGGCAACGATACGTAATTACGAAAAAAATGCGTTCGTTTGATCGCCTGCTGCATTGTTTTTACTGAAGCTTTAGTTATGCAATTCATATGTAAGATATTTAAGGAATCACTCTATTTATCATATACTTTAGAAACACGATTACTTGTACTTCCCTCGATAGAAAAAACATCCAAAGATACCTCTACATAACAAAATAAACACTTAGTACGGCGTAATTACTTCACGGAAGATCATCAGTTTTGGATTTACAACAAAACTACACGTCTTCTATATATTCTACACTTTAGATTTGAAAATGTGTTTTTTATTTTACTAATATGAAGGAAATACCTAAATTCGCACGCGTTTCGTCCATTTTAGCCAGAGCCGTCACGTTTCCCCCATATCCGCATTAGTCAGGCTTCGGCCGTCGGAGGTGGAGGCTGTGTCGCAAGTTGGATGGTTGCGTTTATCGCGATTTTTGTGATTATTCACTTTATTTTAAATGGGGAACAAACACAACCAAGAAAGGAAGAGAAGGGATTGGCAAAAGCACAATGCTAAACGCTTGCGTGAAGAAATGAAGTTAGTTAAAATCGTAAACCTACTGATAGTGGAGTAGTTCTAAGAAACCTGATTTGACAGTTGTCAAAATGCCACGCTAAGGGAGGAGAAAATAAATCGGTAGCAACATAGACTGATTTTCGAGATGTATCGATTTGTATTACTAAGACTTTGTAATCGTTTAGTTGTAGTCTTGATGTTTTGGGCCAAAATTGGTTTATTTACACAAGTAATTTTAAACAACACGCGAAGTTCTTTCAATTAGTAGGTAGGTATATAACAAATACACTTCTATGGTGAATATTTACCAAGATATAAAAATCGTTTAGCTAAAAAAACACATTTACAGGCAAAACAAGCTTCTTAGAACGACCCGAGGTTTTTTTTTACTATAATTAATTATATAATATTGTTACTTCTTGGGATGGTTTCAATATTTCTAGAGCAAGACTTCTCCAGAAATCTGAATACAAAGAGAATACTCCGTAAGTATACTCAGTACCTAACAACTATATTTCAACAAATGAGTAAAATTGAAAAATTATTCAAATTATTTTATTTATAGGGTTAATGTTCCAGTTGTTGGCACTTCGCTACAAAGCGAAGAGTTAGGTACCTAATGAACCGGTGAGGTATGCGTAAAAATAGTAAGAGGTGTATAGGAAAACATTTTAATAAATTTAGTATGAATTTTCACATTATCTTTATATTTTTTCAATTTACAGAGTAAATGAATTGATTGACATCGATTATAAAATTTACCACACAATGGAATTGTAAGTCCCAAATACGAATTATTTTTATAGAATGAGGATTACAAAATTTCATCCAAAAACTAATTCTGTTAATAAATAAATTATAGTTAAATCAAAACGTTCTGTTTTATTACAGGATGCCAATGGACCAAATTTCTTGTCTTTCAGTGGATGGAGAAATAGACAATGACATTGCTTACTCACACAGACAAAATAATGCCGTGAAGTAAAATCCGATATTGATTATTGTTGTTTCTTATGTCCTAATATTTTTTTCTAAAGATACCTGCGTACATTATTCATTACATTATATGTATATAATACATACAAACATTAAGTAGGAACTTCTCAATATGTGATTGATACAGCAGCTTTAAGTTTTTAGTTTTTTAAAACATCAATTTAATTTTATACTTTATAGTGATCAGAATCAGACATTGAAGTTTTTGCGGAAATAATCATGGATAAACATTCGTACAAACTAAGATCCTTTTTTTTAAAGACGGTTATAATACCAAAACCTTCTCCTATGTGAAACAAATACTTTTCTGAAAACCGCATTAAAAACGGTTCAGCCAAACGTGAGATAATCGCGGACAAACATACATACATACATACAGGTCAAACTGAGAACTTCCTTTTCTTTGAAGTCAGTTAAAAATAATATCTTGAAGAAAGGGTCCATGACTGGGATTTTTGCCCTACTCAGCCGTTCTTACTACTTTACATTAGGTATTGAGTTCACTTTATTTTGTGCTTAGAATATTGTCAATAATTAGGTTTTAATTTCATTTCAATATACAGTCACATTAAATCACGGGGTTGTTGAGCCACCATAGAACTCTGTCCTAATGACAGCGTCAAGTCACGCAAAAGAAATTATTTACGTCAAAATTTACCGTCAACTTTCTATGAAAGGGTTCTCCCGGTAACCTTCGGAGAGGGAAGATGGCCGATTGGAAGATGTACGGCTTTTACTTATGATTTATTCTCTTTAGCCGAACAATTTGCCCAATAAATATTATAAATAACTTAACACTAGCTAAATACACCTTAGATGTACAAACGACATTAATTAAAAATTATCTATCTATCTGTGAGTGGGTTCTAGAGTGGCTCAACAATCTCGTGATGTGACTGTACCTCATACAAGTAATTCAATCCTACCTTACCTACCGACAGTAAACAACAAATTTAAAAAAAAATGTAGACTGAAAAAAGTTTTTAACTTCTTATAGTCAATATTTTAATAAAAGTATTCGGAATCGATTATGTTTTTTTATTTTGTAAACATTGGTAGCAACCTCCGCGCCACTCCGCGCCTAGTGGATCGGCGCACGGCTCGTCAGGCGCGGCGCGCGGCCGGCGCATGGCTCCAGCTCGCTCCTTGCTGGTGTGCTATACGCACACATACACAGAGTGCATAAAATACCTAAAGTTAATGAGCGCAAAAAGCTCGGTGCCCCCTTAATATGTCCCGTGTGGTTGCCGGGTTAGAACAGTGACCCTCCATGTCTTCCCGTGGATGTCGTAAGAGGTGACTAAGGGACCAAGGGCTTGTAGTACTAGGTAGTAGGCGATGGGCTTGCCACCTATCACTAATACACTAGTAAACATCTTAGCCTATTTGTGCAAAATGCAATTATAGAATTAACCGAAGCGAAGCAAGGGCGGGTCGCTAGTTCTGCTCTATTTTAAACCATTTCGCTTGCGAAACCTATTACATTTTTACGACACGGCTGCCATTACTGGCAAGTGAATAACAGTAATCACATCGTTAACAATATGATAAAGATATCTTTTTATAAAATAATTAACCCTGGGTTCCTATATTCAAAACGTCTCGTTAAAATGTGACGTCTCGTTGCAATTTGACATTTGCTACATCCCTACGCGCGCCACGCCTTCATTCCCAGAGTGGGGTAAGCAGAGCTATAGAATTACCAACAACTCTAAAAAACTTGTTCTTGTTGTTTGTTCTTGTTCTTGTTGTTGATTCTGTAACCACAATTTGCACAATCAGGCTAAGATTCCCATCGTCAAACAATACTACAAGTTTTTATTCCCTTACCTTGGGTTCCTATATTCAAAACGATTTGTTAAAATGCGACGACTCATTAAAATTTGCCACATTTTGACAAATTTCAAATTTTAACGAGACGTTTTTAAGTAGAACAGAGGCCATGAGTAGAGCTAAAAATTAAATTATTTTCAACATAAGTCAGTGCTATTTCGTTGAGCATGTTACTGGACAGGTTTTTATAATAAGCAGGCAAGTGCTTCAAGTTGTATGTTCGGAAAGGATATCTGTCGTTAACTCAAGCAGGTATGCCCATTTATCTTTCGAGTAATAGTCAATATAGGACTTGATAAAGGACATAAATTTGACCTTAATTATTATTAAAACCGGACAAGAGCATTATAACATAAAAAAATATTTCACCGTTGCATTTTACACCTTTAGGAGGAGGAGGTATAGTCGAGCTCTTAAATAATGTTCACACTTATTGCAATGGGTTAAGGTGCAAAAGTGTGTACTAATCTGAGAACTCTACAGTACCTACCCGAAAATGATTTATTTTCCAAGTTTATTTTAGAACCTCAATCAATCTTGGAAAAAAGAAAACATTTTCGTGTAGGTACAGTAGAGTTCTCAGATATGTAAGACACTTTTGCACCTTATCCCATTGAAATAGGTGTATAATGGTAACTATACCAAGAGTATCTATAAGTTAAACCGCGAACAGACGGGCAGACATACATGGCGAATCTATAAGGGTTCCTCGTTGACGCAGAACCCTAAAAGCGGACTAGCGGTTTATTTTAAGTTTTCTATATATTACTCGCAACCCGGGGTGGGTTCGCACGAGTACCTACAACCTCAATGTATCATCAACGTACGTAGTTCTACCTCATCGATAAAATGGTTTTAATAATCGTGAAAACCACAATAAAAACCATCCAGTATTTTCCGGAAAATTTTGTTCTAATTTTCATTTTATGACCGTTATAATTTCTTATAAATAAAGTTAATTGGACAAGTTTTGAATCAAAATAAAATCTCCCCATTAGTAAGTGTATCTTCTAGCTAGGTATCTTACCAATAAAAAAGTATTATCATAACGTATATAGGAGTGTTCGGAATTTTCACGGCAAAACAAAAGACTGTCGCAAATTTACTAGGGTAAGAAATAATTTTTCATCGATATCGATAGTAAAATAAATAATGGTCCACCAAATAAATATAACTATATTATAAAATACATTAGGTTTGCGTAAAGTTATATCGAAACAGATTCAATTTCTTCTTCAAAATCCACATCAGTACACACAGCAGCACACCGAAAATTCCGAACACTGAAGGTACATAACATCACGCCTTCATATAACATAACATCATCCCCAGAGCGGAGTAGGCACAGCTACAGAATACCAAAACCCTGAAAAGACTTCTTGATAATTCTGTAACCACATTTTGCACAATCAGGCCCCAGTGTATTAGTGACAGGTTGCAAGCCCATCGCCTAACACTACAAGCCCTTATTCCCTTAGTCGCATCTTACGTCGACCACGGGAAACATGGAGTGGCACTATTCTACCCCGGCAACCACACGGACTATTATCAATAAACCGCTAAATAAAAAGCTATTAACGAATTCCAAGTACATACCCCAACGTTTTATACGTACTTATAACATATGGTATGCGGATAATAAAAAGGCATCATTTAGTCTAGCTATATATAGCCTATTAATCAACGATGCAAGTTACTAATATGGCGTCAAACACTTAATATATTTAGGGACTAGCTGATGCTCGCGACTCCGTCCGCGTAGTCGTTTATCGTTAGTCACGGTAAAACGTACTCTATGTCCTTCCTCGGAGTTATCTTCATACCGCATCTAAATCGATTCGTTTAGCCGTGAAAGCACAACGTCGGTCTAAATGTTACACCTCGTAACATATTTTTTTTAGTAACATGAGAAGTTGATGTTGATTGTCAAATAGTATTTTCGGTGTTTACTCGTTTAAGTCTCCTGCATAACAATTCATTTCGACGGCAATAAACGACTTGAAGTGACATCTCGTAACAAGCATTGGTATCAATTCGACTGGTGTAACCTCGTAATATTACTAGTGATAGTAGTGACAACTGGTAATATTGATATATTACCACAACACACAATTTTGTTAAGGTGGGAAGTCATAAGTTTTCAAAGTAGTTTTTTTTCTCTCCTGAAAACTTTGGCTGTTTGCATATACGAGGGGTCACATCTAGACCGACGATAACACAGACAGATTTACTTAATAATACTGTCCTGCTATGGCGTATCTCAGACAAAACTCCAGTAGCAAATGCAACCTATACCCAACATATTACCAACAGGATAGGATTGAATCTGCTTTGGCTATTGCATTTGAGGTGCTTCTTAATGGCTTAGGAGTGAGGAGGGCAGAGAAGGATATGATAGGATGGTAAGACCTTAGACTGTGAGGCTCAGAGGCGCTCTTTTAATGTCAGAACCCGAGCTATGCAGGCAGCGTGGAGGGAGAACCAGAGGTATTCCTGCCGATCTCGGTTGATGAGTACCTCATAACATTGGGCCCCCGGGGCCCAGGTGGTATGCCTAAAAGCATTTACCCAGCGTAAACGGGTATTAAGACCTTGCGCAGGTTTCTTCTGGATCTCCACCACCGTCTGCACCTGCAGCTAGGCCGCCATACAGATCAAAATCTGTGAATAAATGTAGCCAGTATCGGCTAACAGGCTGTTAATCTGTAGTGCCCTTTGAGGTAATGGTGGTTGTAGACGGTGCATATTGAGGCACTTGCGCAGGTTAGCATCGTGTACACAATGGCATGAAGAAGTGTTTAATTCCAGCATACTGCTCGCGCATGTAGCCCGCGCTTTAACTTGCTCCAGCTATCACCTCATGCACCGTGTACAAGCACCATAAAACAGTCGGTAAAACTAGCTGGTGAAGGCATTCTATTTTGGTCCTAATTGTCAGTAACGCATTTGCAATCTAAACATCTTGCCCTTATTGTGCAAAATGTGGTCACAGAACTATCATGATAGAGTTGTTGGTATTTCTGTAGCTCTGCCTACTCCACTCTGGGAATCAAGGCGGTGATGTTAATATGTATGTACGTAAGTAGGAAGTTTTCAAATCAGACCCCAGAGGTTTCCTGTCATCTAATTGAAAAACCTGACGGCTTACATGTAAGACCCTAATACAGAGCAAAGTCGACGAGTTTAAATAAACAAGTTATACGCAAACTTAGATAAATAAAATGGTTCATTGTTTGATAAACCACAGAAACAACGTTATCTTTTCCAGACAGTTAGTTCGTAAAATAACAATAACAAAACACAATCAACAAGACAATTTCCATAAATAAACGTATTCACGTATTACAAACGATCACTTTTACTCTTAGCTCACCCTTAGCTTATACAAATCGTTAAAAACAACATACGTCGTGCGGCCACGACGGCCGGACCGGTTTAAGAGTTTCTTCCTCCCTCGCTTGGTTAGAATGGTCATAAAACCTAAGAGATAAGACAATATAGTGCGTTAGCTTTCTAGCATATGTTGTGAACAATGTACATTTAGGAATTTAGAATCGAGAAAAGTCTTGAAAATCACCTAAAATTGTCAATGAAAAGTTAATCGTTTGGAATTCTACGAGTTTGTTAATACGCCGCAAGTAAAACATGAATTTAAATTTATTTATTCGCTATCAAAGACAGCGAATAAGCACTGTGAAGTGTATATGTCGATGACCCGCTCATTTTACAATTCAAACAGTTAATATTTTTAGGTAAAGAAGAGATAGACGAGTATATGACTGCTATAACTTTGTACCTTTCACTGGAACTTGGCAGGTTTTGACTGACAGTTACGGGCTCAGCTCAAGTAAAATAACAATTAGCAATAAGAATTAAGTTGCGAGCTTCTTATTTATTTGTACACCGTTTACTAATAAGTTCTATTGCGGCATTTTACTTGGCAGTGCAGTATTTAGATACCGTATAAAAGAGATGCAACAAATAGGGTACCTATGTTTGACAAATATACGCCAAATGAAGTGCCACCATCAGCCATTTCGTATTCGGCAAAACCGAATTCTTGGACCCTGTATTCTTATCCCGATTGGATGCAGTGCATTAACGCCCTTCCGCGAAATAACTCCCCAACACTTTATTCCGGTTATCCCACGATGGCGAATTAATATCGAGGTCTATGCGCATATTATGCTCAAGAGTGGCTGGCAGCCGCATGCGCATGCATGATCGATTGCTATTTCTGCTGGCGCCTGGCGCGAGTACTAACCACATACACGGAAATGTAAACCAACTATAAATATGTAACACTAATACAATATTGTGCAGTACATGTAGGATGCTTGGTACCTTTATTAGAACGCCAAGCTTTAACAATACCACATGCTTGTACATACATAAGTAGCATTGGTATAGTTACAATTGATATTGACACCCCAATTACTCACTTTAGTGCCCGTATTAACATTCGCTGCGGTCCTTTTGAAGAGGTCTTGCCCCTAGTACCTATTGCATCTTTTGTTTTATACAAAGTTAACATAAGTACTGCATGAATGTCAGGACAACGCTTATAGTTAACTAGCCTAGGTATGCTTTGCCGGTGGTGAAAGCATTAATAAATTGTAGGTGTAAATATTTCCATTCACGCTCAAGGTAATTATTGTAATTGCATTCAATTCTGATATCTTAGTTACAGCAACACTAACTAAAATTATTGTAACCTTGACTAGGTTACAAAATTTTCCAAAATAAGTGTCGATGAGATTACATAAATACATATACACACGACCATTCTACAATACAATACCCTAGTATACATAAGTAACTAGGTATAAAGGAGTCTTCTACAAGGTGTTGGACTTGTCGACGCTTTTGAAGAAGGAAATCCTGTCCCAGCAGACAGCGCGACGATTCACACTGAATAAAGATGAGCGAATTAATTAAGATGTAAGTATACTAGTTTCTTTGTGTGACATGATAAAATAATTAGCACACAGGTTATCTTCGAAGAAAAAGGTACCTAAAGACCACTCTAACATTTAGGATAAAATTAAAATGCATTATTTTACAAAACCAAGATTAGTTTTAAGTTTAATTGTAATTGTTTTGATCATTGTCCAGTTTTCATGTTCATATTTTAAAACATTGTTTTTTTATTATTATTATTATTTTAGACATTTCTGTATTTTTCTTTATTATTACTACTATTACTCATTTTATGCTGTCTTATAGGATTAGACACGGTATGTTATGTTAGGTTTAATATTTGAATGGGATGAAATTTATTTTTGTAACGTCCGTAGTGTATACCTACAGTAGATTTTAAATTAAGTTTATAGTGTCATGTTTAAATTAAATGTAACAATATTATTGTCATGATGGTTCAACCAAAGGTGCTAACCGAAAACCAACGCTGCGGTCCACTAACCACAGCATTATGCTGAGTTGGAACCTTTTTGGCGCCAGAATACGTGCATAATGTATATTCTTTTCTAAATGTTACTTGTTTTTTTGGTGTCAAATAAATTATATTCTGTTCTATTCTATTCTATTCTAAAGGATCTAGACGTGGCGGAAGGCATCTCGATAAGGAAATTATCTTAATAGACAACAGCTTTCATCTAGACAGCTTCCGTAGCTTTTAATCGACCACCTAAGAAATAGCTTAGAATCCTACAATGTTGTTGGTTATTACTTATTAGGTACTATAAAGTTATAGTTACAAGTATGTTAATACAAGAACATGTATCGTGTTACGCATTTCACGTAACCACGGCGCCGGCTATGCCCCGCCGCAGCTGTCTCGCATTACGTCTCAGGGGGGTGATTCTCTCAACACAGCGCTGCGTCGATCTCAAAGATGAAGCTTTATCCGGCAAGTTTAAGAAGTCCCGTCGGAGCGTACAAAACACATTTTAGCGCGTGCCTTCTCAATTAGGCAGCAGGCAGCTGAGTCGAGTTCAGTGTCGTATAAAGCTGCCTAATTAAGAAGGCACGCGCTAAAATGTGTTTTGTACGCTCCGACGGGACTTTCAAACTTGCCGGATAAAACTTCACCTTTGAGATCGACGCAGCGCTGTGTTGAGAAAATCACCCCATTCTATGTTTTCCCTTAGAAAACATCGTCGCTCACTTCGTTCCAGAATTTGCCTGACAATTATAAATTGCCCCTCTGAGTAGATCACTTTTGGAAAACCGCCCTGGAAGACTAGTTAAGTTCGAATATGATCGTTCGTAGACCAACCTGGATGCGAAGCATGATCAAGTGATTTAGCAGACCTCTCGCTATCATATATTATATAGGTATACCTACATTTCAACTTCGCAAATGACACTAACGTGTGAGCACTGTTGCCACACATTCACTGCCAATATTAGCTACATTAGCTCCAAAAATAAAAAGTAGTAGCAGACACCGTACATACATATATCAAATCAAATCAAATCAATTAAATTTATTTCGGACTATACATCCATAGGGTTAGTAAATACAGCGGCTTATTATTAGGGTTAGTGATACACAACAACAACATAAAAACCCACCCGAAATCGGTATGGATGACATAATGGTGATGTATACACACCCGTGTAAGGGTTGTCGCAGACATAACCGCTCGGCAACGGATCGGAATCGCCTCGCCTCATTCATACAAGGCGAGGCGATGCCGTTACGGTGCTGATTAGTCTGCGTTGTAGGGAGTTTCATACAAATGATACCGAACGGCTCGAGTTGATAGGGTGACGATCCCTTTCCGAGTTGATATGTGTGCTGTGACCTTTAAGGTGCGTGCCTTATATGCTGCGAAGATATAAATTCTACCAGTTTCCACCAGTGTTACACTATGTGGACCAATGAATATAATTGGTGGATATCAAATGCATCCATAGCAACGTAGCATACATTTACTTTAAATATCTGCAGAGCTTGTAAACAACCAATGCAAAGCTTCTACACCAGTAAATTAATTCATAAACAGCCTAGCAAGGTACCAATTGTTGATGCCAGGCAGGCCTTATAATGGGCACTTAGTATGCGCCGGTATAGACCCAGGTGCCAACATTATCGCCTACACAATGCATTTGGTATCGACTTATAGGGTGCTCACTCAACATAATAATATTACATAGCATCTTACACATGAGTGCGATATCGGAAGGGATAATACATATTCGTAGTGAAACGGGACTGAATAATGTAAAGAAAACATTATATTGCATGCCTAATATATTTTTCCTTATAGAACAACACATACACATGATACCTAATGTTCACACTATTTTTTGTCTTTGAACCGTCCGGCCAACGCGGAGACGTAATGGCCAATATTCCGCTATAGCCCTTAGGTATATATCTTATTTAAAAACCGATAAAACATGGATTCACACTGGCCGACTTAATCCCTCTTTAATCTTTTAGCACATACGTTGGAAAACCGAAAACCAAGAAGTGTAGTTTATGAAACTTAGATAAGAACTGTTAGCTTTCGATACCAACCGATGTAAAAGCTTTCAAATTAATCTACCTGGTCGGGCACTAGAGTAACAAAGGCGTAAATCGCATAAGTCTCATAACACTCCTTTTGGCTTTTGTAGTTAAATATCATTGCGATCATAAAATTGGATTGGTTAAAGTAATAATGTCCCAGCACAACGGCAGCAACGGGTTCCGTGATATTATGCCCGCGATAATTGAGTATGAAATTCAATTGTCGCGGTAAATTCATTCATTCATGCGAGTCTGAGTAACCGCATTACCGTCCATCGTAAATGGGAAGAGGAACCTAATAATATATGTAGTATGATCATACAGGTACCTTCACATAGTAAAAACAGTGCTATGAACTCGATTTCGGGTCCTTGTTACCTATATGGTATTAAGGATGCCTGGCTCTGAACCTTCTTTTTTGGTGTGAAATGGCAAACGAGCATATAGTCCGCCAGGTGGTGAGTGGCCTCTAAGGCTCATGGACCCCTGCGCATTAGTGTAAGGACCACAAAGTTGGCCACGCTAACTCACGCAGTAAAATTTCACACACTTCACTTTTCGTCACACAGCAGAACTTTTTTCGCCTTCATTGTTCGCATGGTTACCTGCGCTTAACTATAGTCCAATTTTGGTCGTCACCCATTAACGCTTATAAACCTCTTCACACGCCAATATTATGCTGCTTAGCGACAGGGTAAGCGGATAAGATGGTGTAATTGGTTCTTAAAAGGTCCTTTAGGTTGGTACTTCTCTCTTACTCGCTCCTTTACGCTCTGTTTTTTTAATTGATTTCGTCTTATATGATCCGACTTTAGCCGCATCCGAAAATCTTTTTATGACCTTGACCACAATACGATTTATTATTGTCATAAACTATTCACAAACTGGGTAGGTATTGTGTAAAAATGCACCGACGCTATTTGTAATGTAATGTTATTTTTATCAAAGTATTTTGTTTGAGTTAGACGTTAGACTAGATAAACCGCGAGATATTTTTCATAATTTACTCGTTCCTTTTCAAACTTTTGCATGAAAATCGTCACTAACGAACGACTTAAACGTCATTAACTGACTTACTGTGCGACCGATGGAGTAGATATGTATGTAGAGATTTTTAACGATCACCATCTGTGTTTGATATCTAAATATAACCCCAGAGACTTATGCAGTTGAATATCTACTTTTTTACTCGCCAGTCCAAGAAGGAGCGTAACATTTTTAACCTGGGCCTAGACACCTTCATTCCAGATTGTCTTTACCCCTATTATTATCGTGACATTATGACAGCTCTTATTATCTTATTAGTAAAAGCGGCCGAATCGTTAACAATACGATTACAATAGGGGTTAAAAATGCAGTGGAACAGAGGCTCTGTTTGTAGGTACGTATGGTTTTTTGTACCTTCGTTGAGTTGCGTTTCATGTTGTTTACAATACGGTCTTGAAATAAAATACAGCTCAGAACATTAACACTGCAAAATAAATGAAAAATGCTAAGTAGGCACTTACTATTAGAGGCAATTTTTGGTAGGTACCTAGTATTTAAATTACCCATGAACTTAATTAGGTAAGTAATTTAAAAAATGTAAGAGGATACCTACATTGTGAACCTATTTTGCTGTGATTTATTTCCGTAGTTTTCTGGAATGTGCGTCTCATATTTGGACATTTTACTCATCAAGTCATCACTCTACTTACTATTTTAAATGCAATTTTTTTGTGTGCTCGTGAATTAATAGGTACGTTTATTACTCATTTACCCTGTAATGGCTGGACGCATTTTGATGATATTTGGAATTATCTACAAGGCTAAAAGCACGCGGGAAGATATCAAGCCAGCCTGTTAGTAATTCGGAGACAGGCTCGCCAGCGAGTTGTTTATGAGAGTTAACGCCCAGTAGGTACACCTAGGTAGGTACGTCTTCTAGCGCGCATCACGCGACGCTCTGATCGACCATTTACAAAAAACCGATAGGACCTACAAGCTAGGTACTGTTTTAAGTTCTATGATTTAGTTGCCTAGTGTCATCATTTAAGTTCTATGATTTAGTTGCCTAGTGTCATCAATAATAAATACCTATTTGCGATTGAGATAATTGTGTGGCTTTAACCTGATGTTAAAGTGACAAGGTACAATAGTGATTTCCGATATATCATTGTCTGTAATATCAAATCATTATCAATAATAAGGTTCCAACTGCAACAAGTTAGAATTAACTTTATTACCTACCTAGGTACTTCCTGTAGGATGTAAAGTACTTATTTTCAAATCTACATAATGAACATAGACTAATGTAAGTATTAATGAGATACTAGGTAGTCTAGCTTTTATTATCATTAAGGGTTATCACGCTAGGTTCCCACAACTATACAACGATGATAACAGCTGTTGTTTACCACTTTGTTATTATCTAATGCTATTGTGGCCGGAGAGCAAATAATCAACAAGTGGAATAGAGTGCAGGCTACTTGGCAGCAACACCAGGATAGGAACAACAACCATGGCCTGTCTAAACCTGACCAGTTCTAGCTAACAGAAATATATCACTCCACATATTTCACGAACAGATAAATATTAAAACAAACATTGTGATATTTTAATTGGTAAATGTTATTTGACTAGACAATAGCTAAACTAGGTATTTGATGGATAGTTACATGCCAAAACATTAGCAGTTTTTCCAAAACAGTAAATATGTAATGTTCTAATTGTAAATTTTATTCAATAAATCCACTTAAAATTTATCTCTTAATTATGGCCCACTTTAATCATATCTTTCCATCCTTTAATTATCTTTATTCAATTGTATTTTAAACATAAACAGTATAAAATTTAGTAACTAAGGTATATCACTACTTAATTAATAACACCACAGGCAGTACAATAGACATACTTAATAGATAATGCTCATATAGACTGCACTGACTGCTGATAAGAATCAGCACAATTGTTTCATCAACAATTCAATTAAAATGTCTATAGTCTCAGCCACTGAGGACTTCAATTCCCATTCAATTACAGGAAATCACAGTTGTTCATTGAACCAATTATCTATGAAAAACAATGGAGACCAAAAAGTCTTGATTACTTTGATTAGGTATGTACTCATAAGTTTTTTTATTTCTGGGATATGAGGCCCATTAAGGCATATTTTTTTATAATTTTCTAGGTAAATTTTAACCCTGTACAATCTCATGTTTAAAACTACGTTTTAATTGTTTGAAATTAAACTGCCTAGATAATCTTCAAATAGAATTTCAACAAAATTTAAGTAACGACGAAAAATATGTTCAGCTACGAAGATCAATCCCGGCTTATAAATTGTTTCACCGTAATATTACCCTAATGCTAGTGATGGTTGTCCTCTTGTATGAAAAACATGTAAGCTAAGGTAACAAGCTAAGAAATACTCACCGGGTCGAGGGTCCTGGTCCGGCTGGACCGCCGCAGCGCTGGCCACCAGCACCGCAACCAACGTAACGTACTTCATCTCTTCTCTAATCAAGACGCATCTTAAAATCCCTCTCGATCTCCAGCACACACAACTCAAGCACTCTATTTATAACACACTTGTTCTTGTTTATACACTACGGGTTTATCTCATTGATCCCAGAATTCCCGCAGCAGCCCCGCACGAGAGCGTTCACCGCTACACTTGTTACACTGACTTACAGCAAACTTTGATTGTTTAATGAAGCTCAGTTTTCATTTATAATTTTAACTTAACCGATTCATTATTATGAATAAAAACATGTTTAAATCGAAAGAAAGCTCGGATGCTGCTTCGCTTCGCGCGATACACACTTCACGAACAACCGACCGTGAACCGGCAATTCGACTGAACTGAGGCGCAAACCGCGCAATGCAAGTGCAGGTACCGATAAAAACACAAACAAGAGCTTTAACAGGCTAACCAACTTACAGATATTAAAGAAAGGTTAACTATTCACGGACTATACTCAAATTACGTCACGAAAGCTCGTGATCGTGTCTGGCTGACGGGATCGGGCTTTCAAATTTAAATTTATTTGTGCTATGTCCATCTTTTTCTTCTTTCGAAATTATTAGTGTTTCGTGATAACAACCGGCTCCCGCCGCTTGCGGCTTAGTCACGAATATGTTCGTGGGTTTAAAGGTGATGATTAAAATGACTGAAACTTGTCGCAGTTTTAATCAATGAATTATTTATGAAAAGTTGAAGTAACTAGTGTAATTACTGATTATGCCTTTAAGCTGTCACGAGGAGGAATATTGTGGTTAGGATCCTTCTAGATTGGCCAACAATAAGTACACGAATGTTTCGTTAAATGGCGAGCTAAGCCACGTTCGTGCTCAATATGGTGTGACAAGATTTACTCACCCGTGCCAGCTCTATGCCACCCTATTGTCTATACAATGAAGCCTATTTTTGTAGTTGGGACTTTGTTTCTTTCATGTAAAGCTTGTCAATGTCAAATAGGTTGACATAATGTCAATGACATTTGACATTTGACAAGACAATTCTAATACTTTCTAATACCAATTGGCAATATAAATTTGCTCTTTATTCGTGTCCTCTTGTAAAGTATTTGAATAAAAGTGAGTAAATATATGTAATGAAAAGAAAATAACGTCGTTATTGATAATATACAATCATTTGAGACTACGAATATTATGTAATCGGTATAGGTTATACCCATATATATTTTTGTTGGTCCTGCAGAAAATGCGTATGTTGTGTTGCAGGTTGCAAGATGGGCGGCCACGGCCACGGCCCGCCTTACAAGGTACCTGACTACACGACCTTCAAGGCGGAGGGCCTTCATCAGCTTGACGAACTCGCGAAAGCTTTGGCGAAGAAGGGACTGAAGGACCCTTGGATCAGGTCAGATATATATGGCACGTCTAAATTTGTTAGTTACGAGATAATCCCTCGGGAGCGTCCATTTTTCCAGGATGCAATGTGATACTAGAATGTGAATCCAAGATATTTCCACTCCAGAGTTAAAGGATTGGAAGGAAGGTGGAGAACAAAAACACACAGGCTCCAACAAGTTGCTCGCAAAAAAACTACATTGTCATGTACTACAGTAGATTTTTAGTTCTTTTACATGGACAGGAATGGCTTGATGTGTAAATGGGTTTCTAAACAGGCCATGCTTTGCTGTAATTTGTGGCCGGGCAACTATACACATCTTGCTGTAACATTCAAATTAAAAGTAAGATAGCAATAGTTGCCGGCCACAGATTGCAGTAAAACATGGCCCGTTTCGAAGCCCTATTAAAAAAGTTGTATTGAACAAAGGTTACATGTAACAAGAATTCCAGCTAAGAAAAGTATACCTGCTCAAAATATACATGAACAGAATTTCAGAATAATATGTAATAAGTTTTAAGTTCTCCATATGAATCTTTATATGAAGCAAAATGCTGGATGATTTTTTATGATTATAAACTTTAACAATATTGGCAAAATAGGTATCCATAACTGGCTTTCTCAAAGAAACTTATTGTCGTTCGGTATTCAGTACCGCGAATGTCTAATTGTGACCCAATGCGACATTTGCGGTACTGAATTCCGAACGACGTTATAAAGCTTATGTTTTGTTTGGTTTCATTTGCTACCTCTCAACTGCATAGTCAATGGATGAATATGGTTTTTAGTTTTTTTTAATATTTATTTTATTTCATTCCTTTTAGTGATCATAATAATACTTTTATGTTGTCCACATACATTTATTCCTATAATATTTGAGAAGTTCCCTCAATTTCTTCAAGATCCCATCATCAGATTTTGACATGCTGGCAATGGGACCAACTAGAAAGTATACCCAATCGAACAAAATGATCTTTATTCAAATCAGTCCAGCGGTCTTTGTGTAATTGGAGAACATAATATAAATTTTAAAAAAAACCACTGAATTGAGAACCTCCTCCTTTTTTTGAAGTTGGTTAAAAATTGTGACCAAGAACTCAATCTTACAGCAACTTAGTAACCTCTATGACTATGTAAATTCAATTAATAGTTTATGTAATGCTGGATTACCTTACGAGCGTAGCATAATAGTGCTACGTGACAGCAAATTTGTTAACATTATGACAATATTACACCAGCAGTGAACAAAACACTACATGTGGAGATTATTATTCAATGATTCTCAAAATAATTTTATTGGATCATATAATTATACATTACCTTTGTTTACAGGAATGAGGCATGGAGGTACAACCCTGGCTTTGGAACCAGGTGGTCGCGGGCAAAGAAGGTGTTCTTCCGTGGAGCTCCTCATGGTCTAGTGCTGGCGCTTATCACGGTTGGCGCAACAAAGATGTATGATGCTTTGCTTCCGTATGAGGAACCTCATTGCTAAATTCATTATTGAAATGCTGTACTGTTAGAAGTAATTATAGTTAATTTTATCATATTTATCAGGTTTTCATTTTATCTTGATTGCCACGCTGGTGATCATTTGGCATTGTAAAAATATTTTGCTTAATTTTTTATCCTATGTATTTCCAATCTCTACAATATTATATAGGTTGGATGGAAAGATTTACTGGTTTCATGGCAAGCCAGCTAAAGTATGTTTCTATTTAAAATGCCGATGTTCATTGAATGAAAGTGACAAGGTACTAAAGTGTAAACACTGTAAATTAAACACAGGGAATGAAACAAATTACATGATCATTGAATTTTATTTATTCACTTTGGTTTTACTTACAATTTATGTGGAAAATATAAAGATTGAGGTTTAAAAACAAAGCATCTCTAACAATTTACAAAAGGAATGATAATATTTTGTTAACAATATCAGTTAGTTTTAGAAACAGTGACAATATGTACAGTGATTGCTTTTAAACCTTAAAATTTAACACATTAAAAACAATTTACATTTAAGTAAAATTCAAGTAAAAAAAAACAACGTCATTACTGTGCGTGCCCACAGGTACAGTCAAGGGCATAAATATATGTAAAAGATAAAAAAAGAAAACGTTCCCAAGACGTCAAAAATGACACCTTAATGCCACTAGCAATAACGTCCATGTATTCGACACGATGGAGCTGATATTAATGCCCTTGACTGTACATTACAATTAGGGAATGCACACCGGTAATTTTTTGTATGGGAATTACCGCGGTAACGGTAAATTACCGGTAATTTCCATACTAAGAATTACTGGTTTGCATTCCCTAATTACAATACATACGTGACATATAAGGCACAGCCACTTCCAAACTTAAACCCCTTTTCAGGCCGCAACAATCTAAGACGGTGTGACAAAATACAGTACAAATCCAAGTATTTACATATTAGGGAAACAATTTCAGAGAAAGTATAGGTTGATTCACAAGAGCTGTCACGAATGGATCAACGAGTGAATTTTGAGATAACATACAGGTTAATTAAGAATAAATAATAAATGTGTTTTCAGACAATCCTGTCTTATAGCCGCCCAAATACAGTGTAAAACATATTAGTAAAATCTTCAATCATGGCGAAAAACGACGTTGACTAATATACAGTGATCGGAATAGGTAGTGCAATTTCGGGTGAATGACCTCAAACATTATAAAGAATATGGATAAGAACCGGGATTCCGGGATTCGTATTTTTTCACAGAATATTTTCCTGACATGAAATTAATTCAAGTACATGGGATAAAATAAGACTTTATGTCATTGTAATTACATATTTTATTTAAAATCAAAACATTACATATTTCGTTAATTAGGTGAAAGTAGTTACCACTTAATAAGACACAGTGATGAGAAATGTAGGTAGTAGGTACAATCATAAAATATAACAAAAAAATTAACAATAGTACAAAAAATATATAAATAAATAACTTTTTTGAGCTTACTGTGAGGCTAGGTCAAACTGTAATGTCTCCTGATATTTATTTTAAACCAAACACAAACTTTAAAACTATTCAAAGTGAAAATCAGGGATTATAAGTTATATCCATACTAAGCTTACGCACCGAAATCCCGTGAAATTGCACTACCTATTCCGATCACTGCTAATATAGCATGCTTCGTGACATTAGATCCGTTCGGTAATTAAATCTGTAGTCGCAATCCGCAGTAAAAATATTGCCAAACATTTTACCTGCTTGGTCTTAATAATAGATGTGTAATTTTTCTTTTTTTCTTGACTTACGGAAATGTTCCAGCTGTTGTAATATTTGGAGGCCCCCGTATAAGTCAAGTGACATTCCATACGTTCAATCTATTCATACCAGCTCTTGCGGATCGACCTATGTATGTAATTAATGAAAAAAATAAAATAGGATTAAATCTTATCAAAAAATTCTAAATGTTCAAGACAGTTAATTCAATTGAAGGGGCGAGTGGATAAAGGGGGTATGTCGCAAAATCATTATTTCGAGTAAATCGTGGTTTTATGTTTTTTTGCTGTAGAAAACGTAATCGATAGAATACGATGTTGAAACTTACATAAAATATGCCCTATAGAAGATTTTATACATCTAGTAAACTATATTTAAAAAATATGCATTTAGATTGGTTAATTTTGTAAATAAATGTACATAACACCCTTATTCATATTGATGCTGGGGAGTAAATGAAAGAAATGTGATGGAATAATGTGTTTATTGAAAAAAATAACTTTAATGTTGAATAATTTCCTCATAAAAATACCTGTACTCAGGTTTAACAAATTTTAACTGGTCTCTAATGTTTTCTTTTTTCTCTTGGGATATCGTACCATATTTATCCGTCACCCGTTGTAACACGAACTCGCCTGGCCTGGAATTTTTCTTCATTATATCTACCTTTTTAAAAGGTGTCATAGTGTCATAGGTTTCCTTATAAAGATAAGACCCGAATTCTTCGACACCAATCCAGCGAACACCATCTCTGAAATTTACCTTCGATTTATTCACATCTACCTTTCGATTAATCAATTTTAATTTATCTTGCAAGCTACTAATTTCTCTAAAGTGGCCAAACATGTTGACGACTTGATTCAATCTCGATGATTTGCAAATTATATCCCTGTATTGTTCTGGTATAAAAACGGTCTCGTGTTTTCTCAGAACCTTCTCAATCCGTCCAAAATCCCGATCAGAATCGAGATATGAGTGTCCAACTTGAGGAAATTTATGGTCTATTGTCTTGAAGTACCCTTTATATATAATATACTGATATAAACATATCATATTAAAGTTCATATTTTGCCCAGCACATGAATCTGACCATATAACAAGATTATCCGTTTTCTGAGGGCCATTACATTCAGTTTCAACAAACCGTAATAAAGAACTAGCTATCTCGCAACTACCACGATCTGCAACGTCTTCTGTCCATGTGCAAAAAAATGCTTTTTCTTTATTTTTGTTAAAAACATGAATTCCAAAATTGTAGAACCATATTTGCCTTAGATAAAATGCTTTAGATGTAGGAATTTTTGGTAAAGGCATTGTTTGTTGTAAATCAATCGTAACATAAGTAACGTTTTCATTGTTTTTGGCCATGTTCCTATCAGCTCTCATTGCTTGAACAGCAGCGTGGTGGTTATCTTTATGTTCTTCTGAACTTTCCCCTGCATCACAAATGGCACAAGTGTCACTTCTCGGATAGCCAAACGACAGATTGAATTCGGTTACAAAAACATTATGGTAAGTTGCTTTTTTAATCTTGAACGTATGCGGCAAACCTTCAGTATTACACATTTCAATAAATAGATTGTACATTTTAGTTACATTTAACAGTGGTGACAGATATTGCTTATGGGGATTATTATGACGAGAGTAACGAGACTGTTCTGTAGGGAAACTTGAAATATGATTTTTAATCCGATCTCTCACTTCAGAATCCATTTTATGGGGTCTATTCAAATGGCGTCCCCTGCGATCGGGTGCAGGTGCTGAAGCTCCTGTTTTAATTTGATCTCTAATAATATCAAATTTTTTCTCCCTATTTGATATAAAGCACAAAGACCAGGCTTGCAGACTTCTACAGTGACACCATCGCGGGTAACATAGTACTTATAAGAACTAGATTTATGTTTTATAGCCCCCTTTCTTTGACGTGCTACTGGCATACAAATTAAACTCTGAAATAGTAACGCGTTTTTTCCGTTTATATCCAAGCTGTAATAATTTTCTAAGATTCGCTTTCTTTGATCAATCGAAAATTTCTCTGAACAGCTAAGTCTACATTTCTCGTGACAAAGTAATCCTTCCTTGATCATTTTCTTAGGAACAACTGTATCAGTCTTTTGTGAAATATACTCTTCACCTCTTTCTCTCGCTAACGCAGCACGTTTTTGTTTCCATTGTTTTTCGTTTTTACGACGTTTTTTTGAATAATGCTCTTTCGGTTGAAACACTTTTCGCTTGCGATTGTTTTGCTGCAGGTCACTAGACAAAGATTGACTGATCGGTACATCTTCATTTGAAATGGTAACCGTATCAGAAAATGTTACAGGTTGTGTTAAGTTCAATTGAGTCGTAATATCTCCTAAGTCACTGCTAGAAGAAGATATACAAGGACTTGGAATATATTCTTCATCAGAATCAGACGACTCACGACCCTCATTATTTAAGACTGGATCTTCTAAAAGAAAGTGGTCGGTATGGTTGTCTATTATAAATTGTTTTTGTGTAATACAAGATCTCAATTCAGAAGGGAGTACGAACATATCATCCTGTTCTGAGGGCTCAATTATATCTGAGTTATGGCTGTTTTCTGCTGTTGGAGGATCGGTTTCATAAGCATCGTTTAAATTGAATGTTACGTTCTCTAAAATACTGTAAGATTTATCATATGTATCCAATAATGAATTGCCTTCTGGTGGATTAATAGTCTCTAATCTCTCTCTTTGCATTATTTCGGGGCTCACAGGTGAAGGAGTGTAAGAGGGATGAGTTTCCATTAAAAATAAATTTCCACAGGGTTTATTAAACTGAAAGCTTCCATGGTTTGCCAAAACTGGAACAAAATACAAAAATAATTTCATACACTCAAACTATAAACATGGGATGGGAGAGTAAAATTGAAGTTAAAACAGAAACATAATTTTATTCTCCTAGGAAGGCTTTCTGTCAAACTTTCGTGGTTTCAGTTCATAAGATAATAAACTATGCGTAAATTAACATAGGTACAAAACAATACAAACGTTAAAAGATTATCTAAAGAACGATCCTAACGCCTGACCTAAATAAAAACAACTTATTTTTATTTTCGGAAAGTTTCAATTAAAAAGGCGGTAAAGTAATTTGTCAAGCGACTTAAAGTTTTGACTTTCACAAAAAAATATTAGTGTCAATTTGCAACTATCAAACAAATGAATGCTACAAGGTATAAACCTAGCTACTTACGAAAGTACTATACAAACTTTTTTAACAATACAAAACATTGTCTTACCTGAACTTGTAGCATAAAGATTGAGGTTAGATTCATTATTGCGTTGAACATCCTTTTTTCTCAATTCACTTCCAGTTGGTTTCAATGCAGCATCTAGCATTTTCTTAGCCCGAGACATTTTTGCTAAATCTACTACAAATTTAGTCTAGATACCATTTTTAAACTTTTTTTTTAAACGAAAATGTCGGTTATTTGCAATCACGCTTTAGTAAATAAACACGTTGAAACATGAATGAAGGTGTTATGATCTGAACATAACACCTTCTTTACTTTCAAAAAAGTTGCAAATAAACGCGTTGAAACATGAATGAAGGTGTTATTATGTGAACATTTATTTACAACTTAGGGCCCAGGACACTGCAGTTCTGCTAACACAAAAGGTAGTATATCAGACAACACTACTGTAGCAAATGCAACCTTATTACTAACAGGATTGAATCTGCTTTGGCTATAGAGTTTGAGATACTGCTTATTGACTTCGGAGGCCAGAGTTCCCCATAGGCACTTTACACTACTTGTTATTAGAGGGTACTTTGTTAACCCTTTTAACGCCAAGGACGCCTAAAGTGGTCATGAGCTGTCGTCCCTACAACACCACCGACCATTATAGTGGTCACAGTTTAAGAGATGTTATTTTGTATGGATTAAGTTTAATTTAGCATAACTTTTAATACATGTTTGGCGTGTGAGTGACGTATTTGTATTTGACGTAAAGCGTAGTGTTGGGTTAGAAAAAATTGAGATACCAGTAGCTCATATCCTCATCATCATGATGAGAAAAGGCCAAAGAGTATTTGGTAAAATTTAATTATGAATATAACAGTAAATTATGAATATTTCCACAATAAAACTCACCCATTGCGAAGCCCAAAGGTATAGCGAGACCATTCGACCACCGCAGCCAGCATCATTTCAATTTAAAAAGAAAACATGGTAAAGCTGGTGAACATCTCTAGAAGTGGTCAGGGGCTCTATCGTCCCTTTACTTTCTCAACCTCGTATCTGACCAAATAGTTTGAGAAAAAAGTAGTCTTTATTCTACTTACACACACGAGTGCTTTTCATACTAATCAATTAGATACGATACGCTATACTACTCGGTAAAACCTAATTTCTTTTGACATCATCGTATTTTTTTTTAACGTTGACAATAAGATAAGATGTCAAAAGCAATTAGGTTTTAATGGAGTAGAACCGAGCACCGGGCCACGCGACGTATATAGATATAGTTATTTATATTTTATAATTAACTAGCTTTTACCCATGAGCGGTATTCCATCTTAGTAATGCTAACCCTGAGGGGGGTCGGCAACACACTCGCAGTCTTGAGATTGCTGTCTGAAGACGACTGGGCCTCGGAGCCCATTTACCATCATCTTGCCTGTGGCTTATTTGCCTTCATATACCATCAGCAACACGGTTAACTTACCATTTGTGAATCTTGTCACCTTACATTAAGGATCACCAGTGGTCATCTAACAGTGTTGTTTGTACCATAAAAACGATCGATTTTCTATAACGAAAAGCAATGTCTTTTGAAGTCCAAATTCTATAAAAATCAGTTCCATTTGCGGTAGCTCTTGCGAATTGACTTATGGGTACGTATCATAATATATAAAGTTCAAAATATATAATGGTGTTATATTCTTAAACCGTAAGCTTTTCAGGATTTTAATAAAACAAATGGTTTCTATACAATAGCCTTTTCAAAAATCCTGAAAAGTTATAAAACCTACATGACGCATTATGTATTTTTAAACTTTATGGGTCATACACAGATTTCGGTTACCGTCTTTCCTGTGGACACACCGAAAGTTAACGTTTTTAAGGCCAATTCTGGTTAAGCCCATTCCCGCAAAAAAGCCGTCAGGACTGCTTTAGACCTATCACATAAAAACATAACTTATATGCACACAAGCTCTTAACTATTGACCACAGGAGCGACAAATTTTGTTTTTAAGAGTGTGTATGACCCTTATATATTATGCTATGATCGCTTGACATATGGGTCTTTCTTCTTTTTAAACGACACCGGCATGTCCCCCGCAAAATAGTCTATTTTATTATACTACGATTCAAATAACTACACTGGTCATAACTCACAACTACAATTTGCCATTGAATTAAGTTGTTTTTTATATTTATTTAAGTGTAATTATTGCGAGAAATATACAGAATGTCTAAAAGAATACATCGCGGTCACACTGACCACTCTGTCACAATGATTTCGCTTAAATCAATGTGTACAAATATAAATAAAATTTCAAGATGACATGGAGATATGTCATTGAAGACCGAAACATAATAAAATAAGTATTTAAAAAAATCAATTCCTTAAAAAAACACCTGTCGGTAAAAAAGAAGAATGACTCATGGCTGACTGTGGCGGTCCCGGCCTACCTGAGCGCAATGTTCTCTTGGGAATAATGTGTCAAAGTATGGCAATTTACAATTTAGATGCAGCGGCGACTGTTTCCGGGTGCCCCTTCCCCCAGTCTCCTCTGTAGATCCGCCCCCGCTCTAGACCGAAGTCCGAAGAGTCAGGGCAGGCTTTAAAATCAGTTGGTGCGTGGCTTCAGATCGTCGAAGCACGCGCGCAGGTAGATAAAATTCTTCTTCGCAGGGTTGAAGTGCTCGTGGCCCTAACAAAAATAATACTTGAAAATACTAGAACAGTCCAAGGATCTTGTATTACCTTTAGGTTACCTAGTTTACAAACATATTTTCAATATAACACGGAGAACGGAGATATAGATGGAGGCCCACTATACAACAAACAGGGAGATTTCTGTAAAGAGGAATTTGTATCTACCACAAAGGAAATAAAGTTCAAATACATTTGCACTTACATGCCTTTATCAATTTTGAAACAAAGTAAAATTCACTTTATTCTCGTTTAAATAAAGTTCTAAATTGCCTTGATTTATACTTCCTATGGAGCATGGGGTCACACGAGGCTATTGCTGGCACCTTGTCAGATATTGCCATGATGAACTGTATTCCAAGTTAAGTTAAACCCGGCTCTATTATAGTTTACCCTTAGGGATGATTTCCACCAAACGGCTCGCATTGCATTAGATCGAAAAAATACGAACGGCGGCAACAGCATTAAATAAATAAATAGATATCACGGTACAATGTCACACAAATTGACCTAGTCCCAAACTAAGCTCTAGGCTTGTACTATGGGTACTAGGCAACGAAATTATTACTCTCTACGTATTTATGACGGAGCCGATCGCGCGTCGCAGCATACTTTCCGCTACGATCGCGTTGGCAATACCTAATAGACTTTAAATACTGTGTAATTTCTTTTAACTTAATTTATTTTAATCACAATTAAATAATACATTAAATAGAACCGACATGATTTAATATCGTTCCGATCCGATGCGATGCGGGCTGTTTGGTGGAAATCATCTTTAATGCATACTAATATTAATGTGAAAGTAACTCTGTCTGTCTGCTTGTTACAAGTTGAGATAGTTCCGAGTTCCGAGTTCCGAGGATATAGGGTACTTTTTATCCCGAAAAATTAGACGGTTCCTGAGGAACAGCGATAAACAACTTCAATGCGGACGGAGTCGCGGGAAACAGCGTTTTTTTATAAAGAAAAATACCAAAACTAAACCCGTACTAACCTTCGACCAGTCATATCCGACGGCGTACGCGAAGATCTGCCCGTTGTGGTTGAACGCGGCCTTGGTGAGCGGCTGGTCCAGCAGCTCGGAGGACTTGAGCTTGGTGCGCGCGTCCTTGTCCCAGAAGGAGAAGGAGCCGTCCGAGCCCACCGTGGCCAGCGTGCCGTGCGCTGGGTGGAACGCGATGTCGTTCACCGCGTAGATGTCCTGGGAAACCTCCATTCATTCATATATCTCTCATGTGTATGATAAAGGCAAACGGGTGCACAAGACACCGTATCACTAGTGGGATCTGGATCTGGAACTCAAGACCGTAATTACTTTGCCAAAGAATGAAAATCTGTAATATCATACCTATGTATCACATGGAGGCTTCCTATATTATTAAACCCAAAATTTCAATTTTCACAGAATAGGAATGTACAAAGGCCAACTTATCCCTCTAAGGGATGTCTTCGAGCTAACCTTTGGGTCGTTGAATGGCTATATGCTAGTCATTTCACACCAGAAGACAACAATAAAAACACATTATGCATGCATGCTTGGCGGTAGTTTGAAGGATAAGATATTGGTAGTGATCCGAACTCTGCACAAGGTCCTATCAGCACTGTCATTATCTGGGGCTAGTGAAAAAGTATTGCTTTGTGCAAACCTGGGCCTCTTGTATCAGCAAACAGTTGGGGCTTTTTTAATGGTAAGCAAGCCCTAATGTAAAGTGGGCTCCGAAGCAGGACTCAGATACCGGTTAAATTTTCAAATTGAACCGGTTCCGTACGCATAAACCGGTTTTTACCGGTTTTGGAGGAACCTTTATATAATGATCTTTTCGAATAACCGGTTTTGAACAAAAAAAATACTGGTTAATCCAGACGCACGTCACGCACGATAAACAAGCGGCGCTTGGTATTTAATACAAAACTTTTGGGTGGACTAAACCAGTTAATTAAGGTTAAAATAAAGTTATCACAACGTTCGCGTTCCATAGAAAAGTTCGGAGCGAGACCAAAATAAACCGGTATTAATCGGTACTTTTAAACCGGTTCCGAGCCCTGCACAGAAAATCTATTATTTATGTCAAGATTGCAATGTATATCTACCTGATAACCGCCTGTAGTCCCAGCGGAACGGTGACACTTGAACGTAAAGTTGTCCTTAGGGTTGGTCGGGTTGACGTACTGGATCGCGACCCTGCCTTCCACAGAGCCCAGGGCGAACCCAGCCGGTTGCTTGGTCTTCTTGTCTTTGAAGATGGCGATGCATCGATGTTGGTGCTTTAATGGGGACTCGATTCGCTTGAACTCAGCCGGCTTGTTTTCGAGGGTGTAGAGAACGATGCCGCGATCAGCCGTGCCAACCACCGCCATGGGGTAGTCCTGGTAGACATTGGTATAAAAAATCATAAATCGGGAAATACTTTTAATTAGACACAGTATAGAGATGTTAAAGTACATTAAACATTATGCTTCATGTATCTAATTGGCATTCAAATGTCAAAAGAGTAAAATATACATTAAAATAAATGTAATATGCCAAATTCAAACAATATAATAATATAAGCTTTCAAACAATTTTACATCGATCAAATTTTTGTTAACATTATTAATTTATCATTTATTGTTTGTTTGTCCATGGACAAAGGCCTCTTCCATCTTTTTCCACTCATGCCTATTTTGTGCCCTATCTGGTCCTTGTTTTGCCCAGTAGTTTCGCAAAGTCGTCTTCCCATCTTCTGCAGGGGCGACCATGTTTGCGTTTGTTAGCTCTTTTGGGTACCATAAGGTGATGGAAGAAAAGGTTAAAGGTAAAAGATTTTCTTTATGAACACGGTGTTTGTGTTTCGATAATCATATGTTTTTGTACAGTGGGACAAATAAGTTGTCTGGCACCTAAGGTTGAATTTCTCTTGGACGTAGTTCTTTTTGATAAGAATTTATGTTAAAGTTGAAAGACGTTTTTGGTCGACTGTACACGCTAATAGATCAAATATAAGCATCGAATTTTGTATGAATTGAAAGCATTTATGAAAATAGAATAATATTTTACTCACAACATCTGCGCAGTAGCATCGCTCCGAAAGGTTCATGCTCATGATTGGCTGAGAGCTGCGCGTGTCCCAAAACTGAAAATATATCATCATCATTATCAGTGCTCGGGAAAAACAGTACATAACTTTAACAAAACTTGTAAAGCTGACATAAAGGAGAACTTACAATCAAGCAATATTTTGCAAGAATATTATTGGCAGATTAGTGTTCAATTTAACTCTATATCAGAGTCTCAGATTTGTATAAGGATATTTATATTTCTTGGCTGTAATGTAAGTTTTGCACTGTTTTCCCTAATCACTGATCATTATCCTCTGCCATTTCATACCCATGAGAAAGGATCACTCTCCAAGTGTTTAACAAACTATGTAGATTTTTTAATTAACGATTCACGACGACATGCTACTCTACTCATTTTGTGCATGAAATCAAAATCAATAAAAATTTATTTAATGAAAAAAAACTACCTGATACGGTTTATCATCCATCGAATACAAGCAAAACATGGATATGTCAAACTTTGGACAAAGCTTACCTTTAATGTTTTGTCCCATGAGGCGGTCATAAGACAAGTGTAGTTGGGTGCCTTCACCCAGTGACATGTCTTGACTGGAGCATCATGGGCTGCCACCTGCATAATTCAGATTCTTATACTTTCATCTTAGTAACACAACACTTACCAATGCCAGATCACATTTTAATGGAGCTTCATAAATGGGGATTTTACCTAAAAAAAAAAGGCAATGGGAAGGCATACAAACACTCAGACCTGATGGTAAGTGGAATCAGAGAATCATACACATTTCAATACTGCAATCTCAAGACTGCAATCCTAAGACTTCAAATACGTTGCCAACCCTGAGGACTATGATGGAATGCCTCAATGCTAGTCATTTCTCACCAGAAGACCTTAGATCTTATCCCACGAAAATGCTAATACTGCTGCTTGGCGGTAGGTTAATGGATAAGATGGTGGTAGCGATCCAGACAGACCCTGCACAGGGTCCTACCACTACTAAAAACTAAAATATACACCTGTATAGTCTGGTTGGCAGCTAGGTCCCAGCATTTGACGCTCTTGTCTGTCGAGGCCATGAACACTTTAGTACCATCCTGAAAACAAAAATTTGTCAGTATACAGAAATGGAAAAAGGTAATTCTTTTTTAAAATAAATTTGCTAGAGAATGCCATAATACCCACAACTGATATTTAAAGAGGTTACTACTGCTGTTGCCTATACATATAATGTTGGCAAAAGTGCACCTTGAAGAAAGTTCTAGAAGTTCTAGAAAAAAATTAAGGTGCCATTTTAAAAACCCTGTAGAGCAGTGTGCAAGAAACATTCTAAAGAGCGCTTCATTAATTTCACATTTATTTTAATCTAGTTGTGCAATTCATTTACATCACTTACATCTTGCCAAGCTACATCTAGAATGGGACCATCCATAGACTGCACTGCTTTTGGTACTGTCTTTCCTGTAGATTCAACCTCCCAACATCGCACCTACAAATAACATAGAATAAGTTACACAGGTCTAGATCATTATCTCAACACTAACATAATGAGAGGTGCGGAGTTAAGGTATGATAAAGCTCATATAGTCACCATTGCCCTCTCTGTGCAAATTGTGCATACCACAGCTCTCAATTTAGATGTTTGCCTGCTACTCATAGTACAAGTAAATTTGTGTGATCTCAATAATGATCAGCATGTTAAATTAAAAAATACCCTTGTTAATATCATATACCCCATTAGGTATGAAGAAAAAAGAAGAACCCTAATGAGAAAGTATCAGTCCTTTGTTCTTAATAGTAAAACTATGAAATCGATACTTTCATAATTATTTGTGGCAATTGTTACTTACTAGGAATAATGTTAATGTAGGTCCTGATGTTTAACTCTTTAATAAATATTTTTTACAGTTTTAAAATTGTATTGCAGCCCTTAACAAATAATCTTAGACAGTAACATGTTACTGTGGCCCATGGGCCATGGCAAAACAACAACTATTACTAAGTAGCAAACCTGGCAGTCCCAAGAGCCGGCAATAAGAAACGTCTGCGGTACCGACGGCGGCGAGAACTCTAGCGCCGACACGGTGTCCTCAGGCGGCGAGTTCACCTCCAGGTCTTTGTTGGGGTTGCCCCCGGCTGCTCCCATTTGGTTGAACATATTTTTACGTAGTAATACCGCACCGATGAAAGATACCAAAAAGTAAACAAGTGTTTGATCTGTCGATACTTAAAATACAACAGTAAGGTCTGGTTCTAGACCAAAGCCACTCATGTTATTTAGAATATTTTTTTAATATTATCATCAACCGAATAAACATGCACAACTCGCAGCCGCGCTTTTGTTTGAGGTTATTTTGTTATTGGATTTTTGCGTCTAAGAAGAGGGGAGGAGTTGGTTTTAGACCTTAACTACAACTAAACCAAACGGCCATAAACGTCATATATTTAATTTTGAATTAATTTATTTTCATTAAAAACTTTAAAGGTAAAATGATAACAAAAACAATGATTAAAAACTGTTTTTACATGGTAAAAAGAGCACAAAAACCCAAGAATTAAAAGCTGTTTTTAGCGAGCTATTCTTTGGGCATTTTTTCTTTCTATCACGTTGTTTAGAGGATTGTGAAGCGACGCTTAAATCGCGTAGCTGTAACAAAAAACACAAATCAGTGTTATCAGTGGCTAAGTTTTGTATCCTATGGACTGTTGATCTTTACATCCAATCGGTTATGCAAATATATAGCATACCGACTGCCTGAGTCAATCTTTTGGTGTATATTCAGTTGAATTACAATAATTCAACTGATTATACACCAAAAGATTGACTCAGGTCCTGTAGACTGACCGTGACTGACCACCTTAAAAGCCTGTGCAAGTGGCACCCCACCGCGCAGCCCACGATACTCTAGTCAAGACATGTCACTGCCGTCACTGGGTGAAGGCACCCTATTACACCTATTATGTTGGCAGTAATTTTCATTTTTCAATATTAAAATGCAGCGTGCTAACAGTTAACACTGGGTGCCATAAAATCGTTAAATGTCAAAAGAAAAAAGAAATGTCATCTATGTCATGTCATTGTCAAAATTGATTGAATTGTATTGAAATCCTTCAATACTAATTTTGATTGATTTCTTTATCCCAATTTCGAATTTCTTTATGCTATTCCAATTTAAAACAATTAGAGACTAAAATATATACTCATCTGCCAGTAGAACACAAACTAAACAGCATTCACAATGAGTAATATAGACTATATGGCAATCAAGGACCTAAAACCAGGCATGAAAAACATTAACGCTGTGTTCATAGTGCTGGAAGTCAGTGGGGCGACGCTAACAAAAGAAGCAAGGGAGGTGAGGACTCTAAGAGTGGCAGACGCGAGTGCCGCGGTTAATCTCTCCGTGTGGGACGAGCCGGGAGCGCTCCTCATGCCTGGAGACATCGTGAGGTTAACCCGTGGGTATTCCGCTGTTTGGCGCGGTGCCTTGACTTTGTATGCGGGAAAATCTGGTGATATACAGAAGGTTGGAGAGTTTTGTATGCTCTTTAACGAGCAGGTGAACATGAGCGAGCCGCAGCCGACGCCGCCGCCGGCGCCGCTGTCCGCGGCCCCCGCCGCCGCACCAGCCGCGCGCGCCGCCCCGCCTGCCGCCAACAACAACTCCAACAACAAACCATTCCAGTCTGATAACAAGATGGGAGGGCATAAAACGTATGTGCGGGGAAGAGGGCTTCAAAGAAATAACAATAGGAGGTAGCAGTGGTAGCGCTATCCTATCTAAAGACTTTCTATAGTTTTGGATAGATGTTGCCAAATAAGCTATGTGATAAACACTTTTTACTCCTCTAATGTCTGGTCATGTAGTGGCTCCAATGCATGAACCTATCACTTGAGGCCCTATTGTGAGGTGCCAAGCCTGCAAAGTGCCAGCTATGTAACTGTTATAGCACTGCTTAATATTTGGCACAATTTGAGTACCTATTCTTAATGTTGGCCACTGTTTAGTAAAGACATTTTACAATCATGGTATGTACTATTGATACAAGAATTGACTCTATTAGTGAATTAGTGCTAAAGTCAGGGACAGCATGAGATTGAACTGTGACTTACCTCAACTTTTCTTAGAAATCAATAACCAATTCATAAATTAAGAAATAAATTAGCTTTTAGGTTATGGAACTTAGTTTTCATTTTAGTTTTAGTATTAGCAGTTATAATCCATTTATTTTTAGACAGGAATAACATATTAACTGATCACTTGTAGCTCCTAACCTGGACACTGACTGAATTGTCCCATTATTGGTCAGTAGCTATATTAACTATTAACTATAGTATCTTCTAAACCCAGGTTTAAAAAAACATATCTTTACTGGTCTTCAAAACAAACAGAACCTCTAGAGCATTGTTCTTCAATATTTTTGAATACACTATCCCTTTACAGGTTCAAAAACTCTGGAGTCCCCCTTGGACCATAAAAGATAAAAGTTAAAAGACTATGTTTATGATTCTCTATGCTGTAGAACCTTGCTTTTTCCTTTTGCCAGTGACCTCCCGAGTAAGGCTTTGCTAGACCCCCCTAGGGGTCACGACCCACAGATTGAAAAACGCTGTTCTAGAGTAATGTCACAATTACAATTTTACTAAAATAGATAAAGGGGTCTTATGAGAATAAACTGTCATGCTATGTATAAAACTTATTATAATTAATTGTAGGTACCTACATAACTGGTTTAAAGTTATGGCAAATTTCAAATATTAAATGTCTAGACAAGCTATTGAATGTTAACTATACAAAGTTTCTTTATTTATGGCCAACTTATTTTGTCAAAATGTTGCTGGAATACTATGTTCACAGTCACACATTGTTGTCAATATGTTATCTTTGTGCTGAAACACAAAAACAAATATCAATTCATGTTAATGAATCCATTACTGTCAAAACTATTTAATTACAACTATGGTCAAGGTCTACATCTTCATTCACAAATGGTTACCAACTTAATTATGCCAGTGGAAATCTAACACAATAATACAATTTGCATACTAACTTCCAGAGGTCAGTTGAATGCTGCCTTCTCAATCTGATAATGTAACTTTGTAGCATATATGCAATAGTTTTGTAAGTTTTCAATCACATTTGTTATATAAGACAACCTCATTTGAACATGTTATTATGAAGAGCCTGTATGTGTAATGTAACTAATGTATATAATAAAGATTTATAGATTAAGCTATTTCCAGGATTTTATTATGTTGTTAAGATCCCCATATACTAAGTAATTTGGTGTAATCTTTATTTTAAATCTGTAGAGTGTGCACTAGCTAGGAACGTGCGGCGATCTGTGTCTACAACCTTGGAATTTCATTTTGTTTCATATAATAATAATATTGCAGTCATGGGTACCTAGGTATTTATATAAATATTTTTAACTCTGTGAAACTACTATGATCTCAAGTATTAATCTCAATAGGCATAAGTTTTTTAGATAAACTCTTCCAAGACTTATTCACCTCATATTAAAAATGCCATAAAAAACCACCTAGGCTAAGCCTAGGTTTTCCAAACATGTGGTAGTTATTTTAAAACACTTATGATAACTATAGAGGTCGTGCTTACCTTGTTTCTAGAAGTAACTATAAGCCCTTGAACTTTTAGATCTAGCCTCACAATTTTATGACATCTAGTTGGGAGTGTACTGACTGAATATGAATATCATATGAATAGATAAATTATCGATCGAAAATTAAGTTCAAGGGGCAGTGGCTTAAATAAGTCTAGTAAAAATAGCTTAAGTGCGAGGCGGACTCGAGCACTGAGGATTCCGCACCTACTTACGTCTCATATATGTATGAAATATTAAAAAGCCAATTAAGTCCAGTCCAACTGAAGTCGGCTTATGACACCTTTTGGTTTATTATCGGTCACTATTTACTATACAATACAATACAATACAAATACTCTTTATTGAACACCAAAAAAAACAGAAACAGAACATGGAACAGTACATTTAAATCATAGGTATACAACAGGCGGTCTTACCGCTAAATAGCGATCTCTTCCAGACAACCTTGTAAGAGAAATAACTGAGGACACAAATTCATGGCAGGCGGTGTAAACTAATTCGTTTAGAACTCAAACTAAATAACTACAAGAAACAATACTATTTGGTTATTTCTTATTTTATGAAGGCAGTTGTTTTGTTTTTTTAAAAACGTTTATTTTAGTCGCACGCTGCGGGAAAGTCAGTTATGTTTAAACCATTTAAATCTGCTACGTCATTGTCGCTATATCTTAATCAATATATTTATCTTATCGCCATTCTTTAAATATGTAGGTACCGGTCAGGAGTTCCAGTGGCCATCAGTGGTCTTAATCATCAGTTAAACTTCACTAAATGATACTTTTTGAATGCTGGACTTGTTACTGTAAATAGGTCCTAGAAAGGCTATAAGTTTGTATTCCTATAAAAATGGAGGACTTTCCCGATTTCTCCAATACCCCATCATCAGATGCTGACGTGCTGAAGATGGGACCAGCTACAAAGAAAACCCATTAAAAAAACGAATCTGTCCGGCGATCTTTGAGTAATCGGGGAACATTCAATTAAAAACCTCCTTTTTTAAGTCTGTTGAAAATAATAGCGCTCTAAAGCATAATATTTCATGAACGGATCCCTTAATCGAAAAATTGTTTCGACAAACCCACAATATCTTTGTAAGACAACACTTTATTTTACCGCTTTGTTGGGGTGACTAATATGTAGGTATTCATACCAAATTACAGCTTTCTAGTACCTACTAAGAGCCTCTGAGCTAGGCTGCGGACGGACGAACAGACGGACGGACATGGTGAAACTATAAAGGTTCCTAATTTAAAATAAAAAGTAAAAAAATAAATACATTTAGGGTATCTCCCCTACACGTAACGTGGGAATGCATTTTTTTTCTCGTCTACTCTATAGTGTGGGGTGTTACGATTAAGTAGTCTGTTTATGAAATATTTATATTTTTTGTTAGAGTGTCGTCGTCGTCGTCGTCCTCTACAGCCAAAACTACAAATACTAAAAATCTGAAAAAAAAACTAAAAAATGAAAGAGCTTGTAACGAATTTTAAAGGAAAACTAAGTAGACGTCATTGGTTCTTGAGATACCTACAGGCGATTAAAGTGTTTATACCGACTAAAATCATCTAAACGGCACCAATTTACTTTAAATAGAAAATTAGTTATAACTTGTTGATTTTTATGTTTGTAGTACATACTTAACGGCTTCGGAACTCTACACTGGGCATGGTCCGACATGCTCTTGCCCGGTTTTGTAATAGAGAGTTCGAGACATGTTAAATAATTTTGAGCACAATGTTAGATAGTAGGTATATTATTGTTGGTGACTATACATGGCTCCCTTCTCCACCTCTTGCAAGCGTCACGCGTCACCGCTAGAAAGTACATGGTATTTCCTATTCTGATTACGGGGTTGTTACGGGGTAATGCTCCCTGACCCGCCTAACCTGCTTGTTGTGTTATGTTACGAAATTTTCAGTGTGTAAGATGACAAATAACATTATTATACTCGAGAAATCTTGTTACAACTTTCGCACAACTTCATAGTTGTAGTTAGAGGTAATTGTAATCTAACCTCCTATTTCACATAACCTAAATTGTTAGATGACTAGTGACAATTCAGTGTATGTACATACATTGCAAAGTTGACGAGTTCCCACATCACTAGACTTCATGTAAGCCAAGCAATGTACACTGAGTTGTCACCCGTCATATTACGGCTGGTCATCATTGTTCGCATTTTAATAACACAGAATAGGCGGATCAAACGTTTAGTATATAGGTGGATATACGTTATGTAACTTGATTAAAGATTCTCCCAGGCCAACATTATGACATTTATAACATATACAGGGTGTGTACCTAAGTACCACGACAAACTTAAGGGGGAGGTAGGTGAGCAAGCCACCTACCTAACATGGAAAAATCGCACCGTTTTCGAGATATTTAGATTTTTCTGATTTTTAGAAATAGTACACCCGCACTGAGTTTTTCATCTGTGGTATTCGGTTTTTTTTTTATTGCAAAACAATCTTGAATAGTTGTGTTATCAAATGGTAAAAACCATTAAAATGTAAGGTAAATGTACGTTTCGACGAACGCTTAAGACCTGGACGCAAGTTTATTTTTTTAATAAGGTCTGGGATTTTGATACGATAATGATCAATAGAATAATAGTAACTTAAATAAATTTGTCATCATTTTAATGTACCTGGAAATAAATTACATGATTAGAAATATGTTTAAAATATTTTTAAAGGTGTTTGAATCACTAAACCTGGTTTGTACCATTAACCGAACTAAGAAACTTGATTTGCACATAATACCGAACCGGGCCGCCGCATCACCGAACTAGAGAAGAAATGTATGAAATTTTGGCGCTGAGTGGTGCTCAAACTTTAGTAAAACAATAGGCATTTGTATTTTATTTCTTATGATAGCAATTTAATCATGGTCACCTTTGACACACGTCATGCTGTGTAATGTAACCAAATTGAATGAAATAACATTTTTTACATATAATTTGAAAATTATTAGGTATCTATATGGTAGCTAGAAACCCTTTATTTAAACTTAAAATATTAACTATTTAACAGTCTTGGAACACATTTTTTATTACTTTGGTGTTCAATTATTTCTATAACTCTTTATCAAAAAACACTATATCTCAGTAAATAAAACATTCATCATCATCATCATCATATCAGCCGAAAGACGTCCACTGCTGGACATAGGCCTCCCCCAAGGCTCTCCACTTAGACCGGTCTTGTGCCTTCCGCATCCATCGCGATCCCGCCATCCTTACGAGGTCGTCGTAGCAGTGAATCCTATTTATTGATAAAATTCAACATTCGGATAAGCTTGTCCCCGCCTGAAACACCTTTTCTTTTCTAGTTAAATTGGAATTGTTATAAACATCAATAAGTACATTGCTCTTACAATTTTTTATAAGTAAATACCTAATAAAGCTTATTTTTTGCTTTTCAGTTGTTTTTTATTGCAGTCGGGTTTTTTGTTTTTTAAATAAAATTATTTAAAGGTGAAATAGAATAAATATTCTATTTCACTCTTTTTAGTTTTTATCTATAATAAAGCAGTTATTTAATTAATTATTACTTATCTATATTATGAGCTCAGGAGCTCGGTGTTTAATATCGCGAAGCTACAAGCGAAACTCTTTTTCTAGCAAAAGGGAGTTTTTTGACTTTCCTGTCAAAATAGTAGCATCAAAGTGTTATAATGTATTATATATTTAAAATGAGCTATTCAGTTGCTTTCATTTGATACCTATATTGTTATAAATATAATTGAAAAAAAAAACATATCCCTTCCATATTTTTTTTCGGGTACGGCTATATTGAAATAGTATACAGCCTATGTCATTTTCGCAATCAAGACGAATCGAATGACACCTCGTACGTTAAACTCTGTCAAGCCGTCTAGGCTGCAGAGCGTGCCCAGAAATAGACATACATACATACATACATACGCTCGAAAAACATAACCCTTCTTCTGACACAGTCGGGTAAAAATAATAATTGACAATTAACTCCGAGCTAGTTTTAAAACATTAACGGCTTAAATGTTGAGAACCGCTGGCCTTTACAAAAATGCACGAAAAAGAAATACATTTTAAAATCGGCCTAGCTGTCAATGGATTAAGGATGATATTCCAAGGAACACCGTGCAGTAATTGCGGCAGAGGCAGACATGGATTCGGTAGTAGAGACCATGGGTACTAATCACCGAATGCCTTTCGGTGAATTGGACAAAGCAAATTGTGTGGAACCTATCAAGCGAACAGATTTAAAAAATAGTGTTTAGACGTAAAAGTATCGGTGTAATTACAAATCTGACATTATTACTAACAGTTCGAACTATTATTTAACAATGAATACATATGGCTTTAGCTACTATTGCTTAAAAAGTATATATAATCCTTTTTTTTAAATACCCTTGCCAATAAGCTTATTTTTATGTCAAAAAGTCGTAAAAAGCACAAATTTCCAACGAAGTTTTACAAAAAATGCTTAGTTTATTGATGTTCGGCAATTACTCATTAAATTTTGAATACTTCTAGTTATTCGAAAAGCAAATTAGTTTATATAAGTAAGTCATGATTAACTTGTAAATAAATAATTAAAAAAACATACGCTTTCCCTGATTCCGAACGCTGTTCGGTAAAACCTTCCAGCAAAAATGAGGGTTAACTCATCACCGAATTCACATTTTTGTTAATTTCTATAAATATGACTATGAAACCTAAAATCGAGTAGTGCTCCTGGCTGGGACAATATTCCAACTCAATTCTTAAAAATAGCTAGTAATATTGTAGTCCCAATTATATCGAACTTAGCAAATCTGTGCTTTGATCAGGGGGTTTTTCCTGACGTCCTAAAACAAGCCGTTATTACTCCCGTGTACAAGGGTGGGAGCAAAGATGACGTCTCGAACTATAGGCCTATATCGGTGTTACCGCAATTTCTAAAATTCTGGAAAAACTGATAAATATTAGGCTGATTAATTACTTAAATAAATTTAATCTGCTATCACAGGCACAATATGGATTCAGAAGGGGTATCTCGACAGAAGATGCTGTTACTGCTCTTTCCTCACTAATAATTAGTAAAGTAGATAATAATAAAAAGTGTTTGACGGTATTTCTTGACCACAAAAAGGCGTTCGATACCGTCTCTGTTCCCATCCTTGTCCGGACCTTGGAGAAGATTGGCATAAGAGGTACTTCGCTGGGACTTCTTAGTAGCTATCTCCAAAACAGGACACAAAAGGTCAAATTAGGAATTCACATCAGCGATGACCGCGTTATATCTTACGGTGCTCCGCAGGGTAGTGTTCTAGGCCCCACACTCTTCCTGATTTACATAAACCAGCTATGTAATATGTGTATTGAGGCGGGAACATTCTTCACATATGCCGATGACACCGCTGTGGTATTCTCAGGGGAGACATGGGAAGAAGTGCGCTCATCTGCGGAACTTGGCCTTGCCAAAATCGCAGGATGGCTACAAAGAAATCTACTCACCCTTAACACAGCCAAGACTAACTACGTTTGCTTCACCAACTACAATCGTACGCAGCCTGAGACTAACTTCTCGATCAGAATCCATACTTGCCACAATATGCAAACCTGCTCCTGCCCAGCCATCGATAAGTTAGAATCTACTAGATACCTGGGGATTATGGTTGACCAGCGTCTTACCTGGCACTTGCACATTGAGAACATTATGAATAGAATTCGCAAACTCATCTATATTTTTAAAAATCTTAGGCACGTAGTGACGAAGATCATGCTAAATAATGTTTACGTAGGTATCGCTAGCTCAGTCAGTCCTCACATACTGTATCCCTATATGGGGAGGTTCAACAAAGAGCAAGTTTCTTGAGCTTGAGAGAGCTCAAAGGGCACTTCTTAAAGTTATTATCTAAAGCCGTACAGATTTCCCACAAACGAACTTTATATACTCTCTGACTTGTTATCTGTAAGGAAATTGTATATATTAAACCTAATTTTAAAAACACACAAGGCAACCACATACACCCCGGAAAAAACAAATACACGTAGGAAAAGGACTAAAGTAATCCACACTCTGACAGTGAAATCTGTATTTGCAAGGCGACAACTAGCAGCACGATCTGCCAAACTGTATAATCTTATAAATAAGCACATTGATATTTATTCCTGTACCACATATAAGTGTAAAAGTATCTTAACAAAATGGTTAAAAACTAAAAGTTATTTTGATATTGAAAATTTACTTACATAAACGCACACGCACGCACTCGCGCACGTACACACACACACACACATACCTTATTTAATACGAAATGTTTCCTATTACTCTTAAATTTAAATTTATATTTAAGTTATACCTCTACCTGCACCTAAGCTAAAATTGTAAGTCACTACATGAGGAAGAACGGTGTTCTCTTAGCACAAGTATCTAGTATACTTAAAAAGAGGCACCAGCACAGATACTGTAACCTAGCTTAAGTTACTGAATAAACAATTTTAATTTTAATATTTTTTTTATGACTACACTAAATTCACTTCAATTATCAGAACACAAAAACTAATTAAATAACAACACAGGAAAACCACATTTTCAAACACAAAGGTAATGTAAAACGGTTTTATGACCTTAAGAAGTATACACGATTTCTTACCGATTTTTACTAGGATCCCCTTACAAAACGGAACTCGACCGACTTGTTCGCTTGTTGCGTCCCGACTGAGATAGCAAATAGACGGTTTTGCCGCGTAGTAGAAGGGATAGGTATTTAGCTAGCGTAAAAAAATATTACAACTTAATATCAACTGTAAGTACTAGAATAAAAGTTAAAAATATAAGAAATTCGGTGATACCGCAGATTCGGCAAAGCGTACGTTTACCTTAACTATTGTAGTTTTTTTTATCTTTTAAGTTAAATTTAAAATTGACCTCTTCCGTTTTATTTTGGTCAAACTTTAGCCCCTCATGGTGAAAAAAAAATACATGACCACTGGTTAGCCAATTAGATTAAAAACATGCTCGTGTAATGGGCATTTAAAAATGATAAATACTTTATCATCAAAACACTAATAAATATTTTTTTAAAGAATAGCGTAAAATACACCGCAATTCACGTTAAGCCAGTACTGCCACCCAAGCATACTTGCGACGCGAGCTGTATCAGAATGCATTCATAATGACTGTACGTAAAGATAAGTAATGTAATTTTTTACTAACTGCCGAATATCAGGTTCGTAAAAAAAAACATTGATAGAAGAAAACATTAAAATAAAGTAATTGTCTTCAATTATTTTAATAAGTAACGACTACTCACATTGCTTTTCTCTTCACCCCGCGGATGTTTACCAAGCAATAAAATACATTTTACAGTTTTTTTTGTAATTAGGTACTTTTTAAACAGTAAACACAGTAAGCAAATGTTCGAATTGCCGGCCGTCCACAGCAATGCACGCTCGGCACCTCTTAAGAAAGTTATTTTTCAATCTTCTTAGGTTTAATTCATTTATTTCTACGACAGCTGTGTTTATTTGTTCTCGGAGATTTTCTTCGGCAACCCCAGTAAAAGAAATCCAATGGATTGAGATCGGGTGATCTAGCAGGCCATGCGATTGCACCCGATCGCCCTATCCATTTATGGGGATATGTTTCGTCCAAATGAGCCCTTACTAGGCGGCCATAATGAGCAGGGCAGCCGTCGTGTTGGAGCCATAATGTACGCCGCAGCTCCAGTGGTAGGTCTTCTAATAAAATTGGCAATTCATTTTCCAGGAACTCCAAATAATTTTGGGAATTCAGCACCGGCGGCAGTTCCACGGGGCCCAGTAGGTACTTGCCCATTCACGATACCCGTCCACAAATTTATTTTGTATCGGTACTGAGACCGATCTTCCCGCATTTCGTGTGGGTTGGATAACTGCCAGCTGTGAAGGTTGTGCAGGTTGAAGTATCCATCCCGCTTGCACGCCGACTCATCGCTCCAAATTACTTTGTCAAAAAAATTAGGATCTGATTGATGCCTACTCAACATTTCTCGGCAAAATGTAACCCTAGCCGGGTAATCTCGCGGTTGTAAATTTTGGACACGTTGAATATGATAGGGATGAAACTTATTTCTTTGCAATATTTTATGAGCCGTTGATTTAGGTATCCCCGTACGCCTTTCAATCATTCTCACGGAAGTGGACGGATCATTTGCCACTTCTTCCAATACCAAATCATCATTTGAGGATGAAGGCCGTCCATCGCTAGTACGCTGTCCTGGCACGCGGCCTTCGGATATCGCATTGTGGGTTCGAGTAAAAACTTCATGTCCAGGGTGTCGCCGGTTTGGGTATCGATCAGCATAAAGTCTCGCAGCAGCTCTGGCGTTACAGCGAACTTCGCCATAAATTAAATGAAAATCTGCATACTCTTGCGAAGTGTACATTAGTGCCGCCATTACCGCGGTTGTATTAATAAATTCCAATCAGTTAGGTAAACAAAGTCCAAAAGAGCGCCAAATCGTATTAATCCACAGTCACAATTGTCACAAAGGCCAAATCGTTAAGCAAAATCAGAGTCCGAAATACAAGCAAAAACAGTAAGTACGAAAAACATCAAACATAAACGACAAATCACAAAAGTAAGTAATTAAACTTAGCCACACACCGAATAAACAGTAAGATTAGGTTCAAATGTGACAATAAACAAATGAGGAGCAAAATTATTTTTAAATTCGAAGTTCGAAGAATTTTAGGACAGTATTTTTTTTTAATAAAGAGTTTGGCAAAAAAAGATATTAGTGTTTTGATGATAAAGTATTTATCATTTTTAAATGCCCATTAAACGAGCATGTTTTTAATCTAATTGGCTAACCAGTGGTCATGTATTTTTTTTTCACCATGAGGGGCTAAAGTTTGACCAAAATAAAACGGAAGAGGCCAATTTTAAATTTAATTTAAAAAATAAAAAACTACAATAGTTACTTTTTAATGGTTTTTACCATTTGGTAACACAACTATTCAAGATTGTTTAGCAATAAAAAAAAATAAAAAAAATCCGAATACCACAGATGAAAAACTCAGTGCGGGTGTACATTTTTCTAAAAATCAGAAAAATCCAAATATCTCGAAAACGGTGCGATTTTTATTAAGGCGATTTTTCCATGTTAGGTAGGTGGCTTGCTCACCTACCTCCCCCTTAAGTTTGTCGTGGTACTTACGGGACACCCTGTATATGACGTAGGTCTGTAGGTCGAAACACGGGAACGTAAAGTCTAATAAACTTAACACTGGCGGCTAAGTGCTCTTATTTCCGTAAAAAAACACTCGCCTAGCGGAACGCTCGCAGTCAGTGTTAATAAACTTTCACTTTCTGCGACAAGGTTCTATAAAGGATCAGTAATTCCCATACGAGGCATGGGAGTGTTATCATATCTTTGATCTACCAGTATCCAGAAACTACCTAGTATCAATTATCTGGTCGGAAACACATTGATGAGTTGTAGCACTTACCTCCTGTTCTATTAGCAACAGGAACTATACCCAGATTTGTATGTAAAATATATCTATGCATAATGCATTGGATGTATTACTTCCTACTAGTAATATTAATAACAAATGATGCACCTCCGACCCCTCAATTGCACCTTCATTACCTTTAAACACTTAGATTTCAATATCGTTGGACAAAGTATTACTAGTCAGTCTTTTCCGGGTATTTTAAACCGACTTCAAAAAAGGAGGAAGTCCTCAATTTGACTGTAGGTATATGTTGTGTTTGCTACGCGATTACTCCGTCAATTGTAGGTAAACCGATTTTGAAATATTTTTTCCCCTAGTCGGTGTCTAATGAGGGCCCGTGAAGAAATGAGGGAACACCTCAAATATTAAAGGCTCAGATAGGTACATATGGCGATTTAAGTATTTTTAGTAAACAGTTCAGCATTTGCATTCAGAAAGTATAATTTGGTGAAGCGGAACTGATGATGAAGACCACAGATGGCCACCAGAACTCTTCAATGGTACGTATTTCAAGAGTGACGATAAGAAAATATATGCACTATTACTTTCCCGCGGCGCTGCTTGCGGCGAGCGTGAAATATCCTGTGGTTCTTATTAATTGAGAAAAGGGACTGCATAGCAGCATATTACGTACACTAAAACGTACAAAATAAATTTAAATGTTAAAAAAACCGCTTTATAAAAAAAGGTCAGTCAAACTGTAGTCGGCGTCTTACAGTATATTAACCAAAAGCAAGCCCATTACAGGTGGACTGGCCTATTACCATTTGAAAAAGAGTTATTTTTGCGTTTTTGAAGGCACTTATTTTAGAGTTCCGTAGTCAAACTAGAAACCCTCCGTTTATGAAATATTAAGCTTTACTTAAAGCTCTAATTTTTGTTAGAGTCAAGTGTCCCCTCCCCCTATAGGCAAAACTAAAAATACTAAAAATCTGAAAAAAAAACTTTAATGAAAGCGCATTTAGCGAATTTTAAAGGAAAACTATCACGACTAATTAGATATCATTAGTTCTTGAGATACAGGCGATTAAAGTGTTTATACCTACCTACTAAAATCATCCAAGTCGGTACCAATTGACATTATATAGAAAATTAGTTATTACTTGTTGATTTTTATGTTTGTAGTACTAAACGGCTTTGGAACCCTTCACTGAGCAAGGTCCGACATGCTCTTGCCCGGTTTTTTTTAAAGCCTTAAGTTATTAAGCTATAGGTACTCGTACTACCTATACGACGAGTAGCAAGTGTGAAACGGGGCTTATTTAATCGTCAAACTTTTTACGATCAAGGCTACACGTGACCTAGTTATGCATCATAGTTTTCGCGTAAAAAAACTTCTCATTACATCATAGGCAGGGTAAACCATGCTGACCAAGTACCACCGTCCGTTCGGAATAGGTCGGGGAAATCCTGCGTTGGCTTGGCACAGATCCTCGTTAGTTTTTGCGCCGTGATCACTCAGTTTTTGCGCTCCAAAGATCACTTGAATGCGTCATTCTGGTGCCCTGTAAATACTTGAGTTCAAGTGAACCTCTGTACCATCAGCACATCAAACAAATGGATTTCTATGCTATTGTGGAACTACGTCAAAGTGGCGCTGTAAGGTAACGACACCTACTCGACAAAGGATCAATGTTCGACACTGATTCTTACTCAAAGAAGATACGAGTTATTAATTTGTTTTGCAACCATCAATTAATAACCCTATGATCTTTGAATTAAAAGCTTCTGTCCATGATTGGTGCATGTCACCTCACTTGTGTTGCTACCTTAAGTCAAATCCTAAAAAGTTTCTTAGGATTCGTTGATTACGTCACATTGACACAGTTGTATAGTGCAGGGTCCGTCCGGATCACTACCACCTCTTATCCATTAACCTACCGCCAAGCAGCAGTGTTCGCATTTTTGTGTTCCGGTGTGGGGATAAGACAACCGGTGATATTACTAGCATAGAGGCATTCCATCTTAGTCCTCCGGGTTGGCAACGCATTTGAGGTCTTAGGATTACAGTCTTGAGATTTCAAATGTCTATGGATCAAAAGTGTTCCAGAAATCCATGGTTCATTGTACAGCTGTAAAGATAACCCATGTCGTTTTATCTGGCTCTGCTTGACAGCGCTGCCCTCTTAAGCCATTAGGCCGTATCTCAAATTTAATGGCCAAAGCAGATTCAATCCTATTTCGTTAGGAATAAGGTTGCATTTGCTACATGAGTTCTGTCTGATACTGCCATTTGCCTTAGCAGAGCAGAGTCGCACAAGTTGAAAACCAAGTCTCGACAACCAAAAGATTGATTCTGGACGCTTAAACTCCGCCCTCTTGCGGAATTAGGTAACTACTTTTTTAATGAAAATCACGATATTATATTAAATAAATACATAAACAAGAATTGGTGATTTTTAAGCCAGTTTAAGCTTTAAGTATCGACATAATAGGAAGAACCAACTGCTTAACCGCTGCGAATTTTAAATCCTGATAGAATACCAAGAATTTTGTTTCTTTTACTAAACGCCAATATTTTTTGTACACCACAAATTCTTTAAGTTAAAGACCTACCTTGTGGCTACTGTAACGACACGATACAGATGGGTACGTGTATGACATCTACTTGTATGCTCTTGTGTAACTTCTGAGCTCCGATGGCCGTCTTTTAGTAGGGCGATTGTCAGTCTAGGTTCACCAAACCTATGAAGCTAGCGGCCCGGGTTCGATCCCCTGTAAAAGCTATTTTTTATCGCACAACGGAAAGTTTTGTAGAAAGTTTTAAGTCCTTGCGTGAGTTAGTATGCCCAACTTTTTGGTCATCTTCATCTCCATTTATTTATTTCTTATTAAAGCAAAAATAACTTGATGTGTGCATAGCATTTCAACTTAATATGAATATTTATGTATACCCTTGACCGTACCACGTAAACTAGTGAGCATAAGGAAAATAAAATATTTAAGGATGGTAAACAACTAAACACAAACACAACACTGCTTGATATTTTTTTAGCTACCCAAATTTGAAGTAACACACGAAAAATAATTCAAGTACCTACCTACACATGTAGTGTATTAGCAAACATTTAACATTCTTATTTAGCAAAATAAATACGGTTATATATATTAAGTGGTAAGTCCACCAAAATAAACTAAAAGGAGTGTACATAGGCAGACGTTCAGTGCGTTTTATTTTTTTAAAGTTTTAAAATAGTTCGCAGTCATATTAAAACCCTTATAGTTTCGCCATGTCCGTCCGTCCGTCCGCCAGCCTAGCTCAGAGATACTTATTACTAGAAAGTTGTTATTTGGCATGCATTCGAGTAATTGAATAGGCATATTAGTCATGCCAACAAAGTAATGGAATAAAATGTTACAAAAATCTTTTTTTAGTGTATATCCCCTTCACGTAACGTGGGGATGTATTAAATAAAGCTAAGGAAAATGATAAAAAGATATTTACTCGCCTCAATATAAAATTACATTACATACATTCAAAAAGAACAAGACAACAGAAAAATTGTAGCGAAACGGTCCCAACTCGGCATTAGCTAATCCGTTGGAACCACTTGTTGAAAATACGAAGTGTGTTAAATTGTTCTTGTTCACCGTAATAAATCGTTCGCTCTTTTCCACTTTATCTTATTAAACCGAACTTTCCTATGTTTTCTAAAGCATTAAGCTGTGTACACACAGAACACAGAGTGTCAGAACTTTAGCGTACGGCCTTTGCTGTCAAGTTAAAAGAGTTGCTATCATACTGTACCAAAATAATCGGCGATATTTGATTCAATGTTGAATTTAGGCCTTGAAGGCTGATTTGCGGTTACGATCTTTCGCTCCATCCATAAATACACGTGTGTACGTACTTCACGCCTTCATTCCCAGAGTGGGGTAGGCAGAGTTACAGAAATACCAACAACTCCAAAAAGACTTGTTGATAATTTTATAACCACTAATGCACAATCAGGCTAAGATGTTTTTTAGTGTATTAGTGACAGGTTGCATGCCCATCGCCTAACAGTACTAAAGTCCTTATTCCCTTAGTCGCCGCTAACGACATCCAGGGAAAGACATGGCGTGGCACTATTCTAACTTGGCAACCACACGGGCGGGCGGATGGATCCACTAGTTAACATAATCGCTATGCCGTGAATATGAGCTTTTAAAAGTATAGCTCGTTTTTATATCCCCTTTATCATTTTTAACTTAAAAGCTAGACACGTGTGGTGAAGTTAATGCCATTGCCACTTTTCTCTGTTCTTTGCCAGCTTTTTCACCTCCTGGCTGAAATAAGTTAGTACTAGGTCGTCCTTTTCCTCTTTTATACAAAACAATATTTTTTACGTTACTTAAGTAGGTATAGTTATGTTGGAAGTAAAGGGGGTTTGGCTATTCTCTATCGAATGGCATTATTTTTTACGCATAATGTATCTTTTCGCATAGAATCGTTTGGCCTAAAACGGTTTTTACAATAGAAACGGTTTTATTTTAATTTTTATTAATAAGTAACCTAACCTAACCTTACCTAACTACACAATACATGTTTGTTAAGTTTTGCCTAAAAGTATGTTATGCGGAATGATAAATAATGGGAAAATATTTTATGCGTTTCAAAGAGATCCCGGGTTTTGGCACCTAGGTTATTTACAGTTTACAGAATTAATAGTACACTATTGCCTAGGCCCGGAAAGTAGGGGAATGCCTGATGAGGTGGTCAGCGGGCCGGGCCTTGGCTGGGCCTGCTAAAATACGAGTCGGGCAATCCTATTTCCGCCGAGGTATATAAGGCATTTCTCAATAAATGCGAGGAAATGATACAAATGCATAATTAGAAATATTTGCAAAAAAAATCTTTTGAAAACTGAAAGTGTTAAGATAATTTCACAATGACCCGCCTAGCCTCCCGCCGCCGCCCAGCGCTGCACCCACCTTTTATTAAATTGGGTGCATGGGATTATTTTCATTGTCTTTTTGACTTTACAGGCAATAGAGATGATTCTTAAATAAAATATCGCAGCGGACAGGAATTTGTTTGCATACGTTAATTTTACTCCTAGGAAATAAATGAGGCCTTTCCGTCATCCATTTTCAAAAGAAAAGCTACCCTTTCCGAGCATGTTTGTGAAAACAGTTTAAACTTTTTTTTTGTATTTGTCTATAGTTTTGTATGTATCTGTAGTTTATATATGAATATATTTATATCTTATACGGAGGTATATGTCGTTTGTATGTTTGTTTTTAATTTTTACTTACTTTTTTTTTAATATTGCATTTGTTAGTTTAGTTTGCACCGCCTACCAATTTATTTATATTTTTTTGACACTTCTCTTCTTTGTAAGTTTGTCTGGAAGAGATCGCTACTTAGCAATAAGACCGCCTATTAACTCGCTTAGTAAGATTTTATTTGTATTTTACTTTTCGTACTGTATTTGTATGTGGTGTTCAATAAAGATCATTTGTATTGTAGTTTATTGTAAACCGACTCGAATGGCATGAGATTGCCATGCCTTCATCGGCGTATTGATTACATTTTTTGCATGTATTTTCTTTAATCGTAGGTTTCGTCGAAGCAGTAGCTCGGCCAAAGCGGTATGTTAGAGCTCGCTGGTTAATCATTACTCGACAAATTCAGTGGCAAGTTGTTACAGATTAAAACTTCTGTATGGGCTAACTCACAGCTTCAACAACTATAATAACGGCTACTTGGGCTATAGATAGGTACATACTTTAAAGACTAAAATTCCTCTTCATACGTATATAAAACCAATAGATATACCTTATATATATAGGTCCTAGCAGCCCAATGGAACCCTGAGAGTCAAGTCGTAAGAAGTGTCCAATAAATTGTTTTATAATGTCACTGTGACACCTGTCTATGGTTGGAGCAACTTTTTTGGCAATAAAATTGTGGCTCTATTGCATCGCTAATTAAATCAAGCGACTATACACTTGGTCTTGAAAATATGTTAATATTAAACGAAATACTGTGGTTTTATCAAACCATTAGTGGGAGGTTTAGCATTAGCCACAAGGTTGCCATGGACCTTTAACATGGTTATTTTGCACCGACGCACGCAGTTCGAGTCGATCTCCGTCTTTCTTAAAATATTATGCTTTAAGATTGAAGTTTTAGCCTTTATAATTCGACAACGGCACACGCTACGCACGCACACGCTACACACGTATGTGGCGTGTCACTGACATCACTTGTGCGTGTGCGCTGTAGGAGAACCAATCTACATTATATTTTGATATGAAGTATATTGATACGTAGTTGTGCGTGCGTAGCGTGTGCCGCGAATGTCGGTTTTATACCATATCATACTTAAACCTTCGCATGTCAGTGCGCATCCAATTTCCAGTTGCAGGTCGCCGGTGGCGAATTCCTCTGCGACCTCAACGTCGTACCAGGGGAATGAGCCCACGGATGCTCTAGAAAGTAGCAGTGTTTCGGGTCTTCCACGGTGGTTAGGTCGGCTTATTTATCTTTGCTGCCTATCACCATAATGGCAAAATCTGGCTCCATCACGTATTTAATAGTAGTCAACTTTAAGACGGTATGTAGCAAGAAAAAATACTTTTCACACCACCTGCTCGACAATGCCAAATTACATATCATGCAAACCTTACGCAAACCAACTCATTAAAGCCCTTGGCTTTAGCCGGGGTGTAATGTTGTACTGAATCTCATTATAACTCGCTGGGTTGTAATATTTTCACTTTTCATAGTTCTTATTACAATGGCCTTAAAGTCTAATTTCGTAATAAAAGATCAACTAATACTCGAAGGCCGGGCGCGGCGCCGCCGCCACCGCCGCGTCGAACCTAATTTGAAAATCGAACATTTTCTAAAATCGAGCTGGCCACGGCAAGCTGAATGGAACACATTTGAAATTAAACAAAAGCCGCGAGTATTGTAAGACGCTGCAATAAAATACATTGGTGAGAACTGCAAAGTTTTAAATAAATATTGTCTTTCCACAACTGGACTAATGTCTCAAATATCAATTTTCACTTTAATTTTAATTTACTATAATAAAACGCTGTTTTTAGTAGACTCGCTTTTTTATTGTCTCGCAAAAGGTGAGAAAAGTAGAGTACACTCCTCGGGGATAAAGCTGTTTTCGTCTTGGGCGCGCTTGAACCCCTCACTGCGCTCAGGACTCTTCTTAATTCCCTCGCTTCGCTCGGGAATTAACTCGTAACACCCTCGCTGCGCTCGGGAGTTAAATCTGGAGTCCTTCGTTACGTTCAGGATTCAATATCGCGCCCGTGACATAAAACTGTGCTTTATCCCCTCGGTGTATAATCTACTATTAAATGTCAATCATGGTCTTGATGTGACAAGGTTCTATGGTGGCCTGGTAAGTAATTTATAAGGCTTATATTCTGAACCCTACAGGGAATATCGCTTTTTCCTTTAGTAGAAATTTTTCTTTACTAAAGGAAAAAGCGATTTTAAAGTACGCTGTCTAGTTAAACCAGACCGTGGGTCCACAGAAAACCATAGTGTTGTATGACAACCTGAGTCCTGGTGGTATGACAGTTCTCAGAGCAAAGCTTTTGTAATCTTGAGATTGGAAAATACTTATTGGAAATGTCCATGAGCTTGAGACCCCTCTTACCTCTTGTGCTCTTTTGGCTTTCTCATGACATAAAAAAACCACGCGAGCTTTTCTAGGGTTCCGTAGTCAAACTTATAGTTTCGCCACGTCCATCCGTCCGTCCATCCGCAGCCTAGCGCAGAGACTCTTAGTACTAGAAAGCTGTAATTTGGCATGAATATGCATATTAGTCACGCCAATAAAGTGTTACAATAAAATGTAAAAAAAAAACTACAGCCAAAACTACAAATACTAAAAATCTGAAAAAAAAACTTAAATGAAAGAGCATATAACGAATTGTAAAGGAAAACTATCACGACTAAGTACCTAGACATCATTGGTTCTTGAGATACAGGCGATTAAAGTATTTATTTATACCTACTAAAATCATCTAAGACGGCACCAATTGATTTTTAATAGAAAATTAGTTATTAAGTACTTGTTGATTTTTATGTTTGTAGTACTTCACGGCTTCGGAAAGGGTTTAGTGTAGGGACACTGAGTGTGGTCCGACAAGCTCACGCCCGGTTTTTCTTTTAGGCTTCGTTGTTACGCGATGGAAAGAGGGAGATGAGGGACTGGATTTCGATTTTGACGGCGTTAATCTTAAAACACAGCACTCATCATCATCATCATCATATCAGCCGAAAGACGTCCACTGCTGGACATAGGCCTCCCCCAAGGCTCTCCACTTAGACCGGTCTTGTGCCTTCCGCATCCATCGCGATCCCGCCATCCTTACGAGGTCGTCGCTCCATCTTGTTGGAGGCCTACCAACAGCTCGTCTCCCGGTCCGTGGACGCCATTCGAGAACTTTCTGGCCCCATCGGCCATCAGTTCTGCGAGCAATGTGACCCGCCCACTGCCACTTAAGTTTCGCTATTCTTCGGGCTATGTCGGTAACCTTAGTTCTACTGCGGATATCATCATTTCTGATTCTATCCCGCAGAGAAACCCCGAGCATAGCTCTCTCCATAGCCCTCTGAGTGACTCTGAGCTTCCTTATGAGGCCCATCGTTAGCGCCCACGTCTCAGATCCGTAAGTCATCACCGGCAACACACACTGGTCAAAGACTTTTGACTTCAAACACTGCGGTAATTTGGACGAAAAGACACTGCGAAGCTTCCCGAACGCTGCCCAGCCGAGTCGGATTCGACGAGTGACCTCTTTCTCGAAGTTGGACCTACCTAACTGGACCGTTTGTCCCAGGTATACATAGTCGTCAACAACTTCGAGTGCAGAGCCTCCGACAATCACGGGAGTTGGCACAACATGGACATTAGACATGACTTTCGTCTTGTCCATGTTCATTTTCAGGCCAACTTGGTCGGAAACTCTGCTGAGGTCAGCGAGCATAGCACTGAGGTCCTCCATGGTTTCAGCCATGACTACGATATCGTCGGCAAATCGAAGGTGAGTGATGTACTCGCCATTAATGTTGATGCCTCGTCCTTTCCAGTCCAGAACCTTAAAAGCATCCTCCAATGCAGCGATGAACAGCTTCGGAGATATCACATCCCCTTGTCTGACTCCTCGCTGCAGAGGAATAGGCTTTGTGCTCTGGTCCTGTAGTCGGACGGACATAGTGGCGTTTTCGTACAGACACTTCAACACTTCGATATATCGGTAGTCAACTTGGCACCGCTGGAGAGACTGCAGCACAGCCCAGGTCTCGATCGAATCGAAGGCTTTCTCGTAGTCCACAAATGCAAGGCAAAGAGGGAGGTTATACTCTTCAGTCTTCTGTATAACCTGCCGCAACGCATGTATGTGGTCTACGGTACTATAGCCTTTTCGGAAGCCGGTTGTTCGCAGCACTACTAAATACAGCACTACTTAATAGTTATTTATGTCACAAGGGAGCTAAATGACATATTTACGGTGAGGGTATACCTACATTGAATCCTGAACGAAGCGAAGGATGCTAGAATAGAATACCGAGCGTAGCGAGGGATTTTTAAATAGAATCCTAAATGTAGTTATAGATTCAAGTATTAACGCCCAAGGTGGAAATATTTTTGCTACTGTGTGACACGTACTGCTTTTCACGTCACCTATGAGGAAGATAACAGATTTTAGTGATGAAACAAATTTAATTATTTACACTCTCTTATAGTGCTAAAATTATCAAATTTAACAAAATGTCCTTGAACAAAATAGAGCCATTTTGATCCCTCCCAGCAGGGAAGAAAAGTGCCTCTTTGGTCATCCCTCCTAGCAGGGATGAAAGGTCCCTCTTCCGAATAGGTGATGTGAAAACAATATTGCGTTTGACATGTTATCGTACTGGGCCTCTATTCAACCGCGTTATAACGATATCGTGTTTGACGTGTTTCAGAATCGTTTATGTGACAGTCGACATTATTGTAAATGACATAAGAGTTATGAAAACGTTGACAATACGGAAACACGTCAAATACGATATCGTTATTACCGTGTAGAAACTCGGTTGCCATTATTGCCAAGTAAATGAGAGCGTTAAGTTGACAATAGATACGATACCATGTCAAAAGCAATATGGTTTCATCGAGTCGAGATCCCTGATTGATACAAAGCCAATAAAGCTCACGTCAAACTTCAAACTACGTTAGAGAATACCCTGGCTCTTCGTGGAGTCAAGTGGCAGTCATGGTGTCGAGAGGGGAGAGTCGCTTGCGCATCTCTCGCACTCCGAAGATCACCAGTCTGTCGTCTAACCCGGCGGCTGCGTGACGACGCGCGATAGTGGTGAATTGACGTGATGCGTGTCGCGTGGTGTGTGTTGGCCCTGTGCTTTGCCGGTGAGTCTTATAGACTTACCTATATAACAAAATAGTCTTATATCGAAAAGTTTAAACTTATACGCGTAACTAGATTTTTTGTGCTTACGAACATTTTAACCGGACATCCTGTGTTACGAAAAAGTTAGAAACCTTCACACAATTTATGACTTATGATGACTTTTAACAAATTATTTTTCAATTATTTTTAATAATTATTCTCAAATTTTTCGTAGCGCTTGGGATGGCGGTGGTTCAAAAGCTTCTGAAGCTTAGCCTCCACAGTGATAATGTAAATTTTTATACGTTTAAAAGCACAATTTGAGAGTTTTTGGGTAGAATTTTGCTCTTTAATTTGGTTAGTTTTAGTTTTGTACGTTCCTCTATGCTTTAAATTTCACCGGTTGTCTTACCCCCTCATTGGTACTACAAAAAACCGGGCAAGAGCATGTCGGGCCATGCTCAGTGTAGGGTTCCGAGGCCGTTAAGTACCTACTACAAACATAAAAATAATCAATTTTCTATTTAAAGCCATTTGGTACCGTCTTAGATGATTTCAGTAGGTATAAACACTTTAATCGTCTGTATCTCAAGAACCAATGATGTCTACTTAGTCGTGATAGTTTTCCTTTAAAATTCGTTTTGGCTCTTTCATTTAACATTATTTTCAGATTTTTAGGGACACTAGACTCTAAAAAAAATTAGCGCTTTAAAGCTTAATATTTCATTAACGGATCCCTTGATCGAAAAATTGTTTTACAAACTCGAAATGTTTTTTAAAAGCTTTATCTAACGACGCACAACACTATGGGGTAGACGAGAAACAAAGTAGGTACGTCCGCACACTCCACACATTACGTGTAGGAGAGGTGCACTAAAAAAAAAATATAATTTTATGATTTTATTTTACCACTCTGTTCGCGTGACATGTATATTCATGCCAAATTACAACTTTCTAGTACTAAGAGTCTCTGAGCTAGCCTGCGGCCGTCGGACGGACATGGCGAAACTATAAGGGTTCCTAGTTGGACTACGGAACCCTAAAAACTTCTGTTTAACGGCAGGTGTAAAAGAGTAAGGTGGTAGCTTTCTGGATGGACCTTACTACTACGCTTATACGTCCCATTTAAACACCTAATTAATAATTTATCATAAAAGCATAAATTATAGTCTTGATCATATATTTTATTGCCTGATGTTGTAGTTACAAAGATCTTAAATACTATTACATGAATCAACATAACCCTGTGTATATTGCTCTTTACCCACATAAGTAACATCAGTCCAGAATATTCAGTATTTAAAACAATAATTAACGCTATAGGTGTAGCTTCTGGATTTTAAAATAAACATTGAAGAACTAAACACCAAGTTTATTTCAGAAAACGACCCAAATATGTTTCAATAATAAAGGGTTAATTTAAGTGTAGGAGTTCAAGTCATTATGGATTATAATAATCATTATAGTCGCATAAAATATGGCCTTGAATAATTTCTCCACAATGAATTGTTAAACTGTGACAAAAACTTGAGAAGTTGAGATTGCTGCTTACTAACCTATAGGTAAATTAGCTCCTTATTATCTGACCTCTACCACCCTCTTCTCGCAATAAAACGAATAATAATTATTTTATAAAACAGGTAAATGATGATTTATGACTTGCATTAGTGCAGGCGTGAGTTTTAATAATCAGTCACCATTAATATACCTTCCTCGCATAATAATTATTAGAAAATAATAATTATGCGACTGTAATTTTCGAGATTGTCATAAACATAATTAAGTTCTAGGTAATGGCACAGTCAACCAATTTGATTCCTAGGCCATTATGAACTATGTCAGTGGGACGACGACTGTCCCGACGTTGTAAACCAAATTATAAGAAGTCTCTTGTTTTGGTGGACAACGCCACTTTGACATAGTCCATAGTGGCTAGGAATCAAATTGGTTGACTGTACAATACATCCGCAAGGTGTAAACCTAAATTCGGAAGCCTGGAATACATTTAATATAAACGCACTAGAATCAAGGCGATGTTAATCTAGTGCATGTGGTTTTATTCTATTTGGTACTAAACACCTTTTGATATATCGTATATTGTTTTTAAATCGGCCGTCAAGTACATAACATTGATGATACGATAACATGTCAAAAGCGATATGGGTTTACCGAGTAGAATCGAGTCCATCATGTGAAGATGGACTGAAGTACTTCTGTGATATTAGCATTGAAAATCATCGAAACTAACGATCGTGCATGCGAGTCATTTCACGGTCATCCGTCGTTTTTTTGCGTATAATCACAGATCATTAAAAATCTTCGCTTCTTAGGAAGTGGTCCACATTTATTCCATGATTTCCATGGGTAAGAGTATAATGCGTGGCACGTCCATAGATAGAGGGACCCTTATTACTATAATTGCATTATTTTTCTAATAAACCAAAGTATCTCTTTGAAATTAAGCACAGAATTTTTATTGCACAATTTAATAAACCATTTATAGACACAAAAAATTACAGTAGGTATCTACTTACTTAATGAGAGCGCTACTTGATCCAAGACAACGTCCTCCGTAACTTTAAATTACACATTTACTTAACTCTATCAAAGTATTAGCTGATCTTAACTTAAAATGACGGGTTATTCCCACCAATTTGTTACCACTGGTAACAGCTAGGATTTTTTTTCTCATCTTTTACCAGTGATAAGTAATGGGAACAAAAATTGACAACTGTGACCACTTATTACTGGGGTTTTTTTCCTAGTAGCTATTACAAAATATTTAAGTGGCAACAAATGGGAAAAATATTTTCAGTTGTTACCACCGAGTACTTTAGTGGTAAAAGATGAGAAAAAAATACAGCTGCTACCAGTGGTAACCAATTGGTGGTGACAAGTGGGAATAAACCAAAATGACTGATGAAGTTCTGGTTTAAAACTTTTTTCTGCTTATTACCTATGTAGGTACTAATGTATTTTTATTTATCATATTATTTTCTTGTAATACATCTTTATCTATGTATTTATAGCAATTTCAGCATAGGTATAATATACCATAATGTCTTACAGTGTTGTAGGTAAGTACTTAATTAGCTATTAGTAGTCATTAATTATTTCTCAATCGCTTGAAATTTAACTTGAAGGGATGTATCAAAGGGATAACTTCGCTTTTGTACATCCCTGCTATATTTTATAATTGTTATCTCTTTCGTTTGTACAATAAAATATTTACCTACGTACAAAATCGAGTTTAAAATGCTCGTTTGCTGCGTCACGTGAAATTCACTCAGAAGCAATGAAAACGGTTCACGTTCTATGGAATTTCTGTAGTTAGGTACAAGAGACCCGTTTTCTTGCTCTTGACTATTTTACGTGATTTTCTGAAGAGAGTAAAAAATACGCTCGATTTAATATTGAATATGTTATTGCTGGCGTGGACTAGTTCGTGACTTTTCTTCTGTCCGTATGGACAACTTTTCCAGTGTCAGGGTTTGAGGCTACAAGTGATCGGTAAATTATTCCCCTAATCGGTAGATTATGAAATGCAGCACTCAGTTGAAAATCTAAAAACAAACCAGACAACACAAGGTTAGAATAATAACTACTTATCAAAGACGATTTAAATGAGTGTTATGAAATGAACATTGAAACGAACATAAAGCGGACAAAACAGTGGCAGACAAGACTACAATTTAAATACATATTAAAGTCGCTAATATATTCGGTGAGGCGGTGCACAAGAGGAGAGTGAACATAGGTTAAGATAAAGTTCATATTAGCGGGACGGGGAATGAAGTCAGGGAGTAAATCGTAGAGCGAAGCCGGATTCATAAGGCAATTAAAGAAAATGTTATCTAGAGAACCTTCCTCTAAGCCGCACTCACTTAATGAGTGATGAGATCAGGAACGCGGATTTTTGCTAGGTATAAGGGAGAACAGATATGACCAAGACGTAATCGAATAACTGTGGAGATGGCACGCTTGCTAGCATTACGGAATTGACTTTTGGTTTGTCCCCGTCTGTATTTTTTTCCGTCATGTGACATAACAAATCAGGTTTATTTTTATCTATACCATAAATGTATTCATAGCTAACGAGGAAGAAATAACCTTAAAATGATCTGGAAACTCCAAACACAAGAATTCATATGAATATATTATTACGTAAGATGATAAATAGGTTTATAAGTACCTAGTGGTCCGTGGACGGTGTCCCTGTCCACCTTAACGACATGAAATAAATTACTGTTAACGAGACAAGCTTTAGGCAAAGCATTTGCCACGAACGAGGCGAATGTTATTTTTTTAAATAGATCGTTCAATAGTCAAGGTTAATTCAAACTCTGATTATTTTATTTCGAATGTCTCTGATTCACTACCACAAAATTTTTCCTCAAGGTCGATGTTGATTCGGCAAAATGGAACCCTGCCTCACCATAGAACTGTGTTACAGTGACGATCCTCAAACCAAATGTAACCGTGACATAGTTCATAATTAATATACCTACTACATAAGCTAACAAACATGTAAAGGAATAGTGCCTTGTCATTTACTAACTCAACATTAAACAAAAAGCATGGAAATGACAATGAGAGTCACAGTAAGGTTCTTAGTTCGCTCGACATTTTGTAGGGTTCTGTAATCAACAAGGACTCCTTTTAGTTTCGCCATGTCCGTCTCTTTGCGGTTTTAGTCAGAGGTTTTTGGTACTACAAAGCTGAATTTGGGATAGTTATATATTATTACGCCTACAAAATTGTAAAAAAAAACATCTTTTTTTAGGGCACCTTCCGTACCTACATATAAAGCTAAGGTAAAATGTATATATGATATCGAGTAATGAACCATAGAATAGCTTCTAAAAAATCATTATGTAAAGTGGGCGGGGCTATAGCAACTAAGGGGTAAATGCATATTTTATTATTTTTAAAGTGAATAAAACATTTTAGAACAATTGAAGCGCTCTTTTATAGTAGATTACATTTCTATTTAACGAAGCAAAATATTTTTAACTCGTTTTTTTCCTTGAAAATCTTTAAAAGACGCATTTACCCCCTTAGTTGCAATAAGCCGCCCGACCTTACCTACATGTAATAATCAATTTTCAGATTAGGGCGACCGTTTAGAAGATATTGAACTAGAAAAGTGCAATTTTCGATAATAACGGCATGTTTTGCATGTCTGAGTCAGTCGGGCTCGGGAATAGATGAAAAATGAAATAAAAAAAAAAACCGCCGCAACCTTTAGCTTTATATATAGTAAATTAGCACACGGGTAACATTCATATCTAACAAAATAATCAAGTCGAAAGACAACATTAAATGCCAAAATGTTAATGATATGCAGGTGTGCCCAACTGACCGGACCGGTACGGTAGGCAGATGGCGGGTCACGACCTTGGTCTTTCGAGCATGACAATACCTATAGATGTCGAGCAGAGTCGGGGCATACATGATAGGCAAGTCGATTTTTGAGAAGTCATGCTCGAAATTCGCGTGCAAAGGAAGTTAACAACCAACCCCGGACTTTAAAAACACAATTTTACTGCTTCACGTTGATTTTTGAATCAAACATGACATGTTAGAATCTTACCGATGATGATGGGTTAATTAGTTAACAAAAATTAAGTCACACGGTATTCTCGTTTACGTGGGCCACTCATATATTATGATATCTTAGGCGGCGTCGAAACCTCCAGCCACCAGTGAGAATGAAAAATATAGAAATCTATACTTTATTTGTTACGTACCTACTCGTACTTATAAAGATGTGAAGATAAAAAGATGTAGCGTACGTATAGTCGTCAGACAATAGGAACACACTGATAAAGCATTTACAAGTCAAAGCTCGACAAAACAAATTCCTTTGTTAATACAGAAACCATTAAAAATCGGTCATTTTGCAGAGATTTAGTCACCGGTTGAGATGCAAAAATCGACTTCCATTTCATGGGCGAGATACCTACGATACATCATTATACTTATCATTAACGATAACATCTCTGTTCATAGCCACAGGCATAAGCGTGTCAAATAGTTCTTAATAATGTTGGGCTGTATCTCGCTGTATTAGTTTGTCATGATTAATTGCCCGGATTAACTTATTGAGTCATGAATTTATAGGAGCTTGTTCAAAAGACGACGAAGGCAGGAAAAAATGGCGCGATTAAATATAAAAAAAAAACTAAAATGATTATAATACTACCAGATTTAAGTATTTTTTTGCATTTTATAGTTACTGTTGTAGAATCAAATTGTTACGATACCTTTACCCGACAATGTTTAGTATTACGTGGAGGATGACATGGTGAAGTTATAATTATAACCCATAGTAGTTTGTGTTACAAGAGAGCCTAATGAGATATATTATGTACCTACGTCAACTATTTATTGCATAAACAAAAGATAACAAAGTAATAAAAAACGAAACAGAAACTTAAAAGGTATGGATCTCTTCCAGTTAACCTTTGAGCGATTAAGAGAGAAATAAATCAGCGGATGGCTAAACGTACAACAATTAAAGAGACAGAAGATAAACATAAAATAGCAATCAAATACGTATAAACATAACACATGTAATAAATAGGATATATAAATAAATGATGTTTACGGCGAGAGCAGCAGCCAGTAGGTCCTTCATCCAGCGCGAAGCACATTGAACAGTAAAATTAGCTTGGCGTGTAAGATTTAAACAAGTTAGGCCTAAGTCACCGAAGCACCGAGTCACCGTTAAATGAAAAAAAAACTACCGCCATGCCAATTTCGGCACCGACGGCGACGGCGCCATTTAAAAATTAAAACTGACGATGTCTAAGGCCCACTTGCACCACGCTGGGTTAACAATTATCATCATGCCATCATTAACTCAAAGTTAGATTTTAACTCCTGTCAGATTCATACCAGAACTGTCAGATTAACTCTAGGTTAAATCTTAACTCTAGGTTAAAATTTTGGTCCAAGCCCGCCTAAGACTCATACACAAATATATGCTCTGACTGGGAGTGGAACCCGTGACCCCTAGCTTCGTAGGCATGGTCACTCACTACAAAGCAGGCTATAGCCACCTTGTCAAAGAATAGCTCGGAGATAGATCGGAACTTTGATCTGCTTGTTTTGAGTAAAGTGAATCATCTAACCCGGTTTTGTTAGCCCGTGTTGTTGCCGGGTTAGAATAGTGCCACACCATGTCGTCCCGTAGTTGTCGTAAGACGCGACTAAGTGAATAAAGCCTTGTACGTACTTAATACTGTTAGGCGATGGGCTTGCATTGCAACCTGTCACTTAAACTGGTAAACATCTTAGCTTACTTGTGTAAAATAAGGTTACAGAATTATCAACAAGTGTTAAATTTAGGCACGAATGGAGAAGCAAGATATCCAAGAACTTACGGATATCCTATACAACCCGCCTGCCCAGAATTATTACAACATAATTAAGGAGCGTCTCATCCGGCTATACGAAGACTCCGACAGCAAGCAAATCAAGATGCTTTTGTCGGAAATGGAGCTTGGAGACCAAAAATCCAGTCAGTTGCTTCGCCGAATGCGTGATTTAGCACGAGACAAATTCAACGACGACACAATTAGAATCATGTGGATGAACCACCTTCCCACTCACATCCGATCGGTGCTCATCGTCAGCGAAAAGTTCAACAACAAGGCGACACTAGACGAATTAGCCGCGCTCGCTGACAAGATGCTAGAAGAATGCCCACAAATCGCTACAGTTGCAACGCCGCAATACGCAGCACCACAAATCGCCGCAGTCTCAACTCAACCAAGAAACCAGGATACACAATTTCTTATTAATGAAATAAGAAGATTATCACTGGAGGTAGCCGAGCTGCGTGCAAAACCACGGCAAAGAGACTGGAACTACAATCGTTCGTCGAATCCACGCTATCGTTCCCGTTCCCGAAACTCATCGCAAAACCGCAGCCGCAAGACCTCTCCCGCGCCAACCACGCCGTACTGCTACTACCACCGCCGTTTCGGCATGGATGCCAAGAAATGCGCATCGCCTTGCAATTTCAAGACTATTGACCCGGAAAACTAAAACTAACGCTGGCTGAAGCGGGATCCGGCGTTACAAACCACTCGCACCGCTTATTCGTCACAGACAAGAAGACGAAATTATCCTTTTTAGTAGACACGGGTGCTAACATCTCCGTCCTACCTAAAAAGAAAGGCGTGTTTGCACAACCACTCCCATTTGAACTGTACGCAGCAAACAACACAACAATACCTACCTACGGTGAAAAAACGCTCGAGTTGGACCTCAACCTACGCCGTGCATTCAAATGGAAGTTTATCATTGCCGCAGTATCAAAACCCATCCTCGGAGCAGATTTTCTGACCCATCACCATCTAATAGTCGACGTGAAGAACCGAAGACTGATCGACGGCAAGACCCATCTCGTAACCAACGCGCAACTCAGTACTACGAATATACATACAGTTCGTAGTATTGATATCAAGCAGTCCTACCACAATGTACTCGCAGATTTCCCCGGCACCACCAGGCTCACATCGATGAAACTCAGCCCGAAGCACTCCGTCGAGCACTTCATCGACACCACTGGTCCGCCAATCCACTGCAGAGCTCGTCCAATAGCACCGCACCGTTATGAGAAAGTCAAAAAGGAATTCGAAAATATGATAGAACAAGGACTCTGCAGGCCCAGTAAAAGTCCGTGGTCATCTCCTCTTCACGTCGTACCCAAAAAGAATAGAGACCTACGTGTGTGTGGGGATTACCGAAGGCTGAACGCCATTACTAAACCGGATAGGTACCCCATACCACGCATCAAAGATTTCACTTACCAACTCGCCGGAAAAACAATTTTTTCAACACTGGACCTAAATAGAGCCTACCAACAACTACCAGTCACAGATCAAGACATAGAAAAAACAGCCATAATCACACCATTCGGCTTGTTCGAGTTTCCTCGTATGTGTCCCGGATTGAAAAACGCCGGACAAACATTTCAACGATTTATACACGAAGTACTTAGAGGACTCGATTTTGTGTTCCCGTTCGTCGACGATTTACTACTCGCCTCAATCGACGAAGAAGAGCACAAAAGGCATCTCCGCACCGTACTCGAACGACTCGACGAGTACGGCATCACCATCAACCCGTCGAAATGTATATTTGGCCAGCCCAAGGTCAAGTTCCTCGGTTTCGATGTATCAAGCGATGGCATTCAACCACCTCAAGAAAAAGTTGAAATCATAACTGCCTACCCGAAGCCGCAAACCATCGACGAGTTACGACGTTTTCTCGGTATGCTCAACTTTTACCGCGAAAACGTCAAGGACGCCGCCACGATCCAAGCGCCGCTAAATCACTACCTACACAATGCGAAGAAGCGCGACAAGACACCGATCGAGTGGACCGATGAAGCCACGAACGCATTCGAAAACTGTAAAACCAGCATCAAAAATGCAGTTTTACTCGCACACCCGATGCACAACGCCCCGCTTGCAATATTTAGCGATGCATCGGATACGTCAGCTGGATCCGCGATTCAACAATTTGTAAACAACGCATGGCAGCCGCTCGGATTTTTCTCAAAAAAATTCACCGAAGCCCAGAAGAAATACAGTACATACGATCGCGAACTGTTGGCGATCTACATGTCTGTTAAACACTTCCGTAAAATGTTCGAGGGAAAACAGCTGATTATATTCACCGACCACAAACCGTTAACGTTCGCATTCACCAAACTGACGTCCGATAGCGAATCGCCACGCAGAACTCGACAACTACTTTTTATCAGCGAGTTTACCACCGACATCAGATTCGTTCGTGGGGAAGAAAACGCAAGCGCGGATGCACTCTCACGCATTGACGCGATCAGCTGTCCCACACCCATCGATTTCCAAGAACTCGCGAACGCGCAAGACAGAGATAGCAGCATAACAACACTACTGCATCAGAGTAACTTATCATTAAAAAAAGTTACGATTCCCGGAACCGACATTCAACTACTATGTGAAACTTCTACCGACGACGTGCGACTATACCTACCATTGGAATTTCGCCGTACCGCATTTGAAGCCATACACAACATTAGTCACCCCGGAATACGCAACACAAGAAAGTTGATGTCACGCAAGTACTTCTGGCCTTCAATACACACCGACGTCGGAAACTGGGCGAAAACATGCATCCCATGTCAGCGAGCGAAAATACAGCGACACACTACAAGTCCTGTGTCTTCTTTCAAACCTACTAGTCGATTCAACCACATACACATCGACATAGTCGGCCCGCTACCTACAACATCCGCCGGCTATCGCTACTGTGTCACTGTAATCGACCGAGCGACGCGATGGCCCGAAGCTTACCCGTTGCAAGAAATCACCGCTGAACAAGTCGCAAAAGTCGTTTACGAAGGCTGGATCACACGATTTGGATGCCCTTCAACAATGACGACCGACCAAGGACGCCAATTTGAGAGCAGAGTATTCGCACATCTATCGCAGCTACTCGGCATCGAAAAAACACGAACGACACCCTACCACCCACAGTCAAACGGTATTGTCGAACGTTGGCACCGCACTATGAAAACAGCGTTGAAAGCTAGACTTCTATCTGCTACTACCTGGATAAACGAATCACCTACTGTTTTACTCGGCGTTCGCGCAGCTATACGTAGCGACACCGGTGTAAGCGCCGCGCAGCTCACTTACGGTTGCAACATTCGACTACCCGGTGACCTTTTATTAGGGTTGCCATCCGTCCGGGTTTCCCCGGATTTGTCCAAGTCCTGAGGGCGTCCGGGGAGCGTCCGTGCGGGGTTTCATTAGTAGTCCGGGTTAAAATGTTTTCAAATCACCTGTAGCCGTCTCTTTATTATATACTCTACCAAGTTCATATTAAAAAACACTGTTGACATGAACAGGTTCCAAGCTGCAAAATCCGGGGTTTTGTGCGTTTCTTGTCCTGGTTTTCAGAGTTTAGAGATGGCAACCCTACCTTTTATCAACAACACCACGCGATGACGTCACTCTGGACTCCGCTTACGTCGATCAGCTGCGAGACACAATAAGAAATCTGAAACCAACGCCGTATCAGCCACACGGTAATTCGAAACCTATTTTCGTACACCGTGACCTTGCAACATGCGATCACGTGTTTATACGAGTCGACGCCGTAAAGAAGCCGCTACAAGCACCTTACGACGGACCCTACCGCGTGCTGAAACGAGACGACAAAGTTTACACCGTGCAACTACCAAACCGGCAAACTAACATTTCAATAGACCGATTGAAACCCGCCTATACGATCACGGAACAAATACCTACTTCAACATCGAATTCATCATCTACACCTGTAACATCAAGACAAGCACAACCAGAAAACAACAACAATAGCAGCCTGAAACAAATCAACAAGAACCTGGAACAGAACGGACAAGCAAACAAACTAACAAATGAAGACCCGATAGTTACTAACTCAAGGACATCGCGCCGGGGACGTATTATTCGCCTGCCGGTACGCTTCGCTTGAGGGGGAGCACTGTAGCTGACTGATTGATTGATTCGTCATCTGTCTCAAGGAAACAGGATTGATCATGACGTCGAAGCTTTAGTTCTGAAAAGAACAGTTTGTTTGTGTGCCCTGACAAGGACAGTTTGAATTGAATTGAATCTTCTGTATGCATCGAAGTATAATTATGTTCGGAGCGCGGAGCGGACGCGCAGCGGAGCGACGATGTTTTCACTTCAACAGCCAGGAGCGGAAAAGAACGATTTTCGGCGCGCGTCGATTTTATAGGCGCGCGAGATAATCAAAATACGCTTCTGCGCAGGTCGCCCGCGCATCACGCCACCTACGACCTACGCTCCGTCTCGCTCTAGACCTCTCACTCTTACTTGTAAATAGTTTACTCGTTCCTCCATAATATATGTGTGTGTATACTGTTAGCTTTAAGTAATCACTTTTTGTAAATAAACATACATTCATTTTCTTCTGTCACAACTACAAGAAGTGTTTCAATAATCTCCCTACAATTACCAACACTTCTACATTGGTATTTCTGTAGCTCTGCCTACCCCCCTCTGGAAATGAAGGCTTGATGTAATGTGTGTGTTATTTGAATGTACCTAAGGTCCTGTATTGTCCGCAGCGGCGAGCGGCGACCAGCAGGAGGGCTCGGGCTCCGGGGTCTTGACCAACCGGCACCGGCGCTCCGCCGGCGTTTTCCTCAGCATCACTGGTGGTAAGGCTTTCGAAGTGTTAGGGAGGCAACTACTGATAGGTAAACAACAGGGTCCAGCTGCAGTACGTAGATGCTGAGCTAAGTCTTTTTCGACTTTAAACAACAGCGTTGAAAGTTTCTAAAATATTTGCTACGTCTAATCTTGCTTTCAACTAAATGTTGAAAGTTCGAGTTAACAATTCGCCTTTGAACCATACAATCGTTTATTTAGGACTCGTTAACAAAATTCGGTGTCAAAATTCAAAATATTTATTCAGTAAATAGGCTACAAGAGGGCTCTTTTACACGTCGGTAATATGAAGTGAATCTACTAGCGTTTCGGACAAGACCATCATTGCGGAGAAGAAGCGCCGCTCTCATTTTGTGCAGCTAGTGTGCTACAGTTGCAGGACTTACAGGCATTAAAAGCGAGATTTGCATCCTTCGTATCTATTTCCAAAGAGATAACTATACTAACAACTTTGGGAGCTATAGACAAGAGCGAGTAGGTAATAGTCCGCGACTAAACCAGCGAACGCCACCGTCGATTTCATTGTCAAGTTCCGTTAATTAGAGGTCAATTGCTGGTCAGTCATTATCGACTACATAAACAAGATGTGTTTCAAGGTTTCCATAACGCCTAAAGAAACTTAAGAGCCAAACACTTAAATATTGTGCAAGTGTGTCGATAACTTACAAATACGACATTGAGTTGACTCGAGTCAAGTTCGACACAGTAATTATATTTATTCACTTCTCATGCTCTAAAAATGACTCATTAGTTAATTACAAATTATAGAAGTGCCCTTATGTAGGTACTATAAAGAGACACATATTACGTACCTACCTACCTATTGTTTCAATGGATTAAAGTATTTGTTTTATATCCTTTGAAAGCCACAAATAGTTACCTTTATTTTGCAAATATATGTAAGTAGGTACTCTGCTTGTTACTCGCACAATGATAATGAAAAAATACGGATTAAGAGTGAATAAGTAATAATAAATATTTGTAAAAATCATGAAAAAGTAAGGGGTAAAAAAAAAGTTATGATTTGCGATAAATTATGACTAAAAATAATTATGACAAACAATAGACCCGAGATCACGTAGGTATTTGACTTAACGACATCTTTTAGTTACTAAAGTTCAAAGCCAACAATATTTAAAGATGGCCTAAAACAAAATGAAATAAAGTCCCTGTCGTTAATTTCTTACGTAAATTTAAGCGGCCTTTCCATTCTCTACTAAAGAATAGCAATTAAAACGTTAGGTGTAGGTGTATACTCGTACTTACACGATCAATTAACGCAGTCACTTGAGATTCGGCTTTGTGTTAATACTCGTACACGATGTAGCAATACTTTGCCGCAATGTTACGCCTTAAAATACACCATATGGAAATCTTAGGTTCATCCATGTTTACTAAAATATCGTTGTTTATAACTATCGTAGTCTATTCCAGAACCAATATCAATAAATCAACAAGTATTAGGTGTTAGGTAGCCAGTAAGATATTTTACCATGTTTTTTTACTTTTACAGAAAAACCACGTGACAAAAACAATATCAATACATCTGTGCTTCCGGTGCATCTACCCATTCAACTAGGTAACTTTTTATTATTACTCTTCGCGATACCACAAATAATTAGACAGTTTACTTTACTTAAGCCAGAATTAGGGCCGTGTTCACCAACCATTAATCGGACGGTTAAGTCTTAATCAGCTGTTAATCAATTCATCTGAAACCCGTTAAACTGCTAATCGTCCGTTTAATTGTTGGTGAACACGGCACTTAGACTAACAATCAAAATTGCAGAAGTTGATTGCTGTCTTACTTTAACTTCAGTTGTAGAGCAAGAAGCACAATTTTGTTGTCTTTTTCTAACTTAAAAGTTAGAGTAAGACAACAATAAAGTTCAGCAATTTTTATTGCCAGTATAAAGTTGGCTTAAGAGGCATTTTGGAGATGATTAACTCTTTCCTTTTTCAAACTTGTGCATGAAAAATCGTTAATCGTTAGGAACAACTGTTGTTTGATCAGTAGTTGGGTCATACACTCTTAAATCAAAAGTTGTCTCTCGGCGGTTAGCCTTAAGACAATGTAACTATACTAATTCTGATATTACCTACACGACGCATAGCGCGAAGAGTTAAAGTATAGGTCCGAACACCGGGCCTAATTAAATAATATGCATAACGAAGTTGAATTTCTGTAAATAGATAAATTGTATAGGATTGTCGTAAGCTGATGACAGATCGCGTCGAACGCTTACATTAAATCCATACATTTCGAATCTATAGAAAACGAAAACGTTAGCAGCGTTTGCATCTAGGCCTACAACTTACGGAGAGTGTGGTCGCACATTAGCTGCAAGCATCGGCAAATGTCAGTCACCAGAGCCTAATAGCCAAGCGGCATTAGTTTCTACAAACGTTAACGCGTTACGACACCATCCGTGAAAGGGGTGAACATAATATTGGCGCTTCTACAAAGCGCAAACGCTATTTTCACTTGGCAGCCTCAGATAGCGCACCAACGACGCTCTCACAGTAGATTTTTTTCGCAGGAGGTCAGGGTGGTTTGACGCTTCCCGTGCTGGTGCTGCCGGTCCCCGTGTACACGCAAGGCCCAGGTAAGCAAATAACTTAGACATAATCCAAAACCATTATAATCAAAAGTCAAAAATGTAAAACGAACTTTTTTTTAAATAGATACGTGTGAAGCCCATCACAATCAAGAGGTAGCACCAACTGAGCCAGCAGTCCCAGAAAACTCTGCTCCTCATCGCCCGGGGTACCAAGTCAATCGTCGACCACCACATCCTATAACACCTCCTCCGTATGTCGTCAACCGCCAGCTGTTCTCAACCGCCAGTGAAAACGCTGCTGTAACGTCAGACCCTGAGCCTGTCGACCCTGAGCAAATCAACCAGCAACTTGTAGATCTTCCTAATTATTCCGACGAGCAGAGGCCCGTAAAGGACGTCTTGCCTTCCATCATAGCATCAATTCCAACTCCTCACATACCTGACTCTCCTGTTATTCAAAATGTTCACGAAGCTATTAAGAACCTCTCATCTCACTCTCACCCTTCTGAGGCCGAAAGCAAATCCATCATTCCTTCTAAGGTCATTCCCTCGAAAAGCCACTTCAGTGGGCGCCTTAACGCCAGCCCTAAGGTCCACTTCAAGGTGGAGGCTCCCGGCGCGACCGCGCCGATCCCTCTTCGTCAGAACGACGAGCACGTCTCTTCAGCTTCACCGCCAGCTGAGGAACCTATCCCGTACTCTAATGGACTGCCCGACCAGCTGTTTAGTAAGATTTATTTACCTACTTGCTTTACGGTGTAATCGTTTGACAGGAACCTGCTGGTTAAATCTGTGACATAATAATTGTTGTGCCAGTGCCACCATAGAACCCTGACATAACGAAGTAACGCCAAGTCACACAATACTTACAAGTAACATAATTTTTCATTGACTTGCGACAGCGTTACTGCTGTATGGTGGATCAACGACACATATCGAAGTGTAAGGATTAAAAATAAAAATTCATTATCCTGATTCCTGGTATTTTGCAATGTACTGCGTTGAAATACATTGCAAAAAATGAAAATAATTTCGGTAATGTATGTATATACTTGATCCTTAGACGTAGATACTTAACACAAACAGCAAAAAATAATCTAGTGATTCTGATCTTTTTTTTTGTTTATAATAGTTTTAACAGTGCTGCTTATTTACCGTCTCAACTCGCGTGCGTCACGAAGATAAGCATGAGTACGATTGTATAAAATGTTGAGCATTTTTTTCTAACTATTATAGAGACATCATCGGAAGTGGTACAGAGTTTCCTGCGGCAGTTCCCGGTGGCGCCCGAGCTGCCCGCCGTGGTCCCGGACCGGGAGCTGCCGGCCCGCGTGCCGGCCGCTGCGCCGGCGTCGCAGCTGGACGCCGTGCCCATCCCCGCGCCCTCTCCAGCCACCCCGCGCTTCACCCGCTCGCTGCGGCTGCGCGCCGACTTGACCGTGCCTCGGGCTGACTATACCGAGGCTTTTAAGACAGAGTTAGTGATTTTCATGGATCTCCTCAGATTACTCGGCACCATTCACTCTCTTATGTTTAACCACGTCTCTCGAACTTGAAAATAGATAATTGCTAAATATACAGAGAAGTAAATACACTGTGACCGATTTAAATAAACCCCTGTGCAAAGAAAACACCACTTAATAAATGTAAAATGCTGCGAGCGCTATAAAAATAATACCATGTTAACTACATAGACCCTTGGACTCTACCAATGCATACTGGTCTGTACGGAACCAGCGTAGTTAGTATAAACAAGTAACCACTAAGCTGTTAGATCCTTTTATTCTGTTTCTAAATTACCACATTGACTAGCCCTATAATTACTCGCAGATGGCATGCGGAATCCCAAACCGCACGCACAGTGGTGGAAGACGGAGGGACCACTTACTACCGAGCGCCGCTGCCGGATGGCCGCGTGCAGTTCTTGGAGGTAACAAAGGCAGAATCGGCATACTTATACCACAGCTATTACTGAAACCCTATTAGTAAGTTCAACTTAGAGTATTGCTGATAACGCAGAATTGCGCGAACTTCAATACGACGAGAAGTAGCGTGAAAGCGGACCGAGTAAGACGTGCTCTTGTGTCGGAGCTCGGAGGCCAGGGAAGCGATTTTTGAAGCTCACCGACGAAAAATGAGTACCTTTAAAATCAACTTGCGCAGTGATTTTATGTACGAGCGGGCCCACGCGGGATTCGATATCAAACGCATTTATCATAGGTATCAAACCCAAAAGGTGGTCGGCCGCCACTACTGTCGAGTAAGTAAGAGTATCAAAACGTTGCTAATACCAGTTATAAACTGTAGTAATTTCCTAAGCAGTTTTTTAAAGGTTCCGTAGTCAAACTATGAATCCTTATAGTTTCGCCGCGTCCGTCCGTCCGCAGCCTAGCGCAGAGACTCTTAGTACTAGAAAGCTATAATTTGGAAAATAAATGATGAAACCAATTTTTTGATTAAGGGATCTATTTAGAAAATATTAAACTTTAAAGCGCTAATTTTTGATAGATTCAAGTGTGTCCCCCCCCCCCCCTACAGCCAAAACTATAAATACTAATATTCTGTAAAAAATCTAAAATAAAAGAGCATAATACCTATAACGAATTGTAAAGTAAAACTATCACGACTAAGTAGACATCATTGGTTCTTGAGATACAATGCAATTAAAATGTTTCTACATACTAAAATCATCTAAGACGGCACCAATTGACATTAAATACTAAATTAGTTATTACTTGTTGATTAGGTTTGTAGTACATAACGGCTTCGGAACCCTACAGTGAGCATGGCCGTTTTTTTTTTAATTTAACGTAATAACTATGGTGTCGTATCACTGGTATCTGAGTAGTTGCTATCGAGAATTACTGAAGATAATAATGTGTTCTTAGATGCGAGTAGACCGCTCGGGCGACAAAGAGGTGCGGCGCTGCACGCTGTCCCCGCTGATGCCGGCGGCCGCCGAAGACCAGGCCTTCCCCGGCCTGCCCGACATGGACCGGTTCACCTTCGCTGGTAACTATTCCTTTTTACGACATCAAAAACAACGTTATATAGGTGCTCATTGACTCATAATAGAATCGCGCATGGGAATATTTCTGTAGAGCAGTCCGAGATTAAGCATGTGGAATATGAGGTGGACACGTCAGTGAAGGTGGGTCTAATATTATTGCCTGGTTAATAGTAAAGAGTAATGGTCCGAGTTTAAAATAACAGTTTGTAGTCAGCACTGCAATTACATTGATTAAACTTTTTAATCCTCGACCTCAATCAAGTCTTTTTAGTTGGAAGATTTGTCTTTCTGTACGTGACTGTGTAGACGTCCGTCTGTCGTAGAGCTCGACCAGGTGTGATTTCAATGCATTTGTAATGCTTGTATTCAGGCGATAGTTCTAACACAAGTTTCGTTGGTAGAGTTGGTAATTCGTTGAACAGTAGTGATATCAGCTATGAAACAAATAACACGTTCATCGGGTTTTTTTTTACATCGTACCGTAATAAATGTGGGCAATTATCATTGTAGAGCTGTTCTCTTTACCAGGGTACACGTCGGCGGAGGACCGGCCCCTGGTGGAGCGCTGGCAGCGCGTGGTGGTGGGCGGCCCGGGCGAGGGCGGCGCGGCGGCGGGCGAGGCGCTCACCTTCCACCATGAGATGCTCGTCACCAGAGACAACGGCGAGGCTGTGCCGCTCAGGTAATGCTTAAAAACAGAGTACGAGTCGGGCTCGCGCATCATCGCGCTCCGTACCGTTTGCACAGTAGGTATAAATATTCCAATTAGAATTTGATTTCGAATCGAATCAGTGCGAGTCCAACTCACATTTGACCAATTTTTAGTATTTGTTGTTTTCCTTCAGGGTTTGTTATTACAAACCAAATTGTATGGTTGTGTGTTTTACCAATTTTACGATAGAAACAACAAAATTTAAAATACCTTGAAAAAACGTTACTTATTAGGTATATGGAAACATATTAAAAACACATTTAAAAAAACGCTATCTTTTACGGTTAAGTTAAAATGGATGGACGAACAGGCGGACATGGTGCATTAATAGGGTCACGTTGGGCTCCCTTCGGTTACGGAACCCTAAAGAGCACAGCGGCGCAGCAGCCGCAATCCCGACAAAAAGAGCCGCTACTCTTTTCTTAAGTGCCGGCATCGCTCTTGCATGTGCGCAGCTCATGGGTCGCAGCGATCCCTCACCATCAGTTGACCCACCTGTCTTACCATATGATATGGACATTTAAATGTAATAATTTGTGAAAATATTTGGAGCATTGTTACTAAATCTTGCTGATTTATCCAAGTAAAGTGTGGAGTTCCACAAGAATTCACAACAAGCAGACCAATAAGCGGACATAATTAGCTGTGTAATTAGGTAGTAATAGGGAAGAATTTCCAGTCAGGGATATTCAGAAGATTCTCTTAAGCTTGGTACGGTGGTACTATCACTTATTTTTTGAGGCCTTGAAAGCTACCGCACAAGTCAAAATTCGCTGAAGGTATATCATCATTAACTTTGTATAACATTAAGTTCAATCGTTGACTTCGGTATTATTAGCTAACCGACGATATTCGAACAGGGCTGTGATTCTACATGGTAATAATGATGTCGTCTTTGACGCGTTTCCGTATTATCAACGTTTTGATAACTCTCATGTCATTTATTTACAATAATGGCGACTGTGACATAAACGATTCTAAAACTCGTCAAACGCGATATAACACTTATAACGCAGTAGAATAGAGGGCCTAACATAACTGTTACCTCGTCCCTAGATACACCGTGGTAACAGACAGTTCAATACTCGGGCCGTCAAGCGACCGCTACACGCAGCGCTACCGCGCGCGGCGAGGCCCCGCCACCTTCATCCTCCCCGACACCGGCAAGGACTGCGACGTGCTGGAAGGCGCGCTGGAGCCCCAGGAGGGAGACCACCACAGCTTCGCCGAGCTCGTCGCGAGGTTCAACCCGCTGAGAGAGTTCGCGCTGCCGACCAGGGATACTAGATACGACGCTGCCTTGGACAAGTATGGGTGGTTGATAATGTGTATCGAGAGCTTATTCGTTGATCGTTACTAGTTTTTTTTATTTTATTTAATGGTGGGTAAGATAACAAAGACATGAAACTGGTCAATTGCACTGCGCGTTGTTTAAGGCTGCACGAGTGCCAGTGAGTGCGCCTATAGCAAAGTATCCTATAGTTCGAGGAAACAATTGATAAAGAATAACACTTTATAAAAAGTCCCAAGATATTTCGTAACGGCTGTGTCAAAAATGGCTTTAATTATGTACGACCAATTCTTCATTTAAAATCACTTTCTGCTCTAGGAATGGAAATGCCATTTTCAGCCCACTAATGAGATATAGAAATGCTTTTTTTTTTTCGATAATTTCTGTAATTTACACATTTGACAATAGTTTTTCAGAAAATTACTGAAAAGATTTTGTTGAAATAACTACGTTGTTCTATTTATAAAGAGTTTAAGTATAGCAGATTTTCTTATTCCTTAATGAGGTTTCCAGTGACTTAAGGGCTGGCAGTAACTAGGCCGAAGGTTAAACGTTATGGTTCAAACAGTATAGGCCAGCCAGGAAATTATTTTTGACGTATTATACCAACCTAGTTAATTTGTTTAGATAGGTTAGTAACTGGGTTAGTTTTGTGTAATGATTTACAATTTATAGCACAGTTTCTGGTAATCTCCATAGATTTAAATCTGACTTCCAACGCAATTACGTGGACGCAGCCGAGGAAGCCGTCCGCAAGAATCTGCTGATGCAGGCCTCTCGTTTCGTGGCCGCCGGCAACCGCCTAGCATCCACCTTTGAGCTAGGCGTCAACTTCTTGGCCGACCGGTTGGACGACGAGTTGGAACAGCTGTTCGGCGTCGCGGAGCCTAAAGACGGCTCCCGCGAGCTCGGGCTCATTCCTTTCCCCTACTCCGAAAACGAAGTAAATGAGCTCAATAAAGAGTTGCCCGACGAGTTCGACTGGCGGCCGCTTGGGGCTGTGTCTCCGGTGCGATGTGAGTTATTGTTACTTTCGTGATCCTATTGCAGCCGTTAAGAACACTAAAATGAATTTAAACAAGAGGGCACAGAAATTAAAGTACTTAGGTACTTACTGAACACGGTACAAATGGGTCGTTTTCAAAAAAAATATAACAAAAACATTATAAAAAAGAAAAACATAATTGATATTTTAGATATGTCTTACTATTATTAGGTTTAATGAAAACAAAATCACGATCGCGTCCTTTGTATAACGAAAGTTAGTCATACAACATGTACCTATGGGTAACTTTCGTCACACAAAGGAATCAATTAAGTTTTGTTTTAATTAAAGCCCTTAACTATGTAATTTTTTTTTAAAACGTTCTATATACGAGGTATTTTAAACCCGAAGGTAGTCCTTAGAGTTGGCAACCGGATTGATTTGGTGATCTTAGTAAGTGGAATGCTACTTAATCATTTCACTGATTATCTTGTGTCATCATCACCACCATCATTTATTGAGGAGCTGAGCTCATGTTGGTTGGCGTAATGTCCATTATTCCCTATTGTCTAGAGAAAATAATCTTAATATTTTAACTGATAAGTTGCTGGAAATGACCCCGCCCCTTGTTACGGAAACACAAATTCGGTCTACTTTAAAATGCATTTCGCGTAGCTCTCTGCAACGTGGTGTGGTGTATGCTCCTAATAACATTTACTACCGCAACCCTTAGTTCTGGAACAAGTGAACAGTACTAGGTATTTAATACGGAACTTGTAATAAATATTCAATTTCATGGGTATCTCGTACAACAGATGAGTGTAATGCCAAATGTTTATTGGATAAATTTCATCCTGTACAATAATCCTACCGATTCGTATAATACATTTTATTTTTAGTTTATTCGTTTTCCGGGTGAGACAAGCGAATTTTAGAAGATCTTTGAATGCAGTTTAATTTCTTTAAAAAAATAAAGGAATGTTTTCTGTGATAGGAAAGAAAAACGTTAGGAGCGTTTGTATCTTGGCTAGGGCCTCTGATGGTAGGTAAGTGGGATGCGAGACCCATAAAGAGACATTTGCATTCTCAGACTGAAAATGCGTTGCCAACCCTGAGGACTATGGTGGAATGAATATCTACGTAAACGTAGTCTTATCCTCACACCGGAAAACAATAATGCGAACACTAAGTTAGTGTGTGTGTTAACGGGAACTTACCTGAGTATAAGACATATTTTTTGTAATAGTCCAAGGCACCACATGTGCGTCGTGCTGGGCGTTCGCCGTGGCCGGCGCCACCGAGGGGGCGCTCTTCAAGAAGACCAAACGGCTGGTGCCGCTCAGCCCGCAGTGCCTCGTCGATTGCGGACGACCGTGAGCGCTTTATATTTCACACTCCAGTACAGACAAACATTTTTCAAACGATAATAACAGCAGAACTCTTTAAAAAAAAACTGTAAAATAGGAATATGAGACTTTGTGGATGTGTTCACGATAATAATCGTTAACTTTCATCAAATGCAACTTAACTAGTCCTACTCCCCCTAGGATTATAATATGTTCGTCATCCCTTCAATTCATTCATCACGTAGGTAACTATTACACCAATAGGTTGCCCATGTATTTAATACGCGGTAAAAGTCCCTATTTTTTATTATCTATATTGATAATGCACAGGTACGGAACCAACGGCTGCAACGGCACGTGGCCCAGCTTCGCTTACGACTATGTGCAGGCCCGCGGGCTGCCCTCCTGGGACGAGTACACCAACTACCAAGCCAAGGTATAATAACCACGTATAACTCGATTAACCTCCAATAGGCGAGGGCAGAGCTAAGGAAGTATAAAGCCTTTCACAGGGCAAAAGCAGGACAGAGCTACCCGGATAAATACCTATAGTGCATAGGGGTAATTGCGAAATTGGGTATAGGTATTCCGAAAGTTTATAAAAACTACCAAACGCTTCGATATTTTCTTACTGGCGATAAAAAAGTAACAACAGCGTATTTTTGTATGTAATGTCCACTAATCATAAGTCTATACATACATTTTCAATAGATACGAAAATATAGGCAGTACAATTTAAAAATACTTTGTTTTTTTAACTGAAATGCTGTCATTTACTCGACTCGTTAAAATTTCTATCGTAATTACCCCAATGCACCTTACTCAAAAGTAGGGTTCATCATTGTAATTATATCACTTCAGCCGAAAGACGGCTAGCCGTCTATGTCTAGACATAGGACAAGGTTTGGACCGGTACTGCGCCACTTGCATCCCTCCATTTCCCGCCTTCTTAGCCACGCTGCGTCTTCCGTTACGCGGGCGTCACTCGAAACCTCTTCGAGTCCATCTGTGGGGTTAGTTACCTAACCAAACGCTGCCAACAAGAGTTGATGTTGCTTACCCACACGCCGCGCGAGTTTCAAGTTCATATACTTATTCCTTGACTGCGTAGGGTTAAGAGTTAAGCCTCTTGAGGCTGGGGCGGAGCGGAATGCGCTTCTCAGCGCGACACCAGTGCCAGTGCCGACCCGAGGCAAAAGTTTAGGATGAAGAGAGATCCAGTTGCATCGATATTATGCTTTCCTCTAATTTAAAACGGTTACTTTTATTCACCAGAGGAGCACGCTAGTGACACCACAGTGGGTGCCTGGAGCGGCCGCTCCGTTCGTGCCATGGTTTGTCCGATCCGGTGGGACACCTTACACTGCATTAAGCTACTCCGCTGGCTTTCATGTGCTTTATGTGTATGACAGTATTCCTTTGAAACGCATCGTCCTAGTGTATTGTTTGGTCTAAAATATTTTCGCATAACATGCTTTTAGGTTGAAATTATGTACCTATGCGATGGGATCATTAAAGTGGGAGCATAATGGAATAAGCCACATCCAATGTGTTGGTTACTTAAATTTGATTAGTTTTTAATCATATAAAAAAACGGTTCAATTTTAAACCATTTTCAACTAAATAATACATTAGGACAAACAATGGTTATGCCACTCGATACCGACCCATGTGTGAGACCTAAGTCGTCTTTTTATCAACATTTCGACTTAATTTGCCATTTCCAGGTGTTGGAGTGCAAAGACCGCAGCGTACCGCCCGTCACGCACATCAGTGGGCACGTCAACGTCACGGCAAACAGTGCGTCTGCTCTTAAGGTACGTACTATTTTCATGAGGTTTTCTGTTTTATTACGGTTCTCTGCCTTTTCGCCGACAAATCTTTGACAAATGCATCGTTACGCAACCTTTTAATTTGCCAACCCGCTTTTTTTTCTGTAACTACAAATATTTCAGGATTTTTATAAAACTAACCTAACCTAACCTTATAGGGTTCCACACTATAGTCTTGAAATAAATCCAGAACTATTTACAGTTTCGGAAAAAGCGCGGGTTGTCAAATGATATGTTTGTGAAATGGATTATTTGTGAAGTTTTTTATGAAATGACAGGATCCCGTTTTTAACAATTGCTTATACTTACACCTAATAATATTTCCGGAGCAGTAACAAAACAATAATAACATCACCCCCTGGTTGAACACACCCACGGTTTTGCAATAAACGAATCGATAGAGCTACGATCTATACTTCGTTCGGATAGGCATTTAAAAAAATGTAAACAAAAAAACCACGTGACATTGACAGATGACAGTTTGTCAGCCAATAGGAGCACAACACTGATACGTCAAAGCTCGACCAAACAGCTTGGATTGGTTGATGAGCAGAGCCACGTGGTTTGGTTTGTTTACATTTTTTTAAATACCTATCCGAACGAAGTATAGGTAAGTATGTCAATATTGAAGACTTAATTTTCTTGACTTTGTCTTGGATAAAAAAGCTGTTGATAAAAGTCTCTTACGATTTTCCATCACAATGTTTCGGCTTTTAGGTGGCAATCAAGAAGCACGCGCCGAACGTGGTGATCGTGGACGCGAAGGCGAAGAGCTTCATCCACTACAAGAAGGGGGTCCTCAAGGATAAGAGATGGTGAGATTTAAAACCTCTAATAAGCAGAAAAACATCATAAATATAAGTAAATGCACTGAGACCATTTCATACATCAGTGAATGAAAGTGACAAGGTACTAAAGTCTAAACATATTTATGACAATTATGACTTAGAATGTACATACATCCGTGACGCCCTAAAACTGAGATGACGGACAATAGGTAAAATTCTTCAATCGGAAATAACCAAAGGTTTTTCAATGCATTTGCGCAGGTACTCGCTCAGTAGGTACGTTTTTTGGACTTGTCAATTTTGTAACTCGTGCATCGGGCGCGCCGCTGCAGGTTGTTTAGTAAAAATGCATATTTTTTTTGTTTGCCTCACTTGGGAGAATACTTACTTTAGTGGTGGTAGGACCCTGTGTAGGGTCCGTCCTGTTCGCTACCACCATCTTATCCATTAACCACCCGCCAAGCAACATTGTTCGCATTGTTATGTTCCGGTGTGGGGATAAGACAACCGGTGAAATTACTAGGATAGAGGCATTCTATCTTAGTCCTTAGGGTTGGCAACGCATTTGAGGTCTTAGCATTATATTCATGAGAATTCAAATGTCTATGGGTCTCAGATTCCACTTACCATTAGGTGGCCTGTGCTCGTGTGCCTTCGCCTTAACATAAAAAAAAACTAGTAAAATCCAAATCTCGTACAGTTCAAAAACTAGCTAAGTTCATGTTTAAACTTCATCAGAATCATCAGGACAGTCGTCGCATGATTCACCTAGATTATTTATTAGTCTCGACCGATACCCTCTCTCAACTCTCCCTTATTTATAGCAGCCGAGTAAAGTCGCCGAGTACTAATTTTTGCAATTTCATTGTTATTACAGTGGTCAAAACAAACCAGCATTGAACCACGCCGTCCTAGCCGTGGGCTGGGGCAAGAAGGAGGGCGAGCACTTCATCCTCAAGAACAGCTGGACTGACAAGTGGGGAGAGCAGGGCTTCGTCCGCGTGGCGCCCGACTCCTGCGCCCTGCTGCAGAGACCCTCGTACCCCCAGCTGACGGAACCCAACATCGACCGCGAGGAGCTGAGGACGGCTGCCGCCAGCGTCAACGAGGACTAGGGGAGATGTTAAAATTAAGCCCACTGCCATTATTGTAATGCCATATTAAGTGATTAAATCTACTTTTTTTTTATTTTCTATAATTTTCCTGCTACTATGCCTTCCGGAACTACTTAATTATGGCCGATTCAATCTCCACATAACTGTATCTGAAAGATAAAATTTAGATTTATCCATTTATTTCATATGACACAGAAAAGGGAACTTTTGTCAGATAGTTTCACCGGGGGATTGTATAATCAGCCTATGGGCCGCAACCGAAACCGTACATTGCTTTCTAACCGAATCAATCCAAAGAGTCAGTATAGGGAATCTGAAACTAGTTGAAATAAAAGTTCTTATTCTCAGTTAACAGGTGAGAAAAAAAATCCCATCTGTTACCAATAGTAACAGGTGGAAATAAAAGTAAGCCGGCACTCAAAAATAGGTTGAAAAAGTGCCTTTTAGAAATTATATAGATCTTTCATAAATAGTACTTACTTCATCACTTTCATTAGTTAGTTGATAAGAGTTGTTGTACCTAGTAAGTATGCCCGGGTGCATGATTAGCTATAGCTAATCAAACTTATAAGTTTGACCGCTTTACTCGCCAAAAAACTAGGTAACAGTTTGGCGAGCTTGTAATTATTTAACAACACATTTACCTTACTTAATTGAAAATTAAAAAAAAAAAAAACTTTACAATTAAATAAATATCAGGGGGACAACGTCACACAAATTGACCTAGTCCCAAACTAAGCTCTAGGCTTGTACTAAGTATGGGTACTAGACAACGTTAAAAGTACTTAAACAGAGAAATACATAGAAAACATCCAAGACTCAGAAACAAATATTCGCGCTCATCACACAAATATCTGCCCTTACCGGGATTTGAACCCAGGACCGCTGGCTTCGGAGGCAGGGTCACTCCCAACTAGGACAACGTGTCGTCAAATCAGTCAGTTATCTCAAAACAGTCTTAAAGGGCCTTTACACGAGATTATTCGAGCAATAAATGCACGTCTAGGTACATTACGAACGTCTCGTTCTATAACACGAAAATAGAGTAAGACAGCCATTGTTGCCGTTAAAAGTTGCCCCCGTTGCCTTTCTGCTATAGACGTAATAGCGAAATACTGCACTTTTTGCACACATATCCACTAAATGTGGATGTTCGTCTTTAATGAGGGCTTCTAGTACTGTTAGGCGATGGACTTAGAACCAGTCACTAATAGACTGGTAAACATATTAGCCTGTTTGTGCAAGATGCGGTTACAGAATTAGCAACAAGTCTTTTTGGAGTTAGTGGTATTTCTGTAGCTATGCTTACCCCACTCTGGGTATGAAGGCGTGATGGTGTGTATGGATGTCTTTAATTTCATGTGTTTTTGTGTTTCTGTAAAAGACCACAAGAGCAGCGGAGAAAATTGGAAAAAAGGTATTACGTGAATTCCGATTATACCCTTTCAGGATGGATAGGTGGACACGCGTTCCCGGTTTTCGAGTATCCTAGGGTGGACAAACTGAATAAGTCACAGAGTAGGTATAGCTGCCCTTATTGTTAGTACCATTACAAAATAACTTTTATTTCACGGTCATTTAGGCGATAATTCTACAATCACTAGTTGTATTTTTTATTAGATAAAGTAAACTGGCCGTTAATTTTATTTCAGTAATAGCCATTTTAATTGTAGATTTGATAGATATATCCGCACTGCTAGTTCAACGCCAACGACGGATATTTCAGTAACGCTTGCCACAACAAAATAGATCCGAGCGTCTATGACGCAAGGTTGACATTCACTCTGTTGGCGTGTGGGCGACGTCTTTTGTATTTGACATAGCGTTAAAAACGTTGAAACAAGTTTTGGATCCATTTTCTGTTAACTTTTACCAAAAACTGTCAGTTTACTTTATCTATTATCATATAAAACATACTTTAGGTGCCTACCACTGATATTTTGGATGCTAATAGTTGGGTGTTACAACCTACTTTATTGTGAGATATAAATTATATTAAACGAATGTAAGATATTGTATATTAGTTACATTACAGCTCCGGCTCCACGTAAGGCTCACTGCTATGTGGGACCGAATCCTAAGGAGGCAAGGATAAAAATAAAAGAAACAAATCAAACTTTTATTTACTTTATTATCTATAATCCAATTGTAAAAGGGAACCAGTCGCTCCTCGCTATCACTCCGTGTCACTACTTCGCTACAGATCTCAGCCGTTTACACAAAAAACGTCAACCAAAAATAAGGTTAAAAATTCACAATTACACATTTAATGTTGTTTACAGCTATCTTAAATTTAAGGGGTTCGGTCGGGTCGGGAGGCGCGTTATTAGTAACAGAATAGTTTGGGGATTGTGGGTCCCTTCGGGCCGAAGCTCGTGTAATGCGTGGCGGTGTACAGAGCACACGAATATAGATATTAGATGTCTGTAGAGCGCGAGGCATTGCGGCGTCCCGGCGCGGCCGAACCGTAGCCTACGCCACCGGAGCGAGCGAGCCCGCGGGCCGCGCACCCAGCACATGACAAGCGGGTGGCCGTGGCACTGCAGGCGAATACAATAACATCCATGCGAACCGCCAGGGAGACCGCACGACAGATACTCGACATTGTACATTCCTCGCCGTGCCGTTTCCCCAGTTAAAACGTTCTGAATACAAGTTCAATCTAGTTTATTAAATTTATTGTACTAAACATTTGACGAGCTTAAATAAATCATATCGCAATTGATTTGAAATGCATGTCGACAGTTTATTGTATATAATAAACGATATATAATAATAAAATATTAACCGATGTCAATAGTCGAGAATGAAAGCACTTGACCGCGAAACCACTAATGAACAGCGAAGGGACTGGAGGCGCACGCGACGCTTACTTTAAACCTTACTTGAGTTATAATAATTTTGCTTTGTAAGTTTATACCGATGAATGTTTAGATAGGAAGCCGGAACATGACTTCGCGATACACTCGCGAGTTTCTCTTAAATACGACGTAGGTAGTACACCCAGAATACATTTATTAGCCACACGTCTGAAACAACTCCCTGTGTGTATTTACACATCCTAGAGTACCTTAATCAATTCTTAACGAAATAGTTTTACTTTTGCGATAGTGCGAGACTGCGAGAAATTCCGATATTATATCTACGTCCACACTAAAAAAATAAACTTACATTCATGAAATATTTACCATATAAACCAATTAACAACGATCTTTAACTTAGCCAAATCGTGATTTAGTCCTGAACTTTGTACAATGTTTTCGATGTTAAAATATAAGAACAACGTACTTAACTCAATGACTGAAATGTAAACAGCTCGAGCAATGTGGTTAAAAAAGTAAAAAACTCAAAATGGTCCCAACATTCTAATATCTGTTCGAATATCGGTAAATTTAACCTTTTTCGTGAGCGTGACCTTAACTTGCGTCGCTGCAGCGGTTTTCACTTACAATAAACATCAACAAAACAAACAGGAGACATAGTAAAAAGTGAAAACAAAGTTGGAAAAAAACCTAGAGCTGCTTTCTTCGTTATCCTTACGCTAGTGGAAATTATTCCTACAACATAAAATTACATAGGCCGCGCCGCGACGCTGCCCGGGCGGGGCGGGGCGGGGCGGGGCTGCTCGCTGGTACCTAGTGCCATCTTCGGCCACGCACCACGACATCCCACCGTTACGTACAAACACTAATAGTTATCATTTCCTGTTGTCTACATTTAAATAGTGAAGCTAAATTTGCAATGAGACAATCGGTCCATATTTTCTTGAGCCGTCAAACGTTAAATGTCAATAAGTAATGTATAAAAAAAATACAAGATAAAAAAAAAAGTTTATATCAATTTCTGCCCAAATAGGTTCGTCAATAATAAATAATGCACGAGTTGAATAGCCCTTGCAAGCGAGCGGGGCCGCGGCGCGGTATTTAGTCTAAGTTTTAAGTGGTGTACCTTACTTGTCTATGAATGTGTTTGCGGCCGGGTAGTCACTGCTCACGTTGAAATGAGCTGCAACACAAACAATGCCATGAACATTTATAACATTAACAGAGTACTGTTAGGAAATAAATCCATTTCCAAACAGCTAGTAATATCTGTTTAATTTTGATGCAAATAAAACATAAAATAAATTAAATAAAAAACTAGATATCTACCTTTGATAAAAGCGGGTGTTCCACTGCCTCAGATATTTATTTTTCATAATATATTATTATTATAATAATATATAACTATGTCCTTTTATAAACTATAGGTATACTATGAAGACATCTACACTCCGCCCTTAACTCCTAACATCTTAAATACACTGCAACAAAAAATAATAAACAAAATCAAAATAAATAACATGTGGTCGGTGATAGCGTTATACTACACTGTTCGTAAGAGCACAGTAAGAATAAGACCCGCTATCACCGACGAAGTTCAACAAAAATAAAAAGTAAGCAGAGAAAAAAACATACCTACTAATAATCAAATAAGTTTTCAGCCCCCTATTTCACTACCGTGACAATGACACGTGACAGGTGATAATTCGATACATATTACAAAGTTAACACGCTGATGCATCACTACGTTTTATATAAGCTGCGCCATGAGCACTGAAATTACACTTGTCACCTGTCATTGTCTCTATGGTGAAATAGGGAGCCGGTCTCTTTACGGACAGACTAAGCGAAAAAGCGATATCATCCAAGACGAAACAGTTTTGCTAACAATTTTTAAACTCTATAGTTTCCGCTTCTTGATAAAAATGCCTATTTTGCATGTAATTGTTACCAAGTGACACCTACCGCATTTCGCTATATCAATGAGGTAAAAAATGCTATAAAAAACAGACGAAAAGTCTCGTTGGTAAACTTTAGTATCAACTCCTAACACTATAATAAAAAAGTGGAGAGGAATTAGCCAAACCAAGTTCAGCGTCCTGCGTCGTGGGGATCAGCGCTCGTTTTGTTGTGGTGTAGCGTAACTTACCGACTTGACTGTGGCCTTGATGAAGTCCTTCTTGTGCGCCAGATCGAAGTCCGGGTAGTGGCTATACACCTGTTTGCAGACCGTCTTCATCGTGATCTGCTCGAGGTTAGCGCCCTCCAGGATTTGCTTCACATATTTTTTGATCTCATCGTCCTAAATCGATATAAAAGACTTTCAAGTTAACATATATAAATAAATATTAGAGGACTATCCTACACAAATACCGCTTAAATGAGTCTCCTTACTGCAAGAATGCGCCTGCCGCCCGCTCCTCCCTCTGCCCCCTCTGCCGTCGTACCCCCGCGCCCCTGCACCGCGCGGGCGAGGACTCATTTAAGTGGTCTACATATAAGCTCTGTATTTATACCTTTATAGATAAATGCATACTTAAATACGGTCATGACGTCAATACCAACAAGGCTGACCTCTTCGTTATAGGTTGTGCTGTATAATGGGCATGTATGCAACAATGTTTTTCTACTTAGACGGCAGACAAGTGTTCGGCCACGGACCTGAACTGTCGAGCCACTACATAATAAATAGGACCCTGTAGTGATGTTATGCGGAAGCACAATATAAACAGTAGGTCCGTCTTCAAATATACATCGCACGGGTTGTTTGTGCGCATGCCTCAGCCGTACGCGCCGCGAGCTACCATAAGGCAACTCAACAAGCTGGTTTAGTCCATCCCGCGATTGGTGGCAAGCCTAGCGCCCGAGCGGCTATAGGTAACAGAAACTCCCACTTTTCTATTTATACTATGGCGTGCGGTGCCTTACCGTGGGCGGACGCTTGCCCTTCTTGTCGGCGGGAGCGTCGCTGTCGTCGCTGGCCTCCTCGCTCCCCTCCTCCTCGCTGCCTTCCGCCGACTCCTCGGAGGAGGAGGCGGCTTTCTTCCCGACCTTCTTGGCTGGCCGTCCACCAACCTTGCCAGCCGGCTTCTTCTTGGCTGTGGCAAAAATACACTTAATAAGTATCTCATAAAAATAAAATGAAGTCGGCTGGCACAACAACACAAAACCAAAAACTTTTTATTTATATGGCATTGAAAAGTTCCAATACTGTTTAGGTTAAAACAAGAGTTTACCTGGTGGCGTTGGAGCTTTCCGTTTGACCGGTGTCGCCTTAGCGTTTTTGGTGACTACTGCAGCTCGGCGCCCCTTCACCGGCGGCCGCCCGCGACCCTTGCCTTTGGGCTCCTGCATAAATCATTTTAACTTCACTAAGATTTTCTAAACTATTGTACTGCAATCAAACTTGTAGCGCAACAATTATCACGTTGATATTGATGATTGAGAGATGAGTTATAAATAGTATTTTTCACTGTCGTGTTATAATAGAGAGCTTTTTAGTCGAGTACCGTGTTTAGGCCACGAAGCTTGCTGAGTGGCCTAAGTAAGGTACGAGATTAAAAAGTTTGATTATGACACTATAGTGAACAATACTTTTTGTAAGAGTTCATTAAAATTAATATTTTTAATCATTCATACGAGTACCTATATAAGAAAACTAAAAATCGGAAGTACTATATTGTCTAGTTCCAATATCCGACTTCTTTTACACAAGATAATTGAAATAGTTATTTCTTGAGGAGTTAAAGATGTTTCGTCACTGTCACTACTCATTTTCTTAGTTTATATTTTAACTTTTTAAACTTAAGGTCTGATTTTTATTTCGACAGAAAAAACGTAAACTTCTTAGCTTTGAAAAGAAAAGTTATCACACCACCGGCGTCCGTAATGTTGCAGTACTGTGCCAAGCTAAAAATACTAGCCAATCATAAAGCGTAGTTTTTTTTTTATGACCTGGATACAGCAGCAAGTTTAAGTAGATTTTTGACAAATGACGCGATGCTGCTACGTTCCAAAACGCCATACATTGGCAATTTTGTAACGCATCGAGTCTCCTTAAACAATGGCACATATTATTTAAATACGAAATTCTATTTTCAATTTTTTTTCGGTTGTCTAGCTAGAGCGTATCGAAATAGTTATTTCGGTTGTTTCGGAAGTAACATAGACTATTCAACTATTGAAAATAGTGACGTTACAGTATTCTCTATGAAATCTTAATACACAGATTTTAATCGACGAGTACAAAAAACTTTTAGTCCACTTTGATATGTTACTATGTAAAGTGCACAAATTTTAATAGTTTTATTCACTTGTCACATATGAGTAACTATTAACTATTGCTAAAATCTCCAACGTAACGTCGAGCCCACTGATAGCTGACGAGCTGATATATCTAATATATCTTATTAAATGGGCCAACTGATTTTTACTAATCGGATTTTTAAAATAGTTAAGAACCAGCTTTCTTAAACACCATGTCCAAATGTTTCATTTCACCGAATTTCATTTCATCGATTGCTGATTTCTCCTGAAACCTTATTGTTTTTAGGTTATCTAAAGGTTAGGTTAGACCCGTGACCACCAAAAAATTGCGAACTTACTACGTATGTACTTGTACGTGGAAATGAATGTCGATGAAATGAAAATTAACAAAGTAAAACATTCTATGAAAAGAGTGTTGGTGATCCAAGGGTAAACCCGAAATCGGTCCAACCGTTTGGAAGCTACGACGCAACAGACAGACACACGTTAAACATATAACACCTATATTTTTTATCGGAGGTTTAAGGGTTAGTAGTAGGCTTCAAAATAACCTTATGAAAAAGGCACTCTGTTCCGCTAATTTTGACCCTGAGTGTAGTTGGACCATAGTTAAACGCATAGTTAGTTATTCATACAAACAACGAAGGCCCTTTAGTGGTGGTAGGACCCTGTGAAGGGTCCGTCCGGATCGCTACCACCATCTTAACCATTAACCACCCGCCTAGCAACAGTCAGTGTTCGCATTGTTGTGTTCCGGCGGGGGGATAAGACAACCGGTGAAATTACTAGCATAGAGGCATACCATCTTCGTCCTCAGGGTTGGCAACGCATTTGACGTCTTAGTATTATAGTCTTGAGAATTCAAATGTCTATGGGTCTCCGATTCCACTTAGTATCAGGTGGCCTGAGAGCTCGTGTGCCTTCTCCTTAACATAAAAAAGGCAAACGAAATGTGCGACAATGTCCTTGCAATTCTATGGCCAATTTCAGTCGACCAACGGAAAAGATCAATGAAAAATTTAATTGAATGAGTTAGTATGCTTAATTCTTTGAACCTTACTCTTAAAAGGTAAACCATAAAGCTGCCCTCCTAAGCCAAGCAGTATCTCAAATTCAATAGCCAAAGCAGATTCAATCCTATCCTGTTAGTGATAAGGTTGCATTTGCTACAGGGGTTTTGTCTAAGATACTGCCATTTGTGTTAGCAGGGCAGAACGGTAGATAGAAGTAATTAGTGGACTCACGTCGGAGTCATCGGCGTCGCTACCCGATTCGGACTCGTTCTCGCTTTCGGACTTGTCGCTCTCCTCTTCGCTGTCGGAGCGAGCGCGGCGCCCGCGAGTCTTCTTCCCCGGCTGCTGCACATTACATATCACGATCATGTTTTGTATGCGGTAATCGGCAGACACATGGCTTGCGCGGGCCCAGTGATTGGACACAGCTTATATTTGTGATGAGTAATGAAATTTTTAATAATTTACTACAATGAGCAAAACAAAGCTCACTTGACAATGGTGACCATGATGACCAAGTAAATCGTATCAATTAAGTGTTTTATTAATTTTAGACAGATTTTTTATCACGAATATGTTTTTATTAAAAAAGACGGTGTAATGTTATGATGAAATAGGTAATAGATGGAGAGCTGGTCACGGGAAATGACTCGTACGACCTTCATAATTTTAAAAATAATTATATTAATACTGCATTTGTTTCCACACGCAAAATAGGCGCTAGACGTCGAGTTGCGGAAACCAGTCCGCCTTTAAAATACAAAAAAATACAATACTGCATTTGTTTAGGTATGTGCTGTAAATGTATTTTTGTTTACATAATTAGTAATAATATACAGTTCATCAGCCAATAGAAGCTGAACACTGATACGTCGAGTCTCAACAAAACAGTTTTGATTGGCTGCAGAGCGACGTGGTTCTGTTTGTTTACATTTAGTGAAGTATCTCAACAAAATACTTTTTTTTATTAAACCCCCTTCTTAGTTCCACAGTCCCCCCGAAACAATAATTAATGATGGTAGAGCATCCCGATTACAGGCGTCTCGAAGCTCTTTACCATCTTGACAATGACACGTAACAGGTGACAAATCGATATATTATACATTGCAAAGTTAACACGCATCAGCGAAACCCAGTGATGTATCAACATCACTGGGTTTCGTATAAGTTGCGCCATGTATGTATGTATGTATGTATGTAAACACTTTATTGTACAAAAGAGAAACCAAAACAATACAAAGAATAAAAATAAAAAGATGTACAAAGGCGAACTTATCCCTTTAAGGGATCTCTTCCAGCTAACCCTTGAGAGATTGAGAGAAGTGAAAGGTTGTGCATCGAGTAAACAGGTGTACAAATACCATACCATGTATACTGAAATGTCACCTGTCATTGTCAAGATGGTGAAATAGGGCGCTGGTATCAATGGTAACTAATGGGAATTAAATTCCCAGTGTCTTTTTAGAGTATTTCTGTAGCTCTGCGAATGAAGACGTGATGTTAAAGGGTGGATCAACTTTTCGTTGTTGTTATTCTGTCCCGTAAGCCAGGAGACAACAGTGATAGAGTTCCTTAGAAAAATGGTTATAATATACACTACTAATACGCTTGGAAGAAAACCCATAAAAGAATGGGCTTGTAATTGCCACAAAAGCCGATGTTTGCTGGATTTATATACTTTAAAATCGTGGTTTTAAAGAGTGACCCAGGAGACGTCACCATGGCAACGAGCTACAAAGAAAAGTTGATTGACCCTAAAGTATGTATGTTGTTACCACCAATATAAATTATTATTTTTTTTGTTTCAACTAGCAGGGCTAAAAATTACCAGTAGTTACCGCCAACGGTTATGGGTGATCTTCTTCTGGTGGCTCTCCAATTACTGAAGGTTGGTCATAATCTCTGAATATTTATCCTTGTCTTTTGCAGGACGGAACAGCCCTACAGCACTTGTGACTCCGGTCTTCGCGGATATTTTTCCTTGACCAGTTTTTTTTTTGCTGAAACCGCGCTTTCCCATTGTCAAATTGGTGGTAACAACTGGTTTTTTTTTCCTAGTAGTTACCAATGGTAACAGGTGGAAATAACCGTTTTTCCGTGGCCAGCTTTCCATATTATGGGTATTTAAATTTCTAATACTTGCATATTTTTAGCTGTTAAATTTTTGTACCGCTTAGTTCTCAACCATTTATTTTCTCTGTATATTAGTGTAAATCTGTATATTTATAACTTTTTCGTGCCTGACTGAACCCGCTCAAACCGCTAGACTAGGGACTTGAAGTTAATTTTACTTAGGTGGTGCACTATGTATGGATTTAAGTGTAATGGTCACCGTTGGGTTGGGGCGTACCTTGGGCTTCCCCTTGCCCTTGCGGCGCTTGCCGGGCTTGGGCGCGGAGCGGCGGCGGCCGGAGCTCTTGCGCTTGCGCGTGGTGCCCGCCACGCCCTCTCCTGCCTCGGGGTCGAAGTCCGAGTCCGCCTCCTCCGACCCACTCGGGTTGAACGAACCCTTCAACACAGACTGTTAGTTAAAACGTCCTTTTAGTCGGGGTACGCTGTGGTAGAAGGAACTCTTTTAAGTTAGTAAAAATGTCGTCTAACAGGTCAAATGGGCTACTTTTTGAGGCTCCGTACTTAAAGGGAGCCAAAGAGATCCTATTACTAAGCCTTTGTCGTCCGTTTTCAGCGGGCTGTATCTTATGAACCGTAATAGGTATAGTTATTATTCTTACAGAGTGTGCATTTATATTGCCACTATAACAACCAATAATAAAAAATAAACCCATCAGGTGTTGCGTAGATGTTTGACATAAAGTTTAATTTTGATGTACAAAAACTTTAACACATCGCTTCACGGGTAGGAGGCTTCCATACACGAATGATACAGAACAGACGCTTTTGCATGCGACCCTGACTCGCACTAGACCGGTGTTTTATGAAGTGTGAAAATTGTAGGTAACGACTTACATCTGAATCTTCCGATCCATCCTTGGCCGGTTTGGGACCCTTCACTTTGGTCGTCGGATCACTCTCGTACTCCTCATCAGAGTAACCTAGACAAATTAAAAATCCGTTATGCACTTTGTGTATAAAGAGTCGCAGGAACTAATTTATTATATTATTATGTTTAGTTTTACTGCAGGAGCAAGAAACGTTTTTTGAACAATTCCATCTTCATCCTCATGATTAAGATCATCCATACATAGGCTTCGCTGTGCGCTTACCATCAGGAGGCCTGTAATAGTATGGTCTTTTTCTCCTACATGCTCGGAAATGTTAACATAACTGTAATAAAAACAGCACGCAAAGGTCGGAGTTCCAGCCTTCGGCCAAATAAAAAAAAAAGGTTATTATTTACCAATCGCACCGCTGCGGCCCCGAGACAGGTCCTTACGTACCGATTTTTGAATTTTTTGAAAAAACATGTTTTGACTAGGATAACTAACTCCAAATAGCCAAACACTCGTACAATTAAAGTTCTTCGCTATTTTTATATTACTTTTTAAAATGTCATAGTAGTGTTCTTTTTATGGTAATTTTTGTACCGTGCATAAAATATAAAATTATGCATTTTTTGTATGTTCTCGCATTGTTGGAGAAAAGCACTACACAAGCCGCGGCCGGGATGGCGGTTGCTGGACTCGTATACAGCGCGGCTTGAGACGCAGTCAAGAACTTATACTCGTCCCGCAACGGCCTATTTCCCGGCCTGTACCTGTGGGCTGTGTACTATTTATTTTCTGTCGCTGTAGTCGGGTGCATATTTACCTCGGTTGTGCACCTTGACGGCGGCGGAGCGGCGCGGGCGGCCGCCGGGCGTGGCGGCGGCGGCGGGCGAGGGCCGCGCCACGCCGCGCGCGTGCGGCGAGTTCTGCGTCGGCTGCTGCAGGAACCCCACCAGCCGCGCCGACATCTCCGATATCGAACCTGCACGCGCAACACACGCTTCACTAACACCCGCAGCACATTAACCCTATAGTGGCTAAATGTATGGACAAACCATACAATAAAAACTAAAGGCACAGGCAAGGCAAAAGAGCCTTAATACGAAAGCGTCAAAACTTTACCCTCGAAAATTTCTATATGAATGTTCAGTGTAAAGTAAACTGATCTCCAGCAACACCAACTGGACACCCTGGTCGTAGATTATATTCGACGCTTGAAAGGCGAAATTGAATAAGAGACATTTTTGTGATATTGAGTTACATATATCGTTCAAATCAGCAGATTTTTCTGATTTGAACGATATATGTAACTCAATATCACAAAAAATGTCGCTATCCCATTTCGCCTTTCAAGCGTCGTGCAACAATGTGCGACAGCAACAGTGAACGACCAAAATATTTTAAATAATAGAACTATCTCCTTTTGGCACACTGAATCCCAATAAAACTGTGCATATCAGCTATCTGTTGCCATTATATAGCTCCTTCTGTGCCTTTATTCAATGGGAGCAACGCTTCTTGTGGCAGCCACTATAAATACTCCATACCACCTGACATGTCTTATTTAGTAAACAAGTTTTATAACCTTAAAACGCTAAAAAAACCCTCCATGATGTAAAATTATGGAAAATAATGTGCAAAACATGGTCTCTAGTTGCTTTATTTACCAGAAAACTGCCGTTTAAGCAAAAAAACTACGCATTTTTAAGGTAATAAAAGCGTTTACCAAATAAGACAAGTCAGTTTTGGTATGGACCATAGTCGTTCTAATGTAGTCGCCATGAGTGGCTTGATGTGCAGGGATCCTAACGAACGAGACCTCGTCGACAACTCGAGACGCGTCATATAGTTATAGTGGTGGAACCTTGTGCAGTCCTTATTCTTTAACCTACCGACAAGCAACAGTGCATTGTTGCGTTCCAGTGTGAGGGTAAAACAACCAGTCAAATTACTGACATAGAAGCTTAGTCATCAGGGTTGGCAACGCATTTTTAGTCTTGGGATCGTATTCTTGAGGATGCACATGTCTATGCCACACACCATCAAGTGGCCTGTATGCTGTTTGCCTTCTCATTGCCGTAAAAAAGGGTTGTCTTGGTATATTTATTCAACGACCTAGTATGTTTTTTTTAATTCGATGTGCACAGCAACTTTACACAACATTGCCGACGCGCATCGACGAACGATTTCAAATGTTGTACGACATGTCAAGCTTATTCCAGCGACTACATCTAATGATCTTAAATTGATTGAGAGACTCAAATTTCAAACATATCAACAGTCAATATATAAACAGTCACTAGTATAAAAAGGAACAGTTAATTAACAATTCATTTGACATTAGTCAAATCGCACAGTTAATCCAACAGTGACACTATGCAAAAAAGGAATTTATTCAAAAGTTAATTATTTTTAAACGCAATGTCACTATTGAAATATAATATATATGTCATTTAGTGTCACTGTTGGATTTAACGTGCGAAATATTAACCTTAATCATATCATCATACTCATTTATTTATTACACTAAACAACACAAATAATATAAAAAGTCAGTGGGTAGGATTATTACGAGTATAACAGTAAAATTCATTTATGTCATAGAACGCCTGATCCAACAGGCATTTTTTAAGTTGATTGCAAAACATCAAGTTCCAATTCCACCAAACGATGTTAAATTTAATCAATGTTAATCGACTGTTAGTTCATACATTTTGACAACTGTTAACCCTGTAATCGTCTGTTAAGTGGTTAATATCGTATGGTCTCTTGTCTAGATCTTAGAGTATCCACCCCACAGCGTGCTACGTACCTTTCTTGTCCAAGTCCAGCATCTCGCACATGGTGCGTATCTGCTTGGGCTCCATCTTGATGGTCTCCTCGAGCTTGGCCTTGTACTCGGCGGAGCCCGCGGCCCACTCGTACCCGCGGAACTTCTTAACGTTCCGCTTCACGTTGCGGTCCAGGCATAGTTGCTGGAAACGACTATTGTTCAACACGCGGTTCATCTGCTCTAGCCTACATGTTCGTGTTTAACGATGTGAATTAACTTTGACAAATATCTGTTATTTCCCGACCTTTAATATAAATTCAAATTAATAGTTATTTATAAGTTTTATTTACACTAATAAAATAGGGAGTTTCCTAGAAAGCAACTAAGTGCTATGCCAGTAGACTCCGCTGTTCCTAAGGTAACATGTAAGTGCGAAAATGTCAGATGCTTTATCCACCATGATAAAGGCTAATAATAATAATACGGGCTACGGGGAATGCAAAATGGTTTATTTATTGCATTATGGGGTCAAAATTGAACAAAAGCTTACCCCATATAGGTATTGGTGCAGAATCTTCTGGTCCTGAGTCTTAAAGCGCGACAACGAGATCTCGACGTTGTTGATGTGTCCGAGGGGAATGCCCTTTCCCGCCGGCAAAGGCACTGGAGGCTCTGTTGGCTGCAAACAAACAAAATACTTATTGAATAAGTACAATTTTGAAACCGTTTTCGTTTAATGTTACCAACCTTCATCTATTAAAAACGAGAATACAAAATGTGCACCGTCAAATAAATATGATCTAAACAAAAAATACCTCTTTTTTGGGTTTAGGTTTGGGGGCCTCTTCCTCCTCCTCCTCCTCCTCTTCTTCCTCTTCATCGCCCTCCTCTTCATCTCCTTCCTCTTCGTCGCCCTCATCGCCCTCTTTGGCTTTCTTTACAGGTTTCTTAACTCTGTGTAAAAAAAGATTATTAATGTAAATCATGCTATCGCGTCCACTGCAGATGCATCTCTACAACAATCGACTCTAGGATATTAGCATGCAGAAGGGGATTATGACGGAGGCCAGCTCACACTCCGGTGTTTAGGTGGTTGACACGGCCGGGGATGATATAAATATTGTATAACACTGAATCCGAAATCTAAACGCTTAAATCTAAATACACAAATGTAACACTAAAAAGCAATAGATTATATGTCAAACTGTTTGAGATTAGGTTTGTGTCTGCAGCACACTGTTTGTCAAATATATCTGATGGTAAGTGACAATGAGGTTCACTACAATCTCGTCTTAAAAGAGATAAGCATAATGTCACCATTACTGTATTTTGAACACTCATAACACCATTCACTCTTTCGATACATTCGCTCTTTACCGCGCGCTCAACTAACAACACTACTAATAAATCCGCCTTCTTACTGGCTATCAATAACACATGCACCCATTTAATATACTGGGTCGTACTTTTCTTTGGGCTTCTTCTCCTCCTCATCTCCCTCCTCCTCGTCACCCTCTTCTCCTTCCTCCTCCTCCTCCTCTTCTTCTTCCTCCTCTTCATCTTCGTCTTCCTCCTCAGTGTCCTTAACAAACAAAGAACCATGTCAACAAGGTATGAAATAATTCGTTTTAAGCTTAAGGGGGCACCGAGCTTTTTGCGCTCATTAACTTTAGGTATTTTATGCACTCTGTGTATGTGTGCGTATAGCACACCAGCAAGGAGCGAGCCGGAGCCATGCGCCGGCCGCGCGCCGCGCCTGACGAGCCGTGCGCCGATCCACTAGGCGCGGAGGTTGCTACCAATGTTTACAAAATAAAAAAAACATAATCGATTCCGAATACTTTTATTAAAATATTGACTATAAGAAGTTAAAAACTTTTTTCAGTGTACTTTTTTTTTTAAATTTGTGGTTTACTGTCGGTAGGTAAGGTAGGATTGAATTACTTGTATGAGGTGCAGTCACATCACGAGATTGTTGAGCCACTCTAGAACCCACTCACAGATAGATAGATAATTTTTAATTAATGTCGTTTGTACATCTAAGGTGTATTTAGCTAGTGTTAAGTTATTTATAATATTTATTGGGCAAATTGTTCGGCTAAAGAGAATAAATCATAAGTAAAAGCCGTACATCTTCCAATCGGCCATCTTCCCTCTCCGAAGGTTACCGGGAGAACCCTTTCATAGAAAGTTGACGGTAAATTTTGACGTAAATAATTTCTTTTGCGTGACTTGACGCTGTCATTAGGACAGAGTTGGTGGCTCAACAACCCCGTGATTTAATGTGACTGTATATTGAAATGAAATAAAACCTAATTACCTTTATTGACAATATTCTAAGCACAAAATAAAGTGAACTCAATACCTAATGTAAAGTAATAGAACGGCTAAGTAGGGCAAAAATCCCAGTCATGGACCCTTTCTTCAAGATATTATTTTTAACTGACTTCAAAGAAAAGGAAGTTCTCAGTTTGACCTGTATGTATGTATGTATGTTTGTCCGCGATTATCTCACGTTTGGCTGAACCGTTTTTAATGCGGTTTTCAGAAAAGTATTTGTTTCACATAGGAGAAGGTTTTGGTATTTTAACCATCTTTAAAAAAAAGGATCTTAGTTTGTACGAATGTTTATCCATGATTATTTCCGCAAAAACTTCAATGTCTGATTCTGATCACTATAAAGTATAAAATTAAATTGATGTTTTAAAAAACTAAAAACTTAAAGCTGCTGTATCAATCACATATTTAGAAGTTCCTACTTAATGTTTGTATATATATAATGTAATGAATAATGTACGCAGGTATCTTTAGAAAAAAATATTAGGACATAAGAAACAACAATAATCAATATCGGATTTTACTTCACGGCATTATTTTGTCTGTGTGAGTAAGCAATGTCATTGTCTATTTCTCCATCCACTGAAAGACAAGAAATTTGGTCCATTGGCATCCTGTAATAAAACAGAACGTTTTGATTTAACTATAATTTATTTATTAACAGAATTAGTTTTTGGATGAAATTTTGTAATCCTCATTCTATAAAAATAATTCGTATTTGGGACTTACAATTCCATTGTGTGGTAAATTTTATAATCGATGTCAACCAATTCATTTACTCTGTAAATTGAAAAAATATAAAGATAATGTGAAAATTCATACTAAATTTATTAAAATGTTTTCCTATACACCTCTTACTATTTTTACGCATACCTCACCGGTTCATTAGGTACCTAACTCTTCGCTTTGTAGCGAAGTGCCAACAACTGGAACATTAACCCTATAAATAAAAAAATATGAATAATTTTGCAATTTTACTCATTTGTTGAAATATAGTTGTTAGGTACTGAGTATACTTACGGAGTATTCTCTTTGTATTCAGATTTCTGGAGATGTCTTGCTCTAGAAATATTGAAACCATCCCAAGAAGTAACAATATTATATAATTAATTATAGTAAAAAAAACCTCGGGTCATTCTAAGAAGCCTGTTTTGCCTGTAAATGTGTTTTTTTAGCTAATCTATTTTTATATCTTGGTAAATATTCACCATAGAAGTGTATTTTTTATATACATACTAATTAAAAGAACTTCGCGTGTTGTTTAAAATTACTTGTGTAAATAAACCAATTTTGGCCCAAAACATCAAGACTACAACTAAACGATTACAAAGTCTTAGTAATACAAATCGATACATCTCGAAAATCAGTCTATGTTGCTACCGATTTATTTTCTCCTCCCTTAGCGTGGCATTTTGACAACTGTCAAATCAGGTTTCTTAGAACTACTCCACTATCAGTAGGTTTACGATTTTAACTAACTTCATTTCTTCACGCAAGCGTTTAGCATTGTGCTTTTGCCCACCCCTTCTCTTCCTTTTTTGGTTGTGTTTGTTCCCCATTTAAAATAAAGTGAATAATCACAAAAATCGCGATAAACGCAACCAACCAAAAAGCGACACAGCCTCCACCTCCGACGGCCGAAGCCTGACTAATGCGGACACGGGGGAAACGTGACGGCTCTGGCTAAAATGGACGAAACGCGTGCGAATTTAGGTATTTCCTTCATATTAGTAAAATAAAAACACATTTTCAAATCTAAAGTGTAGAATATATAGAAGACGTGTAGTTTTGTTGTAAATCCAAAACTGATGATCTTCCGTGAAGTAATTACGCCGTACTAAGTGTTTATTTTGTTATGTAGACCTCTACCATCTTTGGATGTTTTTTCTATCGAGGGAAGTACAAGTAATCGTGTTTCTAAAGTATATGATATATAGAGTGATTCCTTAAATATCTTACATATGAATTGCATAACTAAAGCTTCAGTAAAAACAATGCAGCAGGCGATCAAACGAACGCATTTTTTTCGTAATTACGTATCGTTGCCTCGGCGCACTCTTAAGTTATTACACTAACGAAAAAAGAACCTACGTTGAAATTAAATAATATTTCATTATTTTGCTGTTGTTTTTATTACAATAAGTCTTTGTTGTCAAGTTATTATGAATTAACAAATACCTTACCTTAGCTACAAAATTCGCGGTGTTATTTCGTCTAACGGTCGAACCCTCTTTCTAACCGCGGACAGATAAGGCTTACTTTAGGTTGAAATTTAACATTTGCCCTTACAAAATGTGTCAAATTTTAATCTGAAGTAAGGCTATCTGTCCGCGGTTTGAATATAGGGTTCGGCCGTAAGTCGATTATATAGCCTACCATAGTTCGCTAAGTGCAAGTCACAAGGTATATCCCTATTTTCTTACCTCCTTCTTGGCCTTCTTCTTAGCTGCTGTTTTCTTGGGGCTCTTGTTTTCCTTTGCATCATCCTTGTCCTCATCTTCATGGGTTTCCCCATTTTCTTCCTGCAGAATACCGACAATTTAAACCACCACTTATAAATAAACTAGCAGATTTAAAAGCATCCGGCCAAGTGTGAGTCGCCCCTACATCTTATTTATATATAAAGTATTAAAAAGAAAGAAAGAAAATAGTTTATTAGGTGCAAAACACCTATAACCCTAATGTCCTGCTGTTACTTGTACCTATTGTTTAGAAGCAACATCGCTTCGGAAGCAGGGTCACTACGAGCTAGAATAACGTGTCGTCATGTCTATGTATGTTTTTTTTAACTTGATGGTATCCACTTTTTTCATGTAAGTTAGTTACTTCGAGGTCTTAACTAAACTGTCTTATCCCTACATAGTATATAACAAAGTCGCTTAACTCTGTCTGTCCCTATGTATGCATAGATCTTTAAAACTACGCAACGTATTTTGATGCGTTTTTTTTAATAAACATTTAAGAGGAAGGTTTATATGTATAATACTTTTACCCGGAGCAGCGGAGGGCAGGTCGCTAGTATCCTATAATCCACTTATTTCATCAGATTACAAAATAATAGTAAAGAGGGTCCACAGGACCATTTTTTTTCAAAGATACAGATTCTCGACATATTTCCCCATAAAACGGAAAAAATCTTTCGAGACTCGATGCCCGCGATGAACGTACATTTACATATCTGCAACTTAGTACGGAATCCTAAAGGCGCGAGTCCGACACGCCCTTGGCCGGTTTTTTTCAGTAAGTAGATCTTGAAGGCCCGTTCGGTACGGAACCCAAAAAACTTATCGCTATAGATTGCCGCACGTACCTTCTTTACATCTCCCCCAGACTTCGAGTCTTTCTCATCTTTAGAATCGTCGTCGCCGCCAACTTCATCTTCCTTACCGTTGGCTGTGGTGCTTTTAGAATCGCCTGTTAAAAACAAAACATAAGTTTTAGTGCGGAAACACATTTTAGTAACCTAGTTTTCTATTTTGGTTAGAATATCGACCAAAGATTTCGTGGCAGTTTTGTTAACTTTAAGTTATAATACATATATTGTTTTATGTCCGTTAGTCTGTAAGGTATTCCTTGTGTAATAACGGTATTTAATTCTATTAAATTTAGTGGGATTTAATAAATTGGACATTGTCACGTCACGATTTTTTTTTTCTATTATATCCATTGTGCTGCCGAAATTAGCCACAAGAATGTAAGAATAATTTTCGTCGCAAACAGAAATTATTTGCTAATTATATTCAACCTTTTGAAGTCGACCCCATTATGCTTTGAAACATTTTGTGTTTTGTGTACAATTAAGTGTAAAAATCATGCATCCATACATTCTTACTTCATCTCTTGTACCTACTAAAGTTTTAAATAAGTGTTTTACTTAGAGGTATTTATGATAAGCAGAATATGCACTTTAACCAGTCGACTGTGCACCATAAATAACATTATACGTACTCAAATCTTTATCTGTTCAAAATCTATTTGGCACCCTTTGGTTATGGGACACTTAAAAGAACCATCCTTAATCGTAAGTGAAGGAAATTAACGCCTAACAACTGTAACAATTACGCATCCACATAAAAAAAGACGTTACCGGTAAGCCCAGTTTCGCATCGGATAATTGAAATATAGTACCGACAATATATTATACAGGGTGGGAACGAGTAACCCGCAAAATTTTAACCATCGATTCTAGAGCCTATTTGGAGTATATAATGTGGTATAACATAAAGTCCAATAAAGCATAATTTCCGAGATTTTTATTATTTAAAAAACAATTCCATATCTAATTTGAACTCTGTCACCTTAACCTAAAGCATTATTTACTAAGAAATTGATTAAATTAATTTATGTTGTACGTTGATGATATTGCTATTTACAACATGAATCTTTCTAGTAAATAATGCTTTAGATTGTACATTTCACATGATTAACTACATGTGACTTAGCAAAATTGACAACCAATCAAGAAGTAGTTGACCAATTGTATTATTATTATTCAATTTGTTAGCTGATTAAATAAGGTTAAAAATGGTCTATAACAAATGTTTGTACATATCATAGTTGAAAAAAGTTTAATATTTAAAAAACCATAGCCGATGCGTTCATATTAAATTTAGATTTGTATGAACAAAATCTCGTAAATTTAGTATGAATAATAAGTACGGTATATTATAAGTTTTATATTACAATTTTGCAAAAATAAGTGAGTGCATAAGAATGAACACTATGACTGAACTGCTTAAGATTTCAATAACGCTGGCCTTGAATATTAATGATTTAAAAGCGATAATCGAAACCGGTAGGGGCACACCAATAACCTAATAACTAAAAAGGAAACGTTTATTATGCCTATGTTGGATTACAAAATAGACAAGAATAGATTTACGCTTGAGAGAGAGAGAGAGAGAGAAGTTGAACTGTTTAGGATATCTCATAGTTTTATTTATATTAGATGTACTTTGACGACACGTTTGCCTAGTTGGGAGTGACCCTGCCTCTGAAGCCAGCGGTCCTGGGTTCAAATCCCGGTAAGGGAACATATTTGTGTGATGAGCGCGAATTTGTCTAGTACCCATACAAACAAACAAACTTGTCTAGTACCCATACTTTGTACAAACTAGTGCTTACTTTAGGACTAGGTCAATTTGTGTGTTTATATTTACTTAGTTGTTTTGTAACCGCTCGAATGCAACTTTGCATTCGAGCGATTACAAAACAACTAAGTAAATATAAGCAAATGCTTGTTTTTAATAGTTATAAATTTATTTTTTGCCCATCATAAAGGACTTTACGAGAATGAGAACTGAAAAGTTATAACATACATACATACGTAACATCACTTCATTCCCATAGTGGGGTAGGCAGGCTACAGAAATACCAACAACACTACAAAGACTTGTTTACAATTCTATAACCACATTTTGCAAGACCAGACCAAGAAGTTTACTAGTGTATTAGTGACAGCTTGCAAGCCCATCGCCTAACAGTACTAAGCCTCGCCTCAGAAGTCGCCTCTTACGACATCCACAGGAAGACATGGAGTGGCACTATTCTAACCCGGCAACCACACGGGTTTAGTTATAAATAAATAAATAATACTTAAATTATTCGCTGTTTAAATAGATCACATGAACCTAAACTTAAAGGCTAACCTACAGATATGTAGTGAATAATTAGACGACATCGTATTTGGTCGGGAAAGTTCATATTATCTTGCTTTCTCAATCGGTTTTAGTACCATCGATAAGTTAATTGAGGAAGCCAGATGAATCCAATGGGTATTTCCCATAAAAACACGATGTCTCTTGGTTATTCCATACATCCCGGGGCCCTAGACCTTGACCTGTAAGGTCAAGAATCGTTTTAGATAGGTACGTTGTTGAGCATCGAACTCGCCTTTACATTAAGGCAATGTCCACGCGATATTTTGTTGTAGAAACTGGAACTAGCAAAACGGGATTTTTAAAGTCTGACGAAAACAACAATCGCGACTTTTTATCAATGAAATAAAAGATAATGAATAACCGTCGACGAGCAGATGGGATAGTTATAAGTAAGGCTCATTTTAAGCTAACTATCGCAAAAACACGTCTTAATTAAGACACTTCATTAAAAGTTTAAAATCCAAAATAAAATCAGAAATATCGACGAACAGGATTTTTGGACGCTCATTGTCAATGTTTGACTTTTGCAGTTGGCTAACTCGTCATAAATGTCAAAATGCATCTTAACATAAAATCTTTCGCTAAGACCAAACATCGTTAATGAAATTGGTTAGTGTGAGTTGGTTAAGACATGACTTTGAACCTACCGACCGAGCCGCCTAGCAGATACACCTGACACTCCAAGAATCCTAATTTCCTATCTAACACTTTGGCTAACTAGTATGAGTGATATGACGTCACTTTAATTTTTTATAGGTACGTGTATTCTACTCGCTAAATGCCCGCGACCCCGTTCGCGAGTTACCGCTGCCTTCTATGGAACTATCTCATTTTCCAGGTTAAAACGTACCTTTAGTCTGTAAACTATCGTATAAAATTTAACATCGATGTAGAACCGTAAACACGGAACATATACCTACGAAAACAATTAACAAAAAAGGTTGTTAATGGTAAAGAAAGTGTTAAATAAACCCCTACCATGCCAACTTAGCTAACTTTCGACGCACGACGAGCTAGCTAAGTAAAATGAAAGTTTGTTATTATTACATACGTAGGTTTAAAGTAGATTGCTAGTTTTGAACAACATCAAAATGTAAGTAATCAATCACTTATCAGTTCAACTTACTACATACAAACATAACATCAAGCCTTCATTCCCAGAGTGGGGTAGGCAGAGCTACAGAAATATCAACAACTGAAGACTTCTTGATAATTCAACTTACTAATATTACAGTTGTAACACTGATTATTTAAATAGTAACCAAAATATACCCATAGGAATATTTGTTTGTCGACATGATTAGCCCAGTGCTAATTTGGTAGTGAATACCAATCCCGGTCAGTCCTCCAGTCCAGTCGATCCCCGGTAAGGGCAAATATTTTTGTCATTTTGTTCCCGAGTTTTGGTTGTTTTGTATATGGGTGAATTGTAAAAATATTGTACTTAGTTGTACTTAGTTAAGGAGCTAATTGATGTGAAATATTTTTTCCTTTTGTGTTACGAATATTAACCATACGATTGTATGACTAATTTTCGTTACAAAAAAAAGCGGCCAAGTGCGAGTCGGACTCGCCCATGAAGGGTTCCGTAGCAGCAAGTAACATAATATAAAAGTTCGTTGTAGCTTTGATCAATGTTTTTATGACGTATTAAAAAAAAACTACTTACTAGATCTCGTTCAAACCAATTTTCGGTGGAAGTTTGCATGGTAATGTACATCATATATTATTTTTACATTTATCATTCCCTTATTTTAGAAGTTACGGGGGGGGGGACACACATTTTTCCACTTTGGAAGCGTCTCTCGCGCAAACTATTCAGTTTAGAAAAAAATTATAATAGAAACCTCAATATCATTTTTGAATACCTATCCATAGATACCCCACACGTATGAGTTTGATGAAAAAAAAATTTTTGAGTTTCAGTTCTAAGTATGGGGAACCCCAAAAATTTATTGTTTTTTTTCTATTTTTGTATGAAAATCTTAATGCGGTTCACCGAATACATCTACTTACCAAGTTTCCACAGTATAGCTCTTATAGTTACGGAATAAAGTGGCTGTGACATACGGACGGACAGACGGACAGACATGACGAATCTATAAGGGTTCCGTTTTTTGCCATTTGGCTACGGAACCCTAAAAAGGAAAAATAATTTGTTTCAATTTAACTTTGACATCAATTCACCCATATAGTCCCACTAATATTTTAAATGCGAAAGTTTGTAAGTATGGATGGATGTTAGTTAGTCACTCTTTCACGCAAAAACTACTGGACGGATTTAGGTGAAATTTGGAATGAAAACAGCCTTGGATTAACACATAGGCTACCTTTTATGTCGCTATTCCCTCGGGAACTGATTTATACGCGTATGATTTTGCGGGTGGAAGCTAGGAATCTATATAAGTATGTTTATCGGTGTCCTGAACCCATAGTACGAGGGGCGGCTGAAAAGTTCTACGCCTAAGGTAGAAAAAAAAGGTTCAGATTTTTTTTACTATTTTTATTTTTCAATATAATCTCCCTCTAATTCAATGCATTTATTACATTTTTTAAATAATGCTTTTAGACCGTTAAAAAAATAAGTTTTATTTTGGCTGTCGAAATGTTCCTGTACAGCCGCCTTCATCTCTTCATCACTGCCAAATCGCTTTCCCCTTAAATCTTTCTTCAAATTGCTGAATAGAAAATAATCACTAGGGGCCAGATCTGGACTGTAAGGTGGATGATCAATTTCCTCGAAGCCAGTTTCCTTCAGAGCAAGCTTGGCAACACGAGCGGTGTGAACGGGGGCGTTGTCTTGCAAAAACAAAATGCCTTTGCTCAGTTTGCCCCTTCGTTTCTCGACTATGGCTTGTCGCACTTTTCTTAATAGCTCAGCATAATAAACTGCACTTATTGTAGAGCCTTTCGCCAAATAGTCTATTAAAAGAATGCCATCGCAATCCCAGAACACGGTGGCCATTAGCTTAGACGCCGATCTTTGAACCTTGAATTTCTTTGGCGGCCTTTCACCCTTTTCGATCCACTGCATAGATTCAGACTTCGACTCTGGATCATACTGTCTGATCCATGTTTCATCAACAGTTACTATGCGGGAACAAACTTCATCTAAACCTTCTTCACATAATTCTAAAAATGCCTGAGAAGTTTGAACACGACGTTCTCTATCGAAAGCTGTGAGCATTTTCGGCACCCAACGAGCACTTACTTTTGTCATATGCAAATGTTGATGCAAAATCTCTCCAACTCTTTCCTTACTAATACCTAAGGCTTCAGCTATTTGCCAAACCTTAATTCTCCGATCCTCTAATACTAACTTTTTGACTTTTTCAGTATTTTCTTCAGTCCCAACCGATATTGGCCTTCCTGAGCGAGGATCGTCTTCGATCGACTCCCGTCCAAGTTTAAAAAGTCGACTCCATTTTTTAACAGTGGCATGAGAAGGGCCAGATTCACCGTAAATACTAGACATTTCTTCAAAAATTATTTTCGGTGATTTGTCACTTTTTGTGAGGAACTTAATGACTGCACGGTGCTCAATTTTCGTGATATGCGTTGATAATTCACACATGATGACCTTTAGCGTCGGATATCTCGAGATGTAATAAACAAAAGACGACATTTTTTTCTTTTATTTATTAACTTTTTAAATGGTCTTTTTAGTGGCCAGTATCGCTAACGCATATGCAACCTCAACATACCTTAGGCTTAGAACTTTTCAGCCGCCCCTCGTACAAGCCTAGAGCTTAGTTTGAGACTAGGGCAATTTGTATGAGATGGACTCCCGATATTTATTTATTTTATTTACGTCTATAACCTATAATTTTTCTGCCAAGAAAAAGTAGAATCCATACTAATATTATAAACGCGAAAGTGTATGTCTGTCAGCCTCTTACCTCTTCTCGCTTAAACTACTGAACCGATTTAGATGAAATTCATTATGGAGATAGTTTTAATCCCGGAATTTTGAACAGTTCCCGAGGTGACAGCGATAAACGACTTCTACGCGGACGGAGCCGTGGGCAAAAGCTAGTTTTCTATGCAAAACCATCGACGAATACATCGGCAATTTCATAACCATCCGTAATTTTACATTATTAGAATACGGGTACATCTAATCAAGAAAAATAAACGTGAAATATACGGTGGTATTACGATTTCTATAGCAACCGATACAAGATAAACGATAGATAAACAATCGATGTGTAGCTTATAAATCTTATAATCCCTGCAAATTATAGATTAACCAAATAAGCATTAAATAAACATAATATGAAGAGTAATAAATAATAATAATAATTAAATCGTTTATTTACCGAAAAAGTATTGAACATTTTTAGTAGCAATTGGTCCCACACTAGGCTTTGCCCGTCCTGTGGTGTACATTAATAATCTTAGACTAACACTTCGGTCAATGTAAGATGACCCCCGAGCGCCGTATTTTGTTATTTCAAAAGGAGGAGATTAATATTTTACAGGCATAGGCTTTTTATAAACCGCTTGCCTGCTTAATTTATTTGTAACCTAAAAGTTGTGCACACACAGGGCGGAGGCGCGCATATTGCCGTATACATTGCACTCTGTGAGAAGGCCTTTCGGAGAATCGTTACGTTACGAGCATTGTAACGGCAATACGCCTGCCTCCGACGGTCGGAGTCCGACCTCTGTGTGTAGAGAGCTTAACACACCTTGATTAGGTAACCCATCATTTTATCAAATTTCACTTCATCGATTGTATCATTTTATCGAATTTAACTTTATCGAAAGCTATACTACTGAAACTATGATGTTTTCAGGATACCTTAAAACATTAATTAGGTACACTGAGAGAACACTACATGTTAATTTAACGAAAGTGATCTCGGTTGGTTTTTGTTCGGTTAAATATACTAGAAATTGGTTAATTTTACAAAACCACTACAAAACCATTTTGTTTCAAGTAACAAATGCAACTTTGTTATGCCAACCAAAACTATTAAGTACGAATAAATAAAAAACCTTGTTCAAATAACAAGACTGTCTTGATAAATTTATGTTTAATTCATTTAACCGTTAGTTTGGTTGTTAGATACAAAGTAGTATATAGTAACTCGGTTAAAATTACAAATTTTGTTTTGTAGAGTGCAGTTATTAATTTTAACCGAAAATTCCATCAAAATTACTTACTAATATGGTTACGGCTCAGTGTTTTCAACAAAATAAATCAGTTATTCATAGATCGGTTGTCGTTAATGTCAGTTGTGGTAATTAATACAAAACTGTGGTGTTTAAAGTAACAAATTTGCTGTATTAAAATTATACCACATTTTTTTCTTAGAATAATTAATAAAGTGGTTTGACTAATCATGTCGTACAGTAGAAGCTAAGAAATATTTAATTTAAATTACATGTTGCAACAACAACTCTTTTTTTGTTCAATTTAGTAAATCTGCTGATTAAATTTACAAACAAGCTTCTGTAATAATAAACAATAATTTAATGTTGGACTAAATCTTAGCAATTTAGTTTTATCAACATTAAATTTTGTTTAAATTCACGATTTGATTCAGTAATGTTTTGCTAAACACAACAATGCACTTTTGAAAAAATAACCGAATCTTTTTGGTAGAATTGACTTAGAAATTAGATGTTGAAGTAACAATAAATAAGTTAAATCTGTCTTTGTTAAATATATTACATTTACTGTTTAATATGACAAGACACATTGATCAAAATAAACAATACATCAAAGTTAGCTAAACCGTAGCAATTTAGTATTATCAACACTTTAATTTTGTTTAAATTAACAATTTTAATCAATAAATGTTTTGTTAATCAGATCAATTTACTATTGATAAAAATAACCGAATCTTTTTGATAGAATTGACTTAGAAAATATATGTTGAAGTAACAATAAATAAGCTAAATCTGTCTTTGTTAAATATATTAGATTTACTGTTTAATATGACAAGACACATTGATAAAAATAAACAATACTTCAAAGTTAGCTAAACCGTAGCAATTTAGTATTATCAACACTTTAATTTTATTTAAATTATCAATTTTAATCAATAAATGTTTTGTTAATGAGATCAATTTACTATTGATAAAAATATCCGAATCTTTTTGATAGAATTGACTTACAAATTATATGTTGAAGCACAGAATAAGTAATAGTACAAGGTTGAAGTAACAATTAATAAATTAAATTTGTCTTTGTTTAATTTATGAGATATACTGATTTTTATTACAATCATACGTCGATAAAAATAAACAATGGGATCCCCTTGAAATATCGAAACTCATTTCACCGAAATCGTATTTTCGTGTCGTTTTTGTGTTCCTAAAATATATTAATCAGTTGTAGGTCAATGAATTTATTTCTATTACTTGAAAAATCACACACACACACACACACACACACTCACACACACACACACACACACACACACACACACACACACACACACACACACACACACACACACACACACCACCCCCCCACTCCCACACCCACACCCCCAATTTATATTACCTACTCAATGGACCGAATATCGGATGGATATTTACCTAAAGTTTAGTGGCGTTGTTGTTGTTCATTGTTATTTTAGTGGACTTTATATTTTAATTCATATAAAGCGATCTTTATAAATGGACTACTACGATTAGTAGTCCATTTCTCGTGCCTACCATGCATCTAAGAAATAAAGTTATAATTACATTAATTAAAGCTCTATATTACTTGATCGTTATGAACTTTGTAAAGTACAAATGTAGCCGAGAGGAAGGACTTTAATCTTTACAAAGCAAAGTTTATTTTACACAATCAGGAAATCAGGCAATCAATGATGATCATAAAATCAATTATATTATTACAGAGTATAGATATGTTACATTCCTAGTAAATCCCTTTATTTATTTTTATTTATGGTTACCTACTTAGAGTGCCCTCATTATGATAGATCGCCCTATTTCTTACTCTATCTACCTATCATCCTAAGTCCACACCTACATAAATGTATGAGAAGGTACAAATGGTACCTAGCTGGCCTTGTACAATTGTTTTATCATGCGATATAATTATGAAATAGAAACTTTACAGCTTACCAGTTAAGCAATGCACTTTTGACAAAAATAACCGATTTTTTAGGAGAGTTGACTTAAACTACATGTAAACAAAACTAATACGTTTAATTTATCTGATCTACTGATTAATATTACAAACATACCTACATCGATACGAATAAACAACAATAAAGTAATTAAGCCTAAAGAATAGGTATCGATTTAGTATTATCAACATTGTTTTTTATTTATAATTACCTAACAATTTTACTAGTACATTTTTAGAGTTCCGTACCCAAAGGGTAAAAACGGGACCCTATTACTAAGACCCCGCTGTCCGTCTGTTTGTCTGTCACCAGGCTGTATCACATGAACCGTGATAGATAGGTAGACTGTTGAAATTTTCACAGATGATGTATTTCTGTTGCCGCTATAACAACAAATATAGTGTGTAATGTTGTATAGATAATGGTACGGAACCCTTCGTACGCGAGTCCAACTCTCAACTTGGCCGGTTTTTAATTAACGCAATAATGTAGTTTTTATAAAAATAACCGAATCTTTTTGGTAGACACAATTTGGTAGTTAACTTAAGAAACGTGAGTGATCCGTTTATTTGACTATAAATTTCATTTTTAATAAGTAGGTACAAGTTTTTTTTGCTGATTGTACTCCTTTTTGTCAAGGACATCCATACATGTACCAAATTTCAAGTCGATGGTATTAACCGTTGAAGAGTTCTCCCTTGCGGAGACGATGCTGGTTGGACCACCAGAATTTCGCTACCTACCAGATTATTGTATTTTCACCGGACTTAATAGGTTCCTACGCCAAATTCCAGCTCAATTTTACCCGAACATATTATGGATACATACCCACTAGGAAATATGATTAGGCCGTCGTGTTATCTACTTTTCATTCCTTTGTTCTGCGTTAATAGGTATAATATCCACAATGTGACTCAAGTATCAAAACCTTTGAACCTGTTATACTGTTTGAAGAACGAGGGCAGTTTGACGGTTGGTTTCAGTTTGATCTTAACGAAAGATCTTCAAGAACATAGACGGCCAATTCATACTATTTCCTGAAATTTTTCATATCTACATACAAACATTGCTAGAGAAAACGTAGGGAGGTGAGGAGGGCATATTAAAGTGGTTAAAATTGTCTTACGTAATAATAATACCTACATAAAGAACAGCCCCTTAAATACCCAACTAGCGACGTCGCGACCATTTGTGCTTAGGTATTAGATAATTTTTGAACAATTCCATAGAAATAAATAACGTTTTTTTTTCAAATCCAAGTAGCTAAATATAAGATTTGAAACGAACCAAATATTTCTGTTAGAAGAACAGAAATATTTGGTTAGCCATTCCCGTTGGGCGACCGCCGACCGTTACATAATGTAATGACGTCAGTGGTAGGTACAATTAATCGAATGAGGTACAAAGTAGGTACTAGAGCCGGGAGGTAACGGCCATCTTGAGGCGAACTAGCGAACGGCTACAGTGTTGCCAGCTGTTGATGATTTCGTTTCTGGGGTTATTAAAGATAGGGTTTCTGATTTCTAGACTTTATTTTTCCTGAAGCTCAAGAATTCTCGACTAACGGGCAAACCCTATATTCAAACCGCGGACAGATAGCCTTACTTCGGATTAAAATTTGTCACATTTTGTATGAACAAATGTCAAATTTCAACCCGAAGTAAGCCTTATCTATCCGCGGTTTGAATACAGGGTTCGGCCGTAAGAGTTCCCGAATTTTCGAATATTCGAGAAATATATAGACTAAAAACGAACACGACATTATCAATTGGTACCTACGGACAACGATAAATACTTTTTTTCGTGATTCACTAACTTCAGTACTTATATCAGGTACCGATTTTATTTAAAATTCCATAATCTGTGCAATTTCCTAAATATGAATCAACAATTGGAATTTTAAAGTATGAAAGTTTATTATAAAGACTCTTTTCAGGAATAGAATGCGCGTTTTTTAAACACTGCATCCGAATTTATTCGCCACGTGGCAACACTTTGACGCCACCCGCCCCGCCCGCTCGGCGTCCGCGCACTTAGCACACGCAGCGCTCATCATTTCATTTCCGTCGGAGCCATCGAACTCGAAGGAGCGATTTGTTCAAGAACGTTTCGTTTTGTTGGTTGCGGCTTAATTACTCCGATTTTAGTGAAGTGTTTGGTTTGTGCAATAGTGGTGTAAATGGATGAATTGTCAGAATCGTGGGTCGTGTCTCAAGCCACAATGAAAGTATTTCTTGGTAAGTACCTACTACCTATGGTTTTTTACTATGTTGTAGCTCGATCGGGTAAAAAGGCACAGAATTCTGTTATGATGCCTGGTACTATTATTTTAAATGCGACGGCGAACACTCGACGGTACGATAAGTACCTGTAGGTATTCACATTTGAATATTTTGTTGATTTTACTATTCGATTTGGTTACAATTACCAAACCTATTGTTTGCGCGGTCTGTGCTCGTAATTTAACGTAAAACCAAGTTTAGACTTTCAAAATACTGTTAGGTATATAACATTGCGGCGTTCGATCAACCACTTCAGGCGCGTTGCTACCACCAAGCAAGAGTCGAGGCGCGGGCGGGCGCTGCGGCGGCGCTTGCATGTATAGGAGTGTGAGTGAGTGAGCTGTACTCTTATCTCACTTCTATACATGCAAGTGCCGCCGCGCCGCCTTAGCCGCAGCGCCCGCGTCTCGACTTGCGACGCTGACGCGCCATCTCGGTCGCTTCACGGCCACGCGATGTAATGCAATTTACACAATTTTCTTTCAAATGTTAATATACCTAAAGCAGTTCCTGACTTTATTATCACTCATAATTATATCGCATGTTACTTTGACCTTGGCTGGGACCATGAATTTATAATAATTATCAGTTTCTTTTTCAGAAAACAAAATAGACATAACATGTCTTGATGGAGACGGGCTTTTGGAGATGAGGAATTAAGGCTCCTGATACCAGACAACAGACTAAGGGACCGAATCAAATTCAAGCAAGGCCTAAAAAAGTACAAGGATGAAATCGATACAGTACATTCTGTAAGTAACTATTTGATGATACCTACGAAGCCCTAAAGCCCGCGGCCTTGCCGCCGGTGCCTGCTGCCCCGGCCTGACACAACACGGCGCGCCGTCGCTGACATTGTAACATTTGTAACACTAACGGCCGAACCCTTTATTCGAACCGCGGACAGGGCCTCTATTCAACTGCGTTATAACGATATCGTTTTTGACCTGTTTCCGTATTGTCAACGTTTTGATAACTCTTATGTCATTTACAATAATGGCGACTGTGACATAAACGATTCTTAAACGTGTCAAACACAATATCGTTTTAACGCACCTGAATAGGGGCCCAGGTACTATTATGATATAATACTATATACATACCTAACATCACACCTTCATTCCCAGACTGGAGTAGGCAGAGCTACAGAAATACCAACAACTCTAAAAAGACTTCTTTACCACATTTTGCATAATCAGGCCAAGAATTTACTAGTGTATTAGTGACAGGTTGCAAGCCCATCGCCTAACAGTACTAGAAGCCTTTATTCCCTTAGTTGCTTCTGTCGACATCCACGGGAAGTCATGGAGTGGAACTATTTTAACCCGGCACCCGCACGGGAATATATATTTGGTTAAAAAGAGCATATATGAATAATATGGTTAATTTACAGGCACTGATCAACAGTGGTTAAAAGTCAATCGCGACCCCTAGACGTTGATTGAAGAAAAATGGACAAACTCATGCGCGTACCGCAAAAAGAAAACTTATAATAGTGACGCTGCTACACTAGTAACAATAATGAATGAATGGCCATCAACAATTCATGGACATCGACTCGTAAGTGTTTTCGTTATTTTTAAATAAACATAATTATCCATTTTATAATGGTATCATGGATGGATGTAATGTTACCTAAAGTCGGATTTCTAATCCGGTAAAGTCAATCAGCTGTCAAGCTGTCTGGCATACATGAGTATTTTTCATTTTAATAATTGCAGTTTTAATTGTAAGTCAAATATGTTATCACGTGTAATTAATTATAGATAAAATATTGAAACAAGGTTAGTATAACAAGTTTTGGATAAATTTCCTGTAAACTTTTACCAAAAGAATGGTTTGAGAAATGTCAGTTTACTTTGCTTAGTTAGAAATCTGACTTTAGGTATATTTAAATTACGGATTTGTTTTGAATGTGTAAAATTAATTGACTATTATAGCATATATTCATTATTTATTTATACTTTCAGATTTAAATCGATTTTACCTATTTATACCCCGAGAAAAATCTAAACCTTTTTCAAAAATGGGACAGTTTCCAAACAAACACTTCAAAAATAATGGAAGATGATGTAGCTTTGAATGAGAATTTAAGAACCTTACTGAAAGCAGGAAATGATAGTAAGTATTTATTTTTTACCAGACAGTTCTCAATTGAACTTTTTTTATGTATGTCCCCCAATTACTTGGACTGCTAAACCAATTTGAAGTTATTATTTTTTGTTCGAAAGGGTATACTTTCCAGTTGCTCCCATTGTCATCAGGTCAGGATCTGATGATGAGATCCTAGAGAAATCGAAGGAACTCTTCGAATATTATGGGCACACCGCGCATATCGCGATTCGGGAATTTTTTATAGTAATTCGTGCGTTTGCTCTTGGAAAGCACCATCAGGTGATGATGGAGATCACCTGATGAGGCCACATATGGCGTTCATTAATTTATATCACTAAAGGCATGTAAAAGAATAAAGAAAATCCACCAATAAAAACAATCCGTTTTAGGTATGTACCAATGTATTAATACAATAGCAGTATGTATATGAAATCGAACATACAATATCTTAAATTATAATAAACTTTTGAAGTTGGTGCATAACAATTAAAACTGTTTAGGTACTTATAGAATAGAATAAAATAAAAAAAGTTTACGTAAGTTTAGGCAACAACTTCCAAGTGATATAATTTAAGAAATTGTATGTTTGTGTGTTAAACTTTGTATAAATAATGCAATTGTATGAATACATTGGCTTTTAAGATTCAATTGGTACATGGAACGGATTATTTTTAGATTTTAGTGTTTTATTATTGTTTTTTTGAGGTGTAACTTTATATTGCCTTACCAATTTAGCTGTTTGTCACTTTAGCCAATTTCAATGTCTTCTGTCATTCATCAAGGGAACTTACTTGTGAAAGATTTTAGGTGGGATATCTCTGATTGGCAGCACAATACTAGGCTAATAACATTGATTTAATATTATACGCTAATAATGCTGAACCTTTAATAATAAATTGTTTTTATTTTGTTTCAGATACTCGTGATTTTGCGCTGTGCAGTTTGTTGGCATTTAAAATGAAACCAACTTTAAAAAAAATTGAAAAGCGAAAAGAAACAATTTTATAAAGTGTCAATTGCGGAATTCAGTCAAGCCTTTGTAATGAATGTTAAAGTAAGCATGAACCTAAATAAAAGGCACGTAACGTTACGCTAACAAGATGTGAAGCATGCAATGTTTGAACTATTTTTTTTTTGTTTTAGGAGAATCAGAATAAGGTGCAAGTCCTACAACAGAAAAGGACTCGCATTCCAACCCATAATTGTCTGTGATGGGCTGTTGTGCATCTCAATTCATCCCTATTCTTTTGTGCACTTTATCCAGGGACACACTTTAGTTATCTTAAATTCACCAACCAAACGCTTGCTAGTTTTATATTTAGAAATACCTACATACTTCACACGACATCTGACGATGTACATTGATTGTGTATAAATTACTTTTATTGGGTTTACGCCCTTTTATTTGACACAACTGTGGTACACTATAATTACTGTAGATTGATGTATTCGTTTTTACATACTAATGCTAAAGTCATTTAAGACTATGTAACTTAAACCGTAAAAATAATAATAAAAGCATATCTTGTTGCTCATATTCAGTTTAAAAATCAAGATTTTATGGAAATATTAAAATAATTGTTTTTTAAGTAACGCAAAATATACCACGAATTCGAATTAATAAAGGTGTCAAATAAAAAAGTGTGAACTACTGAGAAACATTCTCCGCAGTTCGCAGTGCGAACAGATCGAAAATCCCAGTAGTTCGGAACCCAGTAAAACAAGTTTATTTTTAAGAGCTTTAGACATTAACTGAAATAATAACTATAGTGAAGCCTAAGAATTCCGTTCTGTTATTTCCGTGCGAAAGATTGTTTCACGGGCATGACATTAAATGACGTAGGGTTAGCGTTAGAAATTAAATTGTATATTCAATACCAATGCCAAATTTTGTATGGGAGGCTGTGCTGACGTTGATTATTTTCAATTGTTTTGTATTTAATTAAAAAAGAAATAAAAACCATAAAAAACTTATTTTTTATAATTTAAACTTCTCTGACTACCCAACAATATTTTCTTATTTAACTTAGCATAAACGATATTGTTAACTTAGGGGCTGTGGCAGGGTTGGTTACTAAAGTTTCATGCAATAGTATGTATATACAAATAAGCCAATGCATAAATTAAATATAGTCTTACGTTTGGATTATGGTTAGAATATTCGATTGACACTGTAGATAAGTATCTACTTATCTACTTAACCAAAAAACACTTGTTTATGTAAACACTATTGCATTTTTTTCTGTTCAGCCAGGTACACTTACACTAAATGATTTACTTAAACATACAATATTGGTTAACCAAAAATAATAATAGTAGCCAATATCGTCTGGTTAAGTACATAATAATATTAATAATAGATGTTGGTAGGTGGTATAACACAACATTCGTTGGATTTAACATTGTGTTTTGTTTGATAGAAGCAATCGTATTTATATTGGTTTATATTGGTTGTATTGGTTATAATTTAATAATACTCGCATAGGTGTATAGAATAACCAATATTGTCTGTTGAAGTTACCTAATGTAATAATAACTATTGGTAGGGTATACTAGTATTTGTTGGTTTTATCAAGGTGTTTTAGTAAATGTGAACCAAATGTTGCTGATGGTTATACTATTGAGGGTGTTTAGAACCAATAGCTAATATTACTTCAACAGACAATATTGGTTACTCTAAACACCTACACTAGTATTATCTAGCTATAACCAACAGCGAAATATGGTTGCTTCTACTTGAGCACCTCGATAAATCCAACAAATGCATTGGTATACCCTAATGACAGCTATTATTACTGCAACAGACAATATTAGTCATTCTGAACGCCTATACTAGTATTACCAACAGTTATTTTTAGTTGCATTAACTAAAACTCTTTGATAAATCCAACAAATGCTTCAGTATACCCTACCAACAGCTATTATTACTGCAACAGACAATACCGGTTATTCTGAACGCGTGTACTAGTATTACCGACAATTATATTTGGTTAATTTTACTAAAACCCCTTAATAAATCCAACAAATGTGTTCGTATACCCTACCAACAGCTATTGTTTCTGCAACAGAAAATATTGGTTTTTCTGAACGCCTATACTAGTATTACCAACAGTTATTTTTAGTTGCATTTACTAAAACTCTTTGATAAATCCAACAAATACTTTAGTATATGCTGCAACAAACAATATCGGTTATTCTGAACGCGTATACTAGTATTACCGACAATTACATTTGGTTGATTTTACTAAAACCTCTTAATAAATCCAACAAATGTTTTTGTATACCCTACTAACAGCTATTGTTACTGCAATAGACAATATTAGTTATTCTGAACGCCTATACTAGTATTACTGACAGTTATTTTTAGTTGCATTTACTAAAACTCTTTGATAAATCCAACAAATGCTTTAGTAGGCCCTACCAACAGCTATTATTACTGCAACAGACAATATCGGTTATTCTGAACGCGTATACTAGTATTACCGACAATTACATTTGGTTGCTTTTACTAAAACCCCTTAATAAATCCAACAAATGTTTTTGTATACCCTACCAACATCTGTTGTTTCCGCAACAGAAAATATTAGTTATTCTGAACGCCTATACTAGTATTACTGACAGTAACATTATGATTGCATTTACTAAAACATCTTGATAGATCCAACAAATATATTGGTATACCCTACAAATAGCTATTATTACTGCAACAGACCATATTGGTTATTCTAAACACCTACACTCGTATAACCAACAGTTACATTTCGATGGTTCTACTAAAGTACCTTGATAAAACCAATAAATGTATTGGTATACCCTACAATAGCTATTACTACTGCAACAGACCGTATTGATTATTTTAAACACCTTTAATAGTATAACCAACAGCAACATTTGGTTGTATTTACTAAAACGCCTTGATAAATTCAACAAATGATTTAGTATACCCTACCAACTGATATTATGGCTTCAACAGACAGTATTGGTTATGCTAAACACCTACACTAGTATTACCAATAGTTATATTTGGTTGCTGTTACTAAAACCCCAAAATAAATCCAACTAATGTTTTGGTACACCCGACAAATACATTTTGTTAATTCAACAAGCAATATTTGTTACTGCCACAGACTAATGTAGTAGTTGGAACAAACAATTCGCTATAGATTACAAATAGTTTCGGTTTAACTTAACCCTAACAATCGTTACTTTAATTGACTTTCTTGTTAACATAACTATACAAAATACAAATTTACATAATAAATATAATCAGTAATATTGTTAAATACGACGTAAAAAATTTGTAAAAAAGCCTCGGTTAATACAACCAATGTGTGTTTTGTTATACCAACCAATTGTAATTGGTAGATAAATTTAACTAAATTAAAGTTGGTTGTCGCAACAAATGTGGATTAGTTGTCATTACCGATAATATTTGTTACGGTAACAAAAAAACAGTTAAATTAAACAATTTATTGGTTAAGGTTACGATTTTTATTTGTAACAGTAACGAATTCAAATTAGTTGCATGAACAAAATTCCCTGTTGGCGCTATTTCTACATGTAACTTCGGTAGGTTTTCGGTTGGTCCAACCGAAAATTTCTCTCAGTGTACGTAGGTTAGGTTAGGTTAGGCGAGAAATGCCTTCCGAAGAAGTATAAGGTGACTCGTTGAATTTAATAAAAATGTTAATTTGGTCTAAATTAAATTTCCAATATGTAGGTAAATAACTCTCATTTGTATAGAATTTTTTGCTTAACCGTCTAAATTAGAGCGGCCTGGGTTAAATTATTGAACGTCGTCGCTATGTTTGTACATACCATAGACTTAATAGTAACCTAGTGAGTGTACATGCGAGAACGCAGTCACTTACGGCACAAAGATAAGTGCGAAAGTGTTTTTTAGAACCATATTAAGAGCTCGGAGAGACACAGCGACACACGGTGACAGTTGTCATTCAGTATTCATGTAATTCCAGGAAGAATCCTTTAATTTATTATTAATTTAATAAAACTAGTCATAAAATCAACAATGGTGTGCTGATTGTAGTGCAGTACCTGATTGTAAAGTGAATGAGAGGAAAAATCCAAATAATGAGACGTTTCACAAGTAAATATGGTCCACACAATCATTTTTGAAGACTTATTTTCCTAGTATGACGGTAAATTATGTAATACATAGGTATGAGATATCATGTAGTTTTGTGTTTTGTGCATATTTTGCATTATTATAAATAGAATAACAAGATTATGTGTCCGTGAAAAGTTGCATAATTTAGGTAGTGATTGAATGTTTGAATCATACTCAACGATCGCTAAGTTATCAATTAAAATATTATGTTGTCAATTGGGTTATCCCAAAAAAAAATACCACTAGTTTTTAATTTTTTTTTCGATAAAATAGACTAATTGAAGACACTAATTTCACGGTTTTTGCATTTAAATCAATATATTAATTTATTTTAATTTTTAAAGAAAATGTTTTTATGACATCTCTACAAGCTGGTTTGTTTGAGAAATGCTTTAAAACTATTGAATTCGTTTGAGAGTACGCGTTTCTGTCAGATCACGTAAAATGTCAATGTCAAGTCATGTGAATATAGGTAAACTAAATATTGTGAACGTTATATTCTTATACCTAAATCATACTTACATTAGAGTTTTAGCTCCACGTATTTCAGCTACGTTGTTATTGGAGCTGTCTCCCAAGTATGTCAATATCCTGACTATATCCACTTTGGGTAGATTAGTGGAATCAGCCCTTACAAAGTTTAATAAATGTACGTCGTCGTGGTCGTCATTATAAGCAAGAATATCGGTATCCAAGATCTGGCGATGGGCAATATGTGTAGCAGGATCGTCAGATTCCGTAGAATTTGAAGCAATGTTGTTAAAATGCAGAAAATCAGAAAACGAGTAGTTATATGTTGCACACCAAACAAACCGAAATTTTATTTTTAGTTTGTTGAGTTTGACAATTTCACCCACAGACTAGCCTACGGGCGGAGGTTCCAAAACGGACTTGTAATTTAATTATACCATTTTTTTAAAGATCTGACCTTGTCATGTTTATATACAGTTAAAAATTGTCTTAATTTTAATAAGCTTTAAAATAAAACAGAAATAAATAAGACAAAATTCGATATACATTATTTATTTATTACTGCATTCCGGACTCATATTAATATGCAGTACTATGGTTAATCACAGATTAGACACAACTTACCAATGAAGATCGTGACGTCACTAAATTACAGGTCAAATAATGTCAAATGATAAATTAGAAATAACTATTTAATACTAATTTTGTAAAATAATCTGATAACAGGGAATGGTTCTACAACCCTTTTTCTCGAAATGGTTTTTGAATCACTATACATTACAAAATTATGGGATAACGCAATTAAACATTTTCATTGTCCTTTAAATAATACAATAATATTATGTTGACTACATTGTAATTGATTTTGTGTGTATATTAGTGACATATTTATAATAATTATAATAAATAGGTAATGAAAGAATCTTGTTTTTTATTAGATATATTCATATACTGATGTGTTTTAAATTCCAAGCATTTAACTTAAGCCGACTCTAGGACACTGTTACACAAATAAGTAGTCTTTATTAATTGACAAATTGTTACCTTTCGATAACGTAGGGGGACATAACTAAAATTTACTCACACACTTGAAAATCTCGCACACGCGCATTTTCCTGTTTTGGTGACGCGGGAAATTGGAGTCTGTTCGTCTATTTACGCTAGTAATATTAATGTCTATGGTTTGTACCAACGTTATAAAAAGGCAAAGTAACAATGACTAACATGAGTTATACGAGCGTAAACATAAAGGGTGTCCACAGGGACCATTTTAGATGGACGAGATTATCCATAAAATCCTACTAATATTATAAACGCGAAAGTTTGTAAGTATGGATGTATTTTACTCTTTCACGCAAAAACTGCTGGACAGATTTTGGTGAAATTTTGAATGCAAACAGCTTATACCTTGGATTAACACATAGGGTACTTTTCATATCGCTATTCCCTCGGGAACTGATTTATACGCGTAAAAAACTAGTCATAAATCAAAGTTAAATGTATAATTCTCAGTGAGGTAACTGGTTGCCACGCTCCACGCACATCTGTCGCCTCGCTTAATTCAAATCAAGGTTCAACCAACTTTCAAGTTGTAGATGCAAGAGAGTTCCAAAGGCTTCGTTCTTTCAGTGGGTTATTCGCCAGTCGGTCGTTTTTGGTACCCGAATTTCAAGTTGTAGACATAATAGAGAGGTCCAAAGGCTTCATTATTTCTGGGCCTCTATTCTAACATATTGCCTTCCCTGGCTAATTGAGAGGCAAATTGTTTCAGGGAATAACTAAATAGAACAGTACCGCATTCGCACCGTGCCGCAACCGTTTAAAAAAAATGTGAATTTAAGCAACAGTAATGCGCTCTTTGATTTCAAGATAATAGTTTATTTTATTAGAATACACAATAAAAGCAATGAAGGCGCCACTGGACGCTCGGCGCCCTCTTAACTACTTGATACTTTCATGTAACGATTGTAAAATCGGCCTTTGTGAATTATCGATCGAATTATTTCCTATCCTATACGAGGCACTTTTCAATTAGATATGCGACACGCGATGCGTTGACAATAATGGGGTCATTCATTCGACCTGTGAATGTGAATTCACGACTTCAATTGCTCGCACGTACGTAAGCGCTATGAAGATTGCAGAGTCAGCAATGATAACATAAATTATTCTCAATAATAGAAGAGTGACAAAATAAAATTATACAATACAATATGCACCGGTGATTCTATTTTGTTAATGTCCCTCGGTTACTGGTAAAACGATATTGCTATGGACTTGTTATCGTATTGTCGACGTTATGACAACTCAAACTTGACAGTAATAGCGGCCGAGTTGAAAACAATACGAGTAACCAACATTGTTTTACCGAGTTGAAAGAGCCATAAAAAGTAAAATACAAATAAAAAGTTACTAAGCGAGTCAATAGGCGGTCTTATCGCTGAGTAGCGATCTCTTCCAGACAACCTTACAAAGAAGAGATAGTGTGAAGTGATAGTGTGTGTTATATAGTGTGAAAATTGTGGCTTATGTATCAAATTATACCGATTTATGTACTTCATTTTATCTTTACCAATCAAGTGTTTTATGTAAACAATATCGTCAGTAAATTTGTAGTTTTAATTTATTATATTTTCGAGTCAGTGGAGATTAGTGTATTTAAAATAAACAAATAAGATTATGATTATATTAATAGTATACAAGAATTGATTTGCACAATATTAGATCAAATAGGGAAAATGCATTATTTTTTCTTACGCTCTCTGGAAAGTGAAAGAGAAGGATAACTAATTTATACGCGAAATAATTGTCGTGTTATTTTTTTACAAGAAGCTTTTAAAAGTCATAGCTCAGAGTTCAGACCCCTTGCAGAAACACTATACAAAATCGACGAAAGGAATGACGTCACACAGCTGTTGTTCCATGTTTAAAATTTACGACCGTTATAAAGAAATTTGCTTTCATTTCAGAAATAACTATGTTTAAGTCGATATCATTAAATTAAAATATTACGCAAATAAAATGAGGACACCAAAAACATCAATCTAAAACTTTAAGTTCTAAAATTTCAAGTTTTTATTCCATATAAAATCTTAATAAACGAGTCAATACTTAATGTATTGCGTTTTATATTCTTTTTGCACATTTTCTCCTACCTATATCGTATCTATGAAACTCAATTCTGTTTTTCATGATTGTTCCCATGTTCATAATTGGGCCCTGCAACGGCTGCAATACAGGAAAACAACCTTATATGACGGTTAAAGATTTGTAAACTCTATTTTTCAAACCAAGTTACTCCTGGAAAATTAAGATTTCGGTTATTTTAAAGTACCTTTACTCCCTATTGTTTGTTTCTGTTACCGTTGCGTGATTCAGAGATTACACCCGCTGGAGGATTGTACACTGTTATTAGGTTATTTTATTACATTCAACAAAAGGGTTCCTTTTTCCGTGAGTGAGTTACTTTGTTAAAAAAAAAACCGGCCAAGCGTGAGTCAGACTCGCGCACGAAGGTTTCCGTTACGTATTTATTCAACATTAGACACTAGTTGACAAGTCTTTTTAGAGTTAGTATTTTCGTAGCTCTGACTACCCCACTCTGGGAATGAGGGTGTGATGTTATGTATGTATGTGTACACTAGTTTCACCAGTCCCGGTGGCTGTCTGTAACCAAATTTTGCAGAATGGGAAAAAACACGAGCCCCCTTGTTATATTTAATTTAATTTTAATAAAATTATTTAGTTTTTAAGTGAATATATATATATATATATATATATATATAGCGTCTACCTGTTGCCGTTATTAATACCGACCAAAAAACGGCAAAAAAAAACACGTTAACTTGTTCACGTTTAGTCACTTTGTTTGTTGTATGGGCCAATTATGTAACTGTTTATTTTATTCTGTTTTTAGTATTTGTTGTTTTAGAGGCAGTCAGACAGACACACAGAAGGAGAGTGGAGTGTAAGTAATAGGGTCCCGGTTTTACCCGTTGGGTACGGAACCTTAAAAATGATTACAAACACGTGTTTTTAATAAGTCAAACTTTACAGCCGCGGTTGCTAGGCAGGTAAATGTATTTACATTTTTTAGAAAGGGTTGTAGGTCTTCCTCGGTAAGGTTATTACTATGAACGTGGGAATCGCCAGACTTATTTACTTGTAAAGGGGTCGCGAATCGATGAACAGTAAAATCCATACATTCATTAGCTTTGGCACGTTTGGGTTGTGGCAGAATAACAGTAATTTCTTTTTTAAAGGCAACAAATAAAATGACCAACACCAAAATTATCTTTAATAGTCAAATTCAGAACACGACCACAAAATGCAATTGGATCGGCAGACCTAATTTATAAAATGCCTACCAAATCTTAGCTAGCCAAATTACGAGCTATGATTGTTATACATACATTTTAATAGTTCTAGCTATTTTTGTGGTAATTTACTGGCATCTGTAAATTACCACCAAATTTAGTCGCTGTTACCACCTAAGTAAACTACTGATTGTTATAAAATGTAGACATATACGAAATAAAGCGCACTCTAGCGCCAAATTTTCGTATGCTGGTGCTTTCGTTGGATTCTTGCTTTAAGTGGTTAAATTTACCTAAAATCGAATGAGCTTCAGCCACTTCCACGTGATCTTGTCTCGTCAATTCCCAAGAGTTTTTATGAAACATGCAGAGTCAGAAGCTCATATGGAACCTCACGAGGGCGACAGCCCACGAGGCTCGAGGTCTTAGTAATGGGGGAGGCGGATGAGGGGGCGACTTCCCGTCCGAAACGACAGGTGTGCCAGTGGTGAGTGACAAATAAGAGGTTCTGGCGAGAGCCTACTTATTTTGGTGGTCATTTACTAGGTATTTATAAGTTCATCTATACTAATATTAAAAAGAGGAAAGATTTGTTTGTTTGTTTCGTATAGGCTCCCGAAACTACTGGACCGATTTGAAAAAATATTTTAACATTAGAAGCCGGCATTATCCCTGATGAACATAGGCTATTTTTTATCCAGTGATTCAAGAGGAAGGTTTATATATAATATAATACTTTATCCCGAAGCGGAACGAGGGCGGGTCGCTATTTACTATAAAACAATAATGTGATGGAATATGTGGAATACATTTTTATTTAAAAGATGGCAATGACACATATTACCTAACTTTGGGTTTTATTTACTTTATTTGGATAACGAGATGGTCGATATTAGGATATAATTTTAAATGAAAATGGATAAATTAGTCTAGTAATTTTCTATTTTTGGTATTCAAAGGTATGTTTTAATACAAAGTCGTATCAAGTTAGGGTTACTTTCTTTTCCGACCGCAACGCATCTATATTTAATACATAGGTATCTTGGTATTATTAAGGGGTATGGTATATATTATGGTATTATTGATAGCGTTCAAAAACGGTTTATCGTCAAATTCTTGATCTTAATGAACGATTATTCCAAAGATAATGCGTAATCGTCTATCTCTTTTGTGTATACGTCGTTTACCGACCACATCGACTTCCTTGCGTGTTTCAAACACCGTGACTACTAGGTATAATAAGTAAACTTTCATCTCACACTTAGCAAAAAACATATTTTCCGTTTCAGTCTGAAAAGCCCTTCACAAGACTAAACAGCAGCAGGGGTACAATAACGTGGCCGCAGCAATCAATTGCAGTGCCCCGCGCAGCTCGGCTCCCAATGTGCATATGCCCTTACAAGTGCACATGGACGTTTACTTTAAAAATATGTATGATGTTGAATACTATTAATTTACTGATCATGCGCGATCAATGAAAATTACTAAACACGCCCCTACGATGCCTTTTCCAGTGCGATACCTTTTATTTTAAGTTTTCCTTTAATTTCTTATTTCGTTTCATCAAACGCTATTTTCTGATGAAACCATGATGGCTTCAGGATATCTTAAACATTAATTAGGTACCGTAGGTTAAGTTGGGTTAGACTTGTGACCAACAAAAAAAAATTAACCCATGCGGCGAGAAATTTATGCATAAGTTTTGTTTATGCGTAATGATAAGTTTGTTGAAAGGCGTTTGAGAACTTCCTATTTTTTTATTCCGAACTTCCGAAGTGATGTCAAACAACGTACAGTACCGGCCAATAATACCTATATCACCTTTGTACTTACACCTCATACGACTACCTACAAATGCGGCTCACCAAAATTGACAACCAGTCAAGAACAACTTGACCAATTGTACTGCTATTATTCAATTCGTTAACTGATTAAATAAGGTTCAAAATAGTATATAACAAATGTTTGTACATATCGTACTTTAAAAAAGTTTAGTACCTATTTAAAAAATCATTGGCAACGCGTTCATACTAAATTTACGAGATTTATTATCAGCAATGATTTTTTGCAAGATGTTATTAAGTTATTATCCTAAAAACGGCAAAAATAGCAAAGGTTCTTCGCTACTAAATGTAAGTAGACCCACCAAGACTCGTTGGACACGTGCGGTTTTGGGTTCGCCTGATAAGGACTGATTACAGTGGAAAAAAGGTCGATACGGTCGGCATAAAAGGCTCGTCACAAAAATGTTTTTTTTTGTTTCTTTTTTAGAATAGATCTTTTGCAACAATCCATGCCGCGCAAATGCCACCTCTGATCACAGTATTTACGGAACGTCTAGCCTTCGCCTTAGACGCAGATGCACTACCACGCCCGCTGACGTCAAGGGCACCACCTTACTACCATGGTAACCCATCAACAGTCCGATTGTTATCTAAGTTAAAAATGCATTTTTTCCGGATTATTACAAAACTTAAAAAAGAGGTTATCAATTCGTCAGTATATATTTTTATTCGTTCTATTATTCCGAAAAGTATCAACCAATTTGAATGATCGTTTCTCATGAGCAGGGATGTGTGTCTCAGCAGTGGTCTTATTTATATTTCGTCAATCTGTTAATTGTCTTTTAACATTTAATTATTTAACAATCTGTTATGTTTGTTTTATAAAAATCCTGAAAAGTTAAACAGTTTTAGAAAAAAATGCATTTCTACGGGAATTTGGACAAATTACACATCCCACCTATCCCTTTACTCACATCATTAAATTTAAGAGCCAGGCTCTTGTCGGTGGAGTAATTGCCACTTTTCTCTATCCTGTGCCAGCCTTTTCACCTCCTGATACGACACGACATTCGCCTTCTGCCTTATTTGGTTAAAGTATGTGAGCCTAGGTCTTCCTCTTCCTCTTTTTCCTTCGACTTTACCCTCCAAAATGTTCAAAAAGAAACTATCGTGCCGCATCAAGTGGCCCATCATCTTTCCTCTTCTACATTCTATAGTTTTTAAAATATGTCTTTTCTCATTCACCATCTTCAAAACTTCTTCGTTGGTTTTCTTTTCCGTCCAGCTAATTTTTTCCATCCTTCGCCAACACCACATCTCAAACGCTTCCAACCTTTCTCTATCTCTCTGTGTGAGTGTCCAAGTCTCGCTACCGTACAACGCAATGCTCCAGATGTAGATTTTAATTAAGCGTTTTTTAGCCTTTTTTGATATTTTAGCTATCCCTTTACTATGGCGATTTAAACTGCTTCAATCATACTTATCAACTATCTTAACTAACTTACCTTTAGCTGTGCCGTCAGTGAGCACACCTTTTTCACCCATCTATTTTTTTACTGTAAGTTAAGTATTTATTTTTCTAAACTTTCACTAGGTAAAAAATACTTCTCGTAATTTGTAGGAATTGTAGAGTAAAATAATTTGCACTCAGTACTGTTTCTTTTAGTGATCCTTCAGGCTTATTTAAAATTTTCAAACACACATCAAGCAGTCTAAAATAAACATGACAATATGAACCAGATTAGTATCCCAGGTTAGTTGCAATGTAGATGAACACGTACAAATGAACCGCTATTTCTCTGACCTGCGGAGTTTGCTGGTTTGTCTTCACTACTCGGTTGATCTACATCGACGTTACCTGGAGCCTGGTCTGCAGCCAGACACTCACCCTTCGAGTCCTGGGAGGACTCGTCTTCTGTTGTCTGGCCATCGCCTGTCCCGGACTTCTTGTCTTCATCCTAGATAGAAAAATACTTTGTTAAAACATATTTTTTGATCTTTACAATTGGAGGTGGGATTAGTTGGCTTTGTTTATGTTTAATGAAGAGAACTGAACTATGAAGCACTTGGTCCAACAGTGCATGCTACTATTACCCGGGACTCTCAGAAGACTTGCTGCACCTAACTCCTAGTGTGGGTTGCTTGACACCAGTCTCTGAATGATGACATTTAAAAAGTTTTCTTTATTTATTTGTTATAATTATTTATTTTTGTTTGCATAATGTATTTATGACAATGTAAAATTCTTTTTAAAATCACTCTAAAAAAAAATGCCAGACAAATTTAAAAATGAATCTGCTGAATATTGGGCTTTATTTCTACAATAAATACGTAGTGTAGATTGGTAAGTTGGATTAATTTAAAAGTATTTTGTAAGTTTGTATCTGACAGATAATATCCGTAACCTTTGTGAAAAATTCCTTAACATTATGAAAGGTACACAATTCTGGGTGGACATAGACGAAACCTAGCGAAGCAAAGGCAGGTTGCTAGTTTAAAATATAATAAAACAGTTTTGCCAGGAAGCAGGACATAAGCAAGTGAAAATTGTGTAAGAGATTTAATTGCTTAAACGATCCTAAAGGGTGAAGTTTTATAAAAAGATGCATCAAAGACCATCTGTGAAAGTACCACAACACATTTTAACAAAATAAATGTGATTGGTTTAATTGCATGCTCTCTTATACTTTGGCATTGATACATGCGAAATTTTCGTACATTTTGGTTTTTTTTTATTTAGTATTTTTTGTTTAAATATAACAATCATCTTCTTTATAAATTTCTAACCTTACTTTGATATCCTTTAGATGGTGTTCTTACTGGAACCAATACTTAAGTCTGTAAGTTACTAGGTATTGCCATGGGGCACAAATTGTATTTAGGCTAAAAGGTACATGAAAATAGGTGCGAGTATGCTAATTTAATTTTCGTGCATAAGACCTAGCTTCAGTCCTAGGACTTATGCAGTTAGTTTTATCTAAATTACTTATCAAAGTGATAGTAGTTATTTCAATAATTTTAAAACTTGACTTAAATGACATTGTCACCTACCTAGTTAAGAGATTTTAAAACCTACCAAATTGAAGTCAGGAGACCAGGAAGGATAATTACTTTAGTCTTTAAATGATCCGGAGCTTTAGATTATTGTATCATAGCAATAATAATTAGTATCTAGTAACCACATGTAACTTAATTATAACTAGTTGTCAAACCTAGATTGCTCACCTAATAGTGAGCTCAGTAGGGAAAAAATGGTACCAAAAAAACGAACAAAGATACAATAATTTCAACCATTTTCTCAACTAAATTACGACAAGTAACAATTTGAAAGACAAATTCAGACATTTCAGTCTGCAATCATTGTCAAATCTGCACCTGAATTTCTAAGCGTCAGTTTTGATTTCCCGCCATTGCGACTTCAACCTTACGCCCAGCACACAAGGTTCACATTTCTATGGCAGCTTGTAATCTTGCTGCTATACATCTTTAACTATGTACAGCTGTGTACATATAGCATCTATGTATGTATGAATATTATCTTGCCTCCAATTTTAGGGTCAATCGGTTTGCATCGTTTCTTATTATCTGCTATGATATAGTAACATAACAACAGAATAAACGCCAGGAACGCGGTGCAAAAATTGACCGAGGTCAGCAATACAGGCCCGAAAGAAATCATGTTTATTTACATCGACGGCCCAGTTCCGCGTCGAAATAGCGAAGCGCTAACCCACCACTCGATGGAGCGTCAACATTATCACTCTACGTCTAAAAAATAATCGCAAAAAACCAAATACCAAGGTCATGCGGATTTCCTATCAATGTCATTATGTACATATATCGTGGTACATTTAACAAAGAAGGCCCTGCACCTAAATGCAAAGGGGCGGGGGTGCGAAAATATGCGAAATCCTGAAAATAATCCCATTTACATCACTTTCGATAACTGATCACGATGGCATTCACAGTTTTTCTTGCGAAATATTGACTAATATCACAACCCTCCGTGGCGCAGTTCCCGCGTTTAGCGGGAAGCAAACGTTCTGTCAGCCATGTTGAGACGCAGACAAACATTAGTGATATAACACGGAAATAACATCACTTCACCACTGAAAATACTCTCAATAAACGCGCACCACTGCATAGAAATATAATACAAAAATATATTTCACAACTATACCTGATTGTCACTGATTTTCGCTTTATCGGTATCACCCGACATTTTTCCTACGAAGAAATTGAAAGCGAATTCAAAGCGTCTTCAAACACCGGACAACACAAATGCACGCACCCATTAAAAAAAAGTGTTTGCGTTTAGTTAACATTTTGATATTTTTGATAGGTACCAATTTCCTATGTTATTCCGGTTATTGGCATGTATTCTAGATATTGTTTTATTTAAAATTAATTGATATTTTAATATCATTCAAACGCTTATGCAATCTATTGATTTAGCAAACGCCGAATTAAATAATTTTCCACAATTTTAACCATGCTTACTTAAGAATAGTTTTGTTAAACATACAAAATATTAAATGTTTGTGATTTATATTCTCTTTTTGCAAAGTTTTGTCAATGCAGCTGTATATTTATACCTTTAATATTAAAATGTAGAGATATTTAGATATCGATACTGCAAGTAGTTCACAAATAACAACAATAAAGTTATACACACTATTGCAAAACTAAGAATTTTCTACGTGCCATGATTGCCATGAATTCATTACATATCAGAAAAGCTTCGCATAGCAGTGCTGACCTAATCATTCCGAAAAAGAAACGTTATTATAAAAAACATATAAATTTAAAAGTTTATTACTAAAACTACGTTCTACCAAAGGCAAAACTAAAATCTTTACTGCTTGTAATTAATAAATAAATTATAGGGAAGCCAGAATAGGTTAGATACACAACGTGTACACAATCTTTTAATTTTAAAATCAAACACAGCTTTGATTAACCTAATGGATTAACATTACGACACACTAACAATATAATTTGCTATACTGCAAAAACCAAACGCATCGCGTAAACCATAGATGGATATTATCTTTTTGAGTTATTAAAAGGTCCAGCCGATATCATTTCGGATAAATCGTGCTGAATATTGTCCATATTGGCATTAATTTATAAATACATGTTAAGCCATCAAAAAATATAATTTTCCTATATTTTAAAAACAATTACTCACTTTCTTTTAACTTATTTACTTACGTACATTAATTAAATAATTTATATACTCGAAACGACTGTAAGGCCACCATAAAACACCTTTTCCTAGACTTTTCTTGGCTGTGGTTCGCCGCGTCTTTCCTCGCGACGCGAGTTGCGACAAGCGAATAAATTTATTTTGGGTTATTTGATCCTTTTTAATGGCTGCCGTATAACGACTGAATGTGTACTTAAATCAAACATGAGTGATTATTCTTCTATGGCTACGCTTCAAAACAATAGCCAACCGGCGGGATTTGCGGCTGCTCTACAACGTGCTAAATTGGTAAGACAAGCTTCATAATGTAGCTATGTATTTATTAGTGTATAAGTAACGTTTGCATAGTTTTTGAGAAAATGTGTGTTTACCTCCTTTATCCTCGACTCGTGTTATATTCTTTTTGACATAATCAACCCTCTTTTCTTTTGGCGGGTTACTTCTGTAGTAAAATAAAAACGTTGAGATTACCTATAACCTACTTATTCCATTGACTTTCTGGTGGAGTTTTTTATGCTGTTAGTAACAATAGAGGGTATTTTAAATGTGTTATTTCTGTTTATTTTATGTTATTTTTGCTGATTAGTACGGAGTTTACGACGTTTGAATAATGACTTGACAAAATACGTTTTGTCTCTAGGTTGCTGCTAAAATCGAAGGTGGTGGTAGCAAGAGACCTTTGGAAGACGGATCTGAGCCGAGTGCAAAGAAATTGGCTGCTATTGACCCAGCGTATCAACAACAGCACGCAGCAATGAGGTAAAACATATTGGTGGTAAGAAGTTTGGCTCAACAGCTTAATTTTCTGTTAATATCGTGATTAACATTTTCCGACGATTAAAATAAAGCAATATTTTATTTGAAAAATAAATCAATTGAATTCTTGTACGTCATTGAAATACGAGGACACAAATATTGATGATATACCTACTTGATTGTCTTTATACCTATGTGCTATTCCAGACTATAATATAAAATATCTCTGTGCCAAATTTCATCAAGATCTGTTCAGCTGTTCTGCCATGATATAATAGGGTTAGGCTCGTAAAACACACTTTCCCGAAATAAGCACTTTCTCTAAAGGTGCACTTCTTTAGAAGGGTCATTTTCTCGGAAGGTACATTTTCTCTAAGAGTGCACCTCCCGATATGTACACTTTGTCAATAAGTGCAGTTTCCCAGAATGTGCACTTTCACAGAAGGTATATTTTCCCAGAAAGTACACTTTAGGGGTAGGGGTGTCCCTGTTTTATATTACTAAGGGTTTCTATGAAATAGTGCAAATGCAAACAGACGGACACAGACGGACAGACAGAAAGACCAAAATTATAAACGTTCCGTTAAAATATTTGGCTACTTTGGATATTTCTTACTATATACATGAGAAAATGGGACAGTGTACATTTTGCGGAAAGTGCACCTTTGCAGAAAGTGCACATTTCGGGAAAGTGTGTTTTACGAGCCTAACCCATATAATATAAGTAAGATTAGTAAGATAATTGTACTTTTACTTATTATCCTGGCCATAGCGTAAATGCGAGGACTTTTATTTCAATATGCATTAAATTTTGGCACATTCTGGAATAGGTCTTAAGCCATTCTTAATCCTTTCCTCAGGTAGCATATATATGCACTGCACCTTACTGCAACAGATACTGAAATATTTCAGTGTAGCAGTGGCAGACTAAGGGACTGTGATCCTGGGGCCTCCAAATCTTCTTTACCATATCCATAACTCCTTTAACATATCCTAAACCAGGCTAATGTGAGTAAGTCAAACGCAATTTGAAATTGGATGACTTATATTTACAAAACATACAAGGCCTTAAATTATTTCGTCACCCCAAAGGCCTGTTTCTAAAAACTCACTAGACTAATAATATTAGTCCTGTCAATACAATTTTCTACAAGTTTCTTAGCGAAATGTATTTCATGGACAAATATTACAAGTCTAGTGAGTTTTGAGAAACAGGCCTCAGACAGGCTTAGTCCACCACTGCAGTGTAGTTCAGTCCTTTGATATTGTGTATAGTGCTATGTTTGAATTTATTGTAATATAGCTGGGATATTGTATCTAATAATAATAATAATAATAATAATAATATCTGGCAGTATAGTTGCGTTCCTTTCAATGACAGCCTTTATTTCATATAGATTTCTCTACAGTGAATTATGAATCTTGCACCAGTAAACTAAAGTTTGATATCACTTTCTCAATGTCATTACATTGGGTCTTCAGCAGTTAATTGCTTGATAATGCACCAATTGCAGAGTCGCTGCAATATATTGTGCAATACATGACAGTATTGCACAATAGTATATTGCTGTCAACTAGTATATGCTAAGATTACTAGGGCAATTTTTATTTCCCATTTGCAGCCACTGAGCAAATACATTAGTGAGTTCAACAGCAAGCTGTCTAAAAATGAAAATTTTGCAAATGACTAAAAAGGATCCTCAATGATCCTTAGCATTTATCCATTTTAAAAATAAACAAACCACTTACTACTTGATCTATTATAGTAAAGTTAAGACATGTTGATTGTCTGCTCTTCTTCATAAAAGCAATGCACGGTTTACTAATGTTTCGCCGAAAATTATTTAGCAAATTCTTAACTCGCCAAACTACGTATCCCATATTTTCATTTCGTCAAATTTTTATTTCCCAGCTCAACGTTTCGCACTGATATCATTTCCCAACGAATGATTTGATAAATTATTGTTAGACAAATTATTACATGGGATTGATCGAGGAAGATGTCAATTATGTTTTCGTCAAATGTGTTGTTTGGCATACCTTAATTTAGCAACATATTGAAATGCATTATGAAGTCTTCTTAAAGTTATAAATGTAAAAATACATCTATCAATCGGAGTCTGTCCGTTTTAAGGGTCATAAAAAAAAGAACCCTAACCTACCTAGATATCTGGGAGCCGATTCATTTTTAGGGTCATAAAAAAAATAACCATAACCTACCTATCTCTAGGAGCAGTTTCGTTTTTAGGGTCATAAAAAAAATAACCTTAACCTACCTATCTCTGGGAGCAGTTTCATTTTTAATTCATTCGACAAGTTCAAGCTCAAGGTTACGCAAAAAAGTACGCAGCTGATATAACTTTCAAAATTATGAATTTAACACATAAAATTTGACAACATGTTATTTGCCTTAGCAAATCATTTGCTACACAATCATTTACCACATAAAATTTGACGTAATAAAATTTTGCAACATAAATATGTAGCGAAATAAAAAAAATACGAAGTAAAATTATGCCAAGGATTGGTTTGCTAAATAAAACTTCGGCGAAAAGTTGATTGCCAAATGAAATTTGACGAAACATAATTCGGCAAAAAGGCAGTACACCGCAATGCACATTATAATATTTTAAATCTTTATGATAGAATCAAGTGGTAATGTTGTTATAGTGCTAACGCAGCTGCGGCGGCGGCAGCGGCGGCAGCGGCGGCGCGCATCGCGGCGGCAAACCCCGCAGCGGCGCCCCCGCCCGGGCCCCCCGGCCCGCCTGGGCTGATGCAAGACCAGACTATTAATGAATACATTCGGGTGCCTGACAAAATGGTTGGATTGAGTAAGTTTAATGGCGGCAAGTCTGCAATCTCAATAGCTTTTTTTATGATACAAGTCAAACAAGCATTAAGGCCATCTGATCGTAAGTCGTCTCCACAGCCCATGGATGGCATATTTTTTCCCTTTATTTGTAATGTTGCACCTTATCTTCCTTAGTCTCAATTATATTTTGACTTGATATCAAATTAGTGTATAAATGTGTCAAGATATAAGACTAGCAAAATAAATCGTGAATGTGCAGTATCACTGTGTGTCCACAGTCATTGGTCGCGGCGGAGAGCAGATTACCCGGCTGCAAGCTGAGTCTGGGTGTAAAATACAAATGGCACCGGGCTCTGGTGGACAGCCGGACCGCGTGTGTACGCTCACTGGATCCAGGGAAGCCATCGCTAGAGCCAGGTTAGCTGAAGTCTGTAGATGTGTAACTTAATAGATCATTCTGAAAATCTAGATTGAAAACAATTACTCCATCTGTGATCCAACATTTGACTCGCAACTATTTTGTATGAACAGGTTTTGGTGAAGCACTAAAGTATTCATTGCAAAATAAAATATTTTTTAGCGTCATATTTAGCATTTTTAGTGCATGCCCATATTTTATAGGAGTTGTGATTCTTATGTACAGCAGACAACTTCATAGGTAGGAAGTGAAGTAGGTGTCAAAAGTATCAGTAACATTTTTGTTACTAGTCCTGGTACTCACGGTTTGCTTGGTATTTTTGTAACTAATCGAAATCGAAAAAATGAGTAGGTTTAATACTTTTGACACTGATTGATCCTTGGAATTAACCTGTGTACAACGTCCCATTTTAATTCAAGTAACCTGTCGAGGATGAGCTCAAGCCCTTTTATTCTAAAGCAACGTTTCTCAACCTCATGTGTTCAAACCCCCAAAAGGCCATTACGACCCCCCCTAATTCTCGCCAATGCATAGTCGCCGTGGATAACTCTGGGGACTCTTTTTGGGGTCTTCTCAGGTTGAGAAACAGTGCCTTAAGCAGATTTATTTTCTCGAAAGGAATATGCTGATGGCCGTTACGGCCTACCGCGATGATGAGAGGAGGGAGGGAGACATGCATTCAAGCCTAGAAGTGGGGGGGGTCGACCAACTGCCTTTTAGGAGGTACGAGTTTCTTAGTTCAGTGTTGTTGGGGCTCACATGTATAAGGGATCCTAAGGTTGACCAAGGAACACACGGGCTTATTCGTTACCCATCATATGGGATAAGTAGATATTCAACGTCAAGTGATTGAACCTGTACGTTTGTCATTTATGTTTTATGGAGTAGTTTACTTATGTAAACAGTAAATAAATAGTAACCCCCTTACTTATGAACGTGAAATAAGCTTGGAATAGTTTATGCCATGCTTTGTCACTTTCTGTCAGATGCAAATGTCACAATTACAGATAAGGACAAAGCATGGCATAAACTATTCAAAGCTTATTCCATGTTCATAAGTAAGGGGGTTAGTAAATAAGGGAGCCTAAGTCTCTTCGGGTTTGTATAAAATATCTTTTCCACGCAGTAGGAGCAGATTATACTTTGCGAGTAGGTAGTGTAGGTACCCAGCAGAAGTAAACAGTAAGAACAGGCAAGTGGAGAGCCCATACCTGTAAATCAATATCTTTAATCAGGTTCATTGATCATGTTAGAATAATAGTGCATCTATAAAATAAGTGCTTTGAATCAAACATCTTCATCAACAATTGATTTGTTAAAGATATTTAATATTTTTCGGATTCTTCATAGTTTTACTTGTCCCACTTTACTGTATTTACTTTTTTGCCTCATACATAGAATTTGTGCACTACAATAAAGATTCTAAGTTCGAATATTGTTCACTTGTTTAATTATAAAGTTCTGTAATAGCAGCACCACTAGATTCTCTGTCAAAGCCACCCCAATTAAATTGTATCTCATAGTACACTGGCTTTATAATGTTCACACCAACAGAGAACATACTTCACAGCCAAAACAAAAATATAGTAACAGACAAAGTAGTCAAAAATATTGTTGGGGAACACACTTTACAGCCACCACGTGTACTAAAGCCCGACATTTTCCAGGGAGCTCGTGAACCAGATCGTGAACCACCGCGGGCGGGAGAACGCGCCGCAGCACCAGGACGGGCCCGGCATGGGCATGGGCATGGGCATGGGCATGGGCATGGGCGGGGGCGGCGACATGGGCGGCGGGCCCATGCGCGGGGGAGGTAACGGCGGCCCAGGCGGACAAGGCGGCGGTGGTGGCGGCGGCCTTGCCGTTACGGTCAGTACTCTCTAAACTAACAAAGTTCGACTATTGAAATTAAATGTTTAGTTGCTAAAAAACATGTGTACCACTTTTTACTATTTAAGTTTTTAAAACCTTTGAAAAATTACTTTTTTTCACGTTTCATTCTATACACACCTCCATCTTTAAAAGTTATTCGTTTTTTGAATTCCGAAGAATAGAGTTTTTATTTTGAAGGTGTATCAACTATTGTCTCTTATTTTCATGTTTTTGGCTTGGTTGTATCCCCTAGGTTTTTTTCCATAATTGTTACTATGATTTGGATAACTCTTTACACTTGTACTAAAAAGTAATAGGCCCATTTCCAGAAAGCTTGTAATTTGTATTACTAGTGAGTCTCTTTTTAATGCATATTGTTGCCAAAGGAATTTCGCTTGTAATACGAGTTACAAGCCTTCCTAAAACGAGCTGGTGAAAGAAAAGTTAATACCTGACTTCGGTTAAACAGACTCATAAAAATAAGACTTGCAAAGATTAATTGAATTACCAAATATATTTGAATTCACTGTAATCACTTCTTGATTCTGCCTATGACGTCCTCTCATTCAAAAACAGGTTTTATTGACATTGAGTTTGTTTTCTCTTTCTTACATAACACGGCCAAATACTTTTTATTCTTCTACTTATCTGATTTTTGTGGAATAGACAAATAACCTAACTAACCAGTTTACCATTATTACTCCATAATCATGTACTATTAAAAATCAATTAAGCTAATTTCAATGATTTATACAAATTAACTTACATACAAATTCGGTAATCATTTGTTGTCCCAATCAGTTATTTTGTTTATTTCAAATGACACCAACTTCAGGAATAAGTATCATACTACCCGCATACTCAATTTTGAATTCACCTAAACTACCCTCTTTTTCTACCACATCGCGGCTGCTGGAGTCAGTCCGGCCCGATAGGTAAACGAGTTTACACGTGACCGTTACGCGCTCTACTCATTTCCAAATCACAATGTTTGACGCAACAGTAGGTACTACTACTAGATACTATTTGCTAAATTGTTGATGGTTAACAGCGGCACTCAAGGGTCAGTTGATGACGATTGAGTTTTTGCTTAGTCACGATTTTTCACACACAAGTTTGAAAAAGAACCAGTTAATTGTCTCTAAAATGTCTCTGAGTAGTGGTAAACGTTTAAATAGTGAGTGGAAAGTAGTGTCTTACTCTTACCACTCACACATTCATGTTAGTTATAAAGTGCTCTTATGCTTATGAAGTAACTAAATAAGTTAACATTTTGTTGAACAGGAGGAAGTAATGCTTCCTGGGCCGAAAGTGGGTCTTATAATCGGCAAGAACGGCAAAACCATTAAACAGCTGCAGGAACAGTCTGGAGCTAAAATGGTGGTGATACAAGACGGACCAAACACTGAATATGTAAGTTTTTAATACTTGTTTTAAAAGTACAGGAGTAAATAATAAGATCTCTAATAATCTGCGTTTATGCCTATTCTCATGAAGTTTCCTATAGCATAAAATTGTATTATTCCATATAAGGGAGAAAAAATAGGTGCTTCATATATGACAGAGTTCTTGTTATATTAGATTTAAATCTAGATTGGTCTATTGAATTGAAGTAAAGGTTGCCTTAGTTGGCAGCAGTTTTATATTTATAGACATATGCCAATACTGACTTTACAGCTTTTTAATCGCTGTAATCTCTTTCATTTTCATGCGTCTGACTACTGCTTATTACAACTCTATTTATGCCATTTTTAATGCCTGACACTAAAAATAGGTATTAAGTTTAACGTGTCTATCTGTATCTGTATGTGGCATTATAGCTCCCAAACGTATGGAGCAATGAACATGCGTTTTTTTTTAAGAAATCTAATTTAATCATGATCATTCCTAGCTCGGTTTTATAAATAAATAAATCTTTATGTAAATAAAATGAAAAAATTACATGTAAAGTACAGTGCAGAGGTTTCTGAGTAGATAATTTATGAAAATGTATTGGGCTGTTAATATCAGTTCTGAAAAAAGGGTTACTATTATTGGTGATTTTTACCTTGTTGATATAATTATATCGATTTGAACAATGCCGGCGATCAAAACGCTCGTACGAGTTATCTGCCGGGCTCGTTAACTCTGAGCGTATCGTCCAGGAGAAGCCGCTCCGGATCTCGGGCGACCCCGGCAAGGTAGAGCACGCCAAGCAGCTGGTGTTCGAGCTGCTCGCCGACAAGGACGGCGCGGGTGGCGGCGGCGGCGGCGGCCGGCCCTACGACGACTCCTACTCGCCGCAGGACCAGGGCAACGGGCTCGCCACCAACTCCTCAGAGGTAACTCACTACCGGGCCTGACTTGACAAGCGAGAGATACGAGGCATAAGAAGGGTGTCACTTGTTTGAAGTGTTTGTCCGCCTGTAGTCGCCTACACCTGAACAGGTCAACACTCTTTGATGCTGCTATTTTTTGTTAGAATCGTTTGTGGTGGTGTAATCATCTTGTAAAAATTATGAGCTCAGGACATAATACAAATGTAAATTCTGTGGCCCTAGTGAAAACGGATACAAGTCTCCCGAGGTTTAGTTTAAAAATGGTTTAAGTCTAGTATACTCCGTACATGACGTTTACCCTTTCTTATTAAGAGCTAAGTCGACTTGTATCCGTTTTCACTAGAGCTACAGAATTATGTTTGTGCGTAAACTCTTTAATGTACACAAACAAGGTATTGCAACAAGAACTTGGTTATCGTTATTCACTATGGAACTATTAAACTCTCCAAGATAAAAGTCCTTCCCCGCGACTCAAAATATCACCGAATTTCATCTAAATCGGTTCAGCAGTTTATCCGTGTAATCGTAACAAACTGACTGACGACAGACAGACAGACGAGTTACTTTGACGTTGATAATACTAGTATGGATGGTAAATTAAATGCATAGACTCACCTACCTTACTTTGGAGTACAATTTAAATGAATTTACTTATTTATCGCCCTTTATTGTCCAGGTTTTAGTACCAAAGATAGCCGTGGGGGTAGTGATCGGGCGTGGTGGGGACATGATCAAGAAGATCCAGGCAGAGACCGGTTGCCGCGTGCAGTTCCACCAGGAGCGCGACGACGGGCCTGGAGATAAGAGGTAGGCACCAGGGGTTCCAGCTCGACCACCATAAGGAGGAGCTTCCTGTGATCTGTGGCCTGCGAAAGAGGAAGGTCGACTCGTGCCAGCCATAGACATGTTGAAAACTTCTAGAAGAGTGTAGAACACAGATTTGAGCCATTTTGTTCACACAGACAAGCATTTTACAACGGCATTTTTCTTAGATGCTACTATTTTGGTTTTATCTCTTCTGTCCCTTCTGCTTCTCTGCTCTTAACTACAACTCATTACTTTATTTATTTAAACATTGAAATTAGCGATGAAAATTACATGAAAGATACATGTATCTTTCAAAGGCCCCTGTATTTTTCAGTAAAATACAGTATCTTTCCTTGCGGAGCTTCGATTGAATCTTTCGCAAGTTTAGGTTTTTTACAAGTAAAATACATTGTATTTTTCGCATTATTATATTTATTATATTATATTATGAATAGTGACTCAGAATGTATTGGCTCTCATACAAACAGGTGACTTTTCATTCTGCTCAGACCTCGATATCAGTTAACTAAAGAGGTTGAAATTATCAATTATGAGTGACGAAACACATATATTGGATTGGATTATTATTATTTAATTTACTCTTTTACATAGGCTAGGCTTTTTACAATATGTTTATAAAAGTAAATTACAAAAATATTATTATTATTTGTATGTCTTGCTTTATCGTGGGACCATGGGGCAATTATTTAATCAAGTCATTATTATTAAATAAACATGTAAAATACACAGTATTAAACAGGTATTATACGTGTATGATTGTACTTTTCAGACAAACGTCAGTTTTGTTTTTTTCGAAAGTTGCATGTATTTTATAGGAAAGATACAAACTTTCGAAAGAAACAACATGAATCTTTCGCCATTTTCATCGCTAATTGAAATATAGTTTTAATAGTTTAATTATAATCGAATCGAATCTACCAGCATATTTATAATGGCATATTGGCGTAAAGATACATATACTAGGTTTAATTTTCTTTCTCTAGATGTTATCTACAAGGGAAGCCTCACCAAGTGGAACAAGCGAGACAAATGATTGAAGACTTGATCGCCAGCGTCAACGTAAGTGTATATTGTATTCATTTTTAATTACAATGCTTAACGAAATAGTACAGACATAGGATAGTGATATCAGACTGTAGACAGGGCCTACTTACAATTTTTTTTTTTTTTTTATAAAAGTACATTGTGTACAGCTTTGTGCATTTTTGCACTGCACTGTTACTATGCTGATTATACTGGATTAGTTAGACAGCAGCTTATTAAAGCCAGTACACTCCGACTAGTATTAAAAATACCTTCAAAGTTGATCATATCAAACATGCTGAGGAGTGATGAGCGAACATTATTATAGGAAACCTTTCTGCTCATTGAGAGCTCTGGTAGCCAAACAAGACAATTTATATTTTTAAAGTACATTACGTAATGAATGCTTTATAATGGTACTGTGTGCAGGTTTCACACCAACGCGAAGCGCAAGTGAGATCAAAGTTTTTAACTATCACTTGTGTTATGCATGCACTGTCTTCACGTGATTATGTCTCCACGAGAAAGTGGGGGCATTGTGGTGTTTCTTATTATAAGGATTTTAGGCTCAAAAGTGCTAACAAAATTAAAAACAAACGCTTTTGGGTGTCCTTTTCAGTATTTGTAGAAGATATATCGGGCTGAAATTTAACTCTATTCCATTGGGATCTCTTTATTTGTCTTTGACGACACGCTAGCCTAGTTGGTAGTGACGCTGCCTTCGGAAGCTAGGGGCCTTGGGTTCAATTCCCGGTAAGGGCACTTATTTGTGTGATGAGCACGAGTATTTGTTCCTGAGGTTTGGATGTTTTCTATGTATTTAAGTATATATTTCTCTATAAAGTATGTTTATCGTTGTCTAGTATCCATAGTACAAGCCTAGAGCTTAGTTTGGGACTAGGTCAATTTGTGTGACATTGTCCTATGATATTTATTTATGTTTTTTTATGTAAAGCCTCAATTAGGGAAAGTTTGTATTTACTGGACAAAATATAGCTGGGTACTAAACTAAAATAATCAAAAACATATTTGGAAAATTGAATTGATGATAGGTTCTCTTCTAGTCAGAGTTTTTTTAACAGCATAATAGCTTTTGCCGTGACTTTGTCAGCACCTATTACTTATCTAAGTTTTAATCCACAACTCCCATGACATCATAAATCATAATTCAATCCATGACAATTTTCCCAAAATTTGTTTAGCTAGCCGTTATTGCTGGCTTTGATACCCTCAGAAGCTGAAATGTTTGTAATTTATAATATTATTAGGAACACAGGGGTTTAATTTTCTATGATTTGCTATTTCTTTGGTTTTACTAACTCTTTTTTTAGGGGTTGAATTTAATTTGGCTATTGACTATCTCTCCAACTTAATTCAGAGGGACAAAGTTTATACCGCACATAAAAATCTTCAGAAAAAGCTTTTTTGTAATCCCTGTTGGTGAATTTTAAAATAGCAGGGTTTTTCCAAAACATGGCGAATGAGTTGTTCAGCAAAGTTACTGGCCATAAATATTTTTTTTAAATCACGATTAAGTAAATAACACCAAGTCTGCAACCATTATGGCCGCTTTTCTCTATTCCCACTTTTTTTTATGAAATAATTTTCAGGGCTCCTTTTGTCTTTATTATTTGTCCATCTTTTTTTTTTTTCGCCTAATGTTATCGAGAATCGGAATAGGTAGTGCTAATTGGCTAAAACTTGACGCTAGTTTCTAAACGCGTGATATTTCGTTCTCACATTAATAAATATGCATATAAATATACTATCTATTGTATGCGTTTTACACTCGACACGAAATCCTGGGACGTATAGATTTTAGCATATTTTGTAAGGTTATTTAACTCAAATTGCAACCTAATGCGATCACCGCAAATTAGCACTAACCTGCTCCGATCGTTATCGATTGGCAACGACGGCGTGAAACGAAACGTTCACCCTTTCACAAGTGTCATTTATAAATTTCCTCCTGTCTACTCCTTAGTCCTTTGAACGCCCGGACTCGTCAGCTGATTATCGCGCCGCTAACCCCCGACTGTCAGTGAGTTGTTCCACTCTTTATACATTTCGCGTTGGCATTATCCCATCCTGAAGTCTGGGGCATGTAATTATATTTGAGATTACGTTGCGATCAGTCTTCAAGGACAAAAATATGGTAGCGGAATACGTTCTCGGTCTAAATCTTATGATAAAAGTGCCGCGTTGAAATATTTATGAGTTTGGTTAATATAGGTACCAGAGCGTAAGTTGATGTCACGCTCACAGCTTCATGTCATGTATTAATTGTCAGCGGGATTTTAAAATTGTTTTACCTTAGTTCACTGCCTATTTAAAAAAATACACTTTAGCAGTCAGATTATTAATCAGATTATATTAATGCACAATTTAAAATTTTCCCCCTGTTATTATTACATACTTTAGAAAGTATGCATTTAGTCGTGTAATACAATCACATTCATTAATTCATTATAATTCACTATCTTTTTGCCATCAGTACTCTACGTAGCAGTGTGTGTAGTACTTCACCTCAACTTTCGTTCCGTTACCTATACCATATTTGAGTCCTTGGCTATCCAGCGATATCGAACTATAATGGAGGTTGTGCGACACAGAGACGAGACCAAGAAGTGCGGTCCGGGCGCGGCGGGCGCGGCGGCGGCGGCGGCGGCGGCGGCTCGGGCCAGCGCAACGGCGGCGACCGCGGCGACTTCCAGCAGTGGCAGGACACGCAGGAGATCCGGGTCACGTTTACCGTCTCCAACGTTAAGTGCGGACTCATCATCGGCAGAGGTTCGTTTTCACATAATGTCGCTTGATACGAGTTGTCACGAATGGAAAAATACTTGCTCGTAGAAACGATGGGTGTTGAAGAGTAATATTTCACGCAAGGTGGACGTTAATGGTCTGGTAAAGAAAGAGGCAACTGCTGGGTACTTTTTGGGGAAGGAAGTGGAAGTGTTTTGGCTCGCGTGATAACAAAAATAGTTAGACACAGGTTGATTCAATTTAAAATAGTATAAAAAAAACACTCCATAAAAAGCTGCCTTTTTCGTATTGAATTTATAAACATGAAGGGGTATATGGATCGTTTTAAAAAAAATGTACATAGTTAAGGGGTTTCATTAAAACAAGATTTAGTTGATTCCTTTGTGTAACGAAAGTTACCCATATAGTTTGTATGACTAACTTTCGTTATACCAAGGATGCGATCGTGATTTTGTTTTCATTATCCCTTTACCTAATTTCTTTTTTAAATGACCCATATACGAGATTAACATGGTGAAGCTCAGTTTTTTTGTTGCAATTGGTACTGTATGGGTGTTTAAGAACAATGATAAGCCCATTTTCCTGAAACGACCCATAGGCAGAATTTCATAGCACCATGGTTTATTTAATGCGTGTTCTTTGCGGACATTGTGTAGGTTGTATACTTTTTTACTGGTTTTTATCTCGCCACCAAGGCTATAACACAACGGCTCGTCAGTAGTGTGACACGTGGCATGTTTGTTGCAGGCGGCGAGGTTATAAAGCAGATCAACGCGCAGTCGGGCGCGCACTGCGAGCTGGACCGGCGCGCGCAGGGCGCCGACCGCAACAACCGCACCTTCTACATCCGCGGACACCCCGACGCCGTCGACCACTGCAAGCGCATCATCATGGAGAAAGTCGGCATGGTGCGTGCTGCTACACTATAATACACGTGCCTTCTTATCTGCTACACATTAACACTTTGCACACACATGTATATTGCTCACTTTGTAACCTGAAAATTCTATGAAATGCTGAAATAACTATACGAATTAACTTTAATTATTACCATACAAAAAATAAGCAATCACAGTAACATGAAATTCATATGCGGTAGACAACAGGCGGTTTGATCGCTAAAAGAGATCTTTTTCAGACTACTTTTGAGAGTAGAGATGCCGCAACGTTAAACTAAACAGTAGCCGATGCAGGCAAGGATATTACAAAACTATAAACCTAAAATAGGTTCTTTTTTTTTAAGTCTCTTGATAAATAAGATCTGTTTTACCCCTGTAACGCTCGTTAGCTCAAGATTGCTGTTTTTTTTTTTTCAAATATTTTACCTTATAACTTGGGTTAGTTCATTAATACTAAAGTATCCTATTATAAAAGTTACATTTGACTTTGCTTATTTTGTCCATGCAGCCTGTGAATTTCATCCAAGAGAATAACGGCGGCGGCAACGGCGGTGGCGGCGGTGGCGGCAACGGCAACGGGAACGGCAACGGCGGCGGCGACTTCTACGGCGGCGGCGCGCCCGGCGGCTCGGCCGCGTGGGGGTACAACCCGCACTGGCACCAGCCCAACTCCGCGCCACAGCCGCAGGTTACCACTCCTTATAATCCCCTTTATATAACACCATTTGGTTACCTAACTATGAGTATATTCAACAACCACAGTAATCTTGTGTTCTCGTAATTGCTAATGACAAGCTCACGTTTAATTCCTTTCCACCCTTTCATATAACATTACGTGGGAACTTACACCTAAGTAATGTGTCTATCCGGGAATAATCAACGGTATCGTCCAGTGGATTCCTTCAACTTTTATCGGATAGGTGCTGAGTCATATTCAGTGATAGGATTAGGTAGTGCAATTTCGGGAGAATGACGCTAAACATTATACCTAATATGGATAAGGCCTGGGATTCTGGAACTCGTATTTTTCACAGAATATTTTCTTTAAATAACATTAATTGAAATTATATGGGAATAAGCGAAAAATATTTTTGTCATTGTAAATACTTTTTAAGTATTTGTCATTTTAAGTGTCATTATACTAGCAAAACAGGCGTTAAAATTATAAATTAATAACATTTCTGAACCGAACACAAACTTTAAAACTATAAATAATAATAATAATAATAATATCACGGGACAATGTCACACAAATTGCCCTAGTCCCAAACTAAGCTCAAGGCTTGTACTATGGGTACTAGACAACGATAAACATACTTAGATAGAGAAATACATACTTAAATACATAGAAAACAGCCAAGACTCAGGAACAAATACTCATGCTCATCACACAAATATTTGCCCTTACCGGGATTTGAACCCAGGACCTCCAGCTTCGAAGGCAGGGTCACTACCAACGAGGCTAGCGTGTCGTCAATTCCGGGGTTACCTGCTAAATCCATACTAAGCTTACGCCCCGAAGTCTTGCGAAATTGCATAAAATATTCCGATCACTGGTTATATTTGATGTCACGTTGTTCTCACAGCAACAACAAGTGAACATCAACCCGTCGACGGGCCAGCCCGACTACTCCCAGCAGTGGATCGACTACTACCGCTCGCTGGGGCTCATGAGCGAGGCCGCGGCGATAGAGCAGCAAGCTAAACAACAACAACAACAAGGTAATCTTTCGACATATAAACGACTGAAACGTACATATACTTAAAAAAATATGCCTAAAACCATTATTTTTAAAAATCCTGAACATTTTTCAAGGTATAATGAATACGGCAGGCTTTAATGATACCCTGGTAAACTTAGAAGATAATGAGAAGTAGTTGCTTATTATTGATAGTCACTGTTTATTTCGCGTGTATCTTACTAAAATAGCGATGATGATTCAAAAATCTTCATCAATTTTGTAGTTAAGCTACTGTTTTTATACTAGTAATTCAGTTACGATCTTCATAATATGGACCTTCAAGTTGTAGCATTACACCTAAGCTGAAACTTTTAAGACGCAACTATGGGTAAGAGTGAGTGGCAAATATCAGCATCTCGGTCTTGCATAGCTTTGTTTCAAAACTTACGGGTGTTATGCTGACCTTAAAACTAATTCCACGATGCGTTCTGGCTCTTCACCATAAGGCTCCCTTCACAAGTAGACTGTTTAATTGTAATAGGCGGGGGCCCCGGAGGTCCAGGCGGCCCCGGTGGACCTGGCGGCCCCGGTGGCCCCAGCGGGCCCGGAGGTCCTGGCGGCCCAGGTGGTCCCGGCCCCGGCGGGCCAGCGCCAAGCCCTGGGCCCGGTGCGCAGCCCGGCAACGACTACAGCGCGCAGTGGGCAGAGTACTACCGCTCGCTCGGCAAGCTAAAGGAGGCCGAGGCTATCGAGGCGCAGATTAAGATCAAGGTTGGTGCCTCACATGAAAATCTCTCTTTTACACAATACGTAGGACCTAATTACCTTTAAAATTTTACATGATATAAATTACCGCGTTGGATGATTCGTGCGACAACCTTATTCGTAATTTGAAACACTTCCTATACCCGCTACACTAATAGCCGATCAGGAGGTAGTAACACTAACCCCCGCTGCGTCTACAACAGCAGCAGCAAGCGCCGGTGGGCGCCGGGCAGCCGCCGGCGGCGCCCGCGCAGAACGCCACGCCGCCTGCGTCCGCGGCCAGCGGCATGATGCCGCCGGGCCAGTACCAGCAGTACCCCGTGTACCCCGGCACCGTGTACCCGCCCTACCAGTACCAGTACCCGGCCGCCGCGCCAGACCACCAGCAGTGAACGTAAGTACCTAAACTATTACACCACACGGGGACCCTTGTGCGAGAAATAAAGGCTAGTGTTATCAATCCACGAAAACACGACCCAGCACTTAACTTTACACGATTGCATAAATGTAAGTTAAATTAGGAAGCAGGGCGCGTCTTCGCGGATTATAAACTTACGAGATTGTTGGCAGCGACTGAACTTATTAAATTATAACAAAGGCATGTTTTTGTGAGGATACCTTATGAGTGTGACTTATCATTACGAAACAAGCCCACACAATATTTAAGCCAGGGTAGCTTGCGTCAAACCGATTGACCAAACAATTAGCAATGCACTAACTCTGGTATGGGTCGTCTTTATAAATAGTTTGTGGGGTATGTTTATTGGATAAAAGATTTTGCAAGTGAAATGGCAGATTGCTCTACCAAATGCTTTAGATAAATGAAGCGTCCTTTATTTATTCTGTTTCCAGTGTATACATAAAAAATATTTTTAAGTAATTTCTAACTGTTACGAGAGGAAAGGTTTGTTATCTTAAACTTTAACCCCCTTACTTATGAACGTGGAATAAGCTTGGAATAGTTTATGCCATGCTTTGTCCTTATCTGTAATTGTGACATTTGCATCTGACAGAAAGTGACAAAGCATGGCATAAACTATTCCAAGCTTATTTCACGTTCATAAGTAAGGGGGTAACGGTTCACGCTCTTTGGCAAATCTTGAATCGTGACATTTTAATTGACACTATATCTATCCGCCTAGTATACTAAGTTTATGATAACATCGATCTAAAATAATCAATGTCGATTCGAAAATAATAAGTCCCTTTTCTCTTGTATGAAAACCTATAATAACACTGGACGGACAAGCAAGTAATATTTGGGTAACCACAACCTCGCCACACCAGCCAACCAGAAACCAGAGAGTTTATTAAAAGCTGTCTCATTTAACGCTCAATCACAGATCTCACAATAGTGCGTTGGATACTTTATTGCCATACATTTACTGCACATTGAGTATCAAGAATCTCATGGGACACGTCATATTCATTAGGATTCAATTAATAAATAACAACAATTAATTTAATGGAAGTACTAGTGTTTCCAATTCACGAAGGCGCCGGATGATACCACTCAACCTTGCATGGTAGCGTCAATGTATGTAAACTTGAGTAGCGAGGCGTGTGTTCGGTGTATGAAAAATCTATAGCATCCTCAAAAGGATTTGAAATCAATGCCGCATTATAATTTCATTTTCAACCTTTGAAGAATATCATGATAGGGTCCTTAGGTCTTTGCTCTAAGCATGTTCAGTTTCATAGATAGCTGAGGCCTACTAATGTTAATTTACAATTGTAAAAACAGAATACTATTTGAATACATCCATGATTACTTGAGTTATGCTTCAAGTAAAAAGAATTGATTGTGATTGATTACATATTTATGTTGCTTTTTAAATGTTTATTTTATTTGTGAATTCAGAACTAATATAAAACTACAAATAAATATTGTGTTGTATGTACGTGTATTAAGTTGTTACATACTGTCCGCATGTTAAGATTCATAATTCAAATACAACAAATTTATTTGTTGACCATGGGTAAAACAGTTGTTGTTACATTTTAATGTTATGTACTTGCACCCACAAAAAATGCCACAATTTGATTATAACTTACCAATTGACACAATATAAGCCCTGTTTTATAATTATCCGTTTATTTTGATGCATTATATCTTGCTTCATATATTGTAATATTGCAAGCATGTTTATAGTATTATTTTATTTGTTTTTGTTGTTAGGTTACCCCTGAAATTCTACTAAATAATTGTTCGCCATAAATGTAGAATGAATAACTTCTATATATTTTGTTTTACAGGAATTTGGTTTAAATACTAGACAATTATAATGCATACTAGATCAATGCATGCTTTAATTTTGGCAACATTTGTTTCAGTTTATTGCACGATATTATAATAAATATATGTTAGATAAAGTGGTATATCTGGTGCGTGTAGCAGTGTAGCGAGTATGTGCCATGTGCCCTGTTCAGTGTGTGTAGTGTTGCAGATGTAGGGTCGCCAGTGCCGGTGCGGGTCTCGCGGTTATCTATTCTGTCGTTTGCCATGTTCGTTTGTTTGTGTGTTTACAGAGCCCGCCGCGAGCGCCCAGTCGCCGACGAGTCGACACGTCTTCATTTTAGTGTGTAAATTTTATCATAAGTGAACTCGTTTCGACGACAGTGCGGACATCCAGAAACGCCACCCACAATAAATAAAACGCACGGTCGCCACATGTATAATAAACACGTCTAAGACATATCAAGGCATTTATTTCTTGTGGGTCCCACCCTATGTAAACATTGAGATTATACCTGATCGCTTCTTGTTTATCTATAATTTGAGTATTTCGGCTGTGCGGTCTGTACCGACATTGAAATGTGAATGTTCCTCGACGGCAGCGCGTCTTGTGTGCTCTCGCCGATGTTGACTGACGTGCCGGTTTGTCCAGGTGTGGCAGTAGACCCACACCGCTTTAACGATATGTGAGAGGTCAGCGGCGCAGACTCTAAGAGAATCTGAACGCAAACGTAGACCCGGCAGCACTCCGCCGCTGCAGGACTCGAGGTAAATGCACATGAACAGTATACACATGTCCCCTATGATAGCTCTTGTCTTTGACGTGTTATATATTATATGGACTTCGGCCTCTTGACACGAGAGCCATTTTAATCTTCGATCTGTTACTGAATCGGTCCTAGATATTATTCTTAGGTGATTGAGGAATTCTTCTCTCGATTTCATAATTAATTATGTCTTAGATCATAAGTAATGTTACGATTGTGAAACGGCTCTTTAGGGCGTCCACGTCGTCGATCAAAATTAATAATATACATAAAATATATGTATTTTTTCGATTAAAAATAGCTTTGATTAATGAAGATTCGGTGTTAGTGTAAAACGAAGGTAATGTAAGTTGAGCTACATTCCTTGAAAATTGTTCAATTATATTTGCGCGAGGTGCGCTCTGTTCGCCAGCCGTGCAGAATGTTTGTCAACAAACGCCGCGCAACTCGCACTGAACCAAAAACTGTAAAGCCATGAAGTGTTCAAACGTACCGAAATGGTGCGGCGTTGTGCAACTTGTGTGATTCAATTAGTTTAAGTGCGAGTGATACATGGACTCTGAAGTGTAGTGATGCACGGTCAAACCCGTTTGCTGGCAAACGTTATGCACGGAGGGCGCGCGAGCCAGCACTCGGCGCGTGCGCTTCACGGGAGAAACCCCGAGTCATTGTATTAATATTTAAGATATAAAGTGTATGTTGATTGATATGTGTGTTCATTTTATTTATAATCAAGATTTCTCTCCACAGACCCCGGAGGTAAGTCCCCCTTGTGACAGATCTACGACTTGTTCCCAAATCACTTGTCTTTGCACTGTTCGATATTTATTTGACGTGCTCTTACATTTTTGACGTGTGTTCGGCCGTATCGATTTAATTGATTATCATGTTTTGTGTGCATTTTTATGAACTGACATGTTGTGTAGGGCTATTTTACTGTCTCATCACTGTGCTAGGTTATTTTTACATATCCATGCCATATTTAGTGTTTGTATTATACTACATTTACATGTACGACACGATGAAATTGATTGATGATGGTCTTTATTGTATCCTATGGCTTGTTGATATTTGCCTCTTTCCATTCCACAGTGGTCCGATCGGCGCAGTCGCACCCACAGAGCTAAAATATAAAACCGGCCCTCGGACTGCCTATGGGACAGTTTATATTAGTGCCCTACACAATGGTACATGTCAACGACTGGTCTACTCTTACCGCCTCACTAGTTGTGCTATCTTATTTGTATATCTTTGTGTTATCATGCCTGTGTACTGCTACTGATTTGATTTGATCTATTATTATGTCTTCGCATTTTGCCCTGTGATGCATCACGTTCTTGTTGTCGATCTGTTGAAGGTGGGAGATGCCCTGGCCACTCCTAAATAACCTCGCAAATATCATAATAGTATCTCCCGGAGACGCGCAGCTACGCGTTATACCAAAGGGTAACCGCTGGACCAAAACTATATTGACTGATACGTATAGGTAAGTTTCTTTAGATCAATGCACTACCGGTTGCTTGAAAGTAGATACGTTTGGAAATACATTCCTCTCGCTTCAATTCGAAATTGGAATTTCCATTTTTCATGAGACTAAAAGCTCTTTTTCAAAATTTGGTAGACATGAAAACTTAGACGATTGGAAGTAATTCGTTTCTTATTCCGTTGTAAAACTAAACACTTTCGTGCAACCGGGCCGTCATATAACTGTCTCTATAATCGTGGTATGATTTTTTTGAAAGTGTGTATTGTTGTAGTGGTAATAATAATACACTTGAATGTTGATCTTCTTTACTCTATGAAAATATTCGTTGAATGCGAGGTGCATCTTCGGGGTTATTAATTCATATACGCAGTTATTTGCGATTATGCTTCAGCGTGCATAATTCTAGTTACTTAATTTATAAATATGTTTTTGATTATGCTTGAATTTATCTCTGAAGCCTCGCGTCGCATTTTAATACTTATCGTCTGAGATACAATACATCGGTAGATCTCAACTGATTCTTGACCAATATATTATTTTTGTTTATATATATATACATATTTTAAACATGAATTATTTGTGATATATTAAAAGTGTGATGAGTCTCAAATAATCGGGATTATGACGACAACGTAAAGGCGTAATTCAAGGTTGCAAAAATAGAACCAACTTAAAGGAACGAAACCTTAGAGAAAGTAATTTATCTGAGTTTAATGACTTTTGTTTTGATGCGGAGTCATTGTGGCGTAGTGTCAGTAGTGATTCGCGTGTAATCGCGTCGCGTTTTCACCAAAAGAGATCGCAATGCAAGACGCAAGATGTCGCAATTTTTTTCGATCTCTGGTTATGATACGGGAATGATCTTATACGTTTGTACGTATCGCCCTGATTCATCCAAAATTATTGTTATAGTTCTATAACTCAAAACCAAAGATTTTGTTATTTGGCTGGACGCCTAACTGTAGTAGGTTACATATTTTAAATAAATAAAAATGAATCGACCATTTGAACGTCTCACATTATACGGAATAAACCCTACTACCATAGATTAGGGATAATCCTAATAAACGTTTAGGGTTTTTCGTTCTTTTGGTCTTAACGCACAATATTAAAAGCACCAATTCATCGCCCAAATAGCACTACTGACAGTACAATAAACTAAAACGTACATTTTCTAATTTAGACATTGCCTATTTTTCTTTTGTCGTTATTATTTTCTTTATATATTTCTTACTCAGTTTATATTGCATACTCAATTGAATTTTGACAGAGGAGACCGGGGAATAAAATTTTATGAAATTTATTCATTGTTTTATTTCTATAGAATGTTCCAAAATGAAACTATTCTATAAATAACTCTTTGTAACTATTAATATCATAATTTAAGCTTAAGAACTAATCACAAACAACCGCTGAACAAGTTTTAGGATAGTTAAACGCTTTCATAACATTACATGGTAATCATTCATGCTGCAGATAGGTACTTAAAACTGGGTAGGAATTATTTATACTTAACATGCTAATAAATAACTAAAATCACATCCACTATAATTAAATTTAAGTACAGGAAGTTTGCAATTTGTCATACATTGTTCCAACATCTATCGATTCCGGGATAAACGTCGGATTTATTCCAATTCGCAGTCGTTGTGGAAACCACTATCCGATTAACTTTCCTGTACTATAGAAATTTTATTTTCATCGTATCTTTCGGTCGAGTAGACAGATAACCATGATTGTGCCCCAACAGTGTCTGAAACTGAACTATAATATCGACGAACCCGTCGTGCCGCTTTTTTATTTAGGCGAAATATTTATTATTGAAATTGTCCCTTAATATCACTTGTGACCATGACCATCGATTCGTTGTGCGAAATGTAATTCGATCAAACAATATTATTTTGTACAGGAACCACAATTTTGGCATGCGCGGTAGGGACATGGTGGATGCGAGCAAGTCTCAGAATCAACTCAAAACTATGCAAGTAACTAAGGTAAAACACCCAATTATTAGTTGTTTAATTGGGTGTTTTACTGTACTTAAACAGTTTTACGCACGTTTTAAACCATGGCAACAAAATCGAAAGAAACCTCCATAATTTACCTACGCTAAATCTTGCCTAGTTACGTAAATTTTGAACACTGCTGGTGTAGTTGATCAATACTTGTCGTCTTCGGCGGAAGTTTCGGAGTTGAGGGAGGCCGTGGAGGCTGTGGAGGAGCGGATGAGACGAGACAGCCGGGACAGCGGCGCCGTGGCCCACGGCTGCAACGGGCTACCTGCCTCGGGCGCCGGGGACACCCTAGAAACAAGGAAATTGGTACAGGTGGTATATGACGTTTTAGCGACGGAGGTTACAAACATTAAACCGGGGCTACACTTATAATAGTGGCCGCGTATCTCTGCCTCGTGGCAGGGCTCCTATATCGTGGTCGTTTGCCCTTGGGGCATTTAAAGCAACCTAACGAACCTACCTACATTTGCGGAATAAAAATGATTTCTAACGAAAGCTAATAGAGCAGTGGGACCACGGGTAGTGCCTTGAAATGTGTCAATGTTTGGTACGTACATAAATTTACGCAATCTTGTAAAGGACTCCAAAGTAGGTTTTCGCTTTAACACTCACTGCCAAGTGCTCTGATTTCCATGCTAAATTGACTCTCCTATCGGGTTGCTGTTTGCTGGCAACTTCGAACCCATACTTCGCAGAATATCATATTCGCAAAACATGATATTAGCAAAACATGATGTTAGTGAAACATGATATTCGCAATAAATGATACATACATAAAGTCACGCCTTTATTCCCAGAGTGGGGTAGGCAGAGCTAAAGAATTACCAACAACTCTAAAAAACTTGTTGATAATTCTGTAACCACATTTTGCACAATCAGGCTAAGATGTTTACCAGTGTATTAGTGACAGGTTGCAAGCCCATCGCCTAACAGTACTACAAGCCCTTATTCCCTTAGTCGCCTCTTACGACATCCACGGGAAGACACTACTCTAACCCGGCAACCACACGGAAAAACATGATATTCGCAAAAAATTGATATTTAAAAATAGTGGAATTGGGTTACAGAATCGTAGGTAGGCTTCGGTCATCCTAGTTTTACAGCCCTCATTCCACTTGGCTCCTATGCTTTCAATCCCGTGGGATCGTATTATATTATTATTTCCGCTTGGCTCACATATTTATGGGATAGAAAAACACTTTTATACGGCAGGATCGAATTATACTTGTTTCGTAGTTTTGGTTCCCATAGGATCCTAGGACACAATATTAACCTTTTCAACGTTTAAAATACAAAATGTCTATTTTGCGTTGCCAACCATGACGGATACATCCGTAAATGGCGTTGAAAAGGTCAATGTGTGTGTGTATGTGTGTGCGTGTGTGGAAGCGCGTGTGAGCGTGTGTGCGTACGTTTGTGTGCAAGTGACGTGTGTGTGTGTGCAAGCTTGCGCGCATAGCGCTCACGATCCTATGGGAGCGTAGGATACAGGAGCGAAGAGAAATTATTTATCTCATGTTCCCATTGGATATTAGGATAGAGGAACCAAAAGGAATTGATTATCTTTTGATCACAGGGAATCGGATATAGGAGCCAAAGAGGAATACTAATTTCATTATGATCCCAAAACCTTCCAGACCCACCGTACCCCTCGGCCGTACCACTGGTGGTACTTTGACCAATTATTACTATTAAAATCGAATTTAACGTTGTCTACGGAGTGTTAAGGCAGGGAAATTAATTTCCCAGCCTTAACACTGGTGTTAAAGAAGGTAATAGTAGATTATACACCGAGGGGATAAAGCACAGTTTTATGTCACGGGCGCGATATTGAATCCTGAACGTAACGAAGGACTCCAGATTTAACTCCCGAGCGCAGCGAGGGTGTTACGAGTTAATTCCCGAGCGAAGCAAGGGAATTGAGAAGAGTCCTGAGCGCAGTGAGGGGTTCAAGCGCGCCCAAGACGAAAACAGCTTTATCCCCGAGGAGTGTACTCTACTTTTCTCACCGTTTGCGAGACAATAAAAAAGCGAGTCTACTAAAAACAGCGTTTTATTATAGTAAATTAAAATTAAAAGTGAAAATTGATATTTGAGACATTAAATTAGTCCAGTTGTGGAAAGACAATGTATTTTATTGCAGCGTCTTACAATACTCGCGGCTTTTGTTTAATTTCAAATGTGTTCCATTCAGCTTGCCGTGGCCAGCTCGATTTTAGAAAATGTTCGATTTTCAAATTAGGTTCGACGCGGCGGTGGCGGCGGCGCCGCGCCCGGCCTTCGAGTATTAGTTAATCTTTTATTACGAAATTAAGACTTTAAGGCCATTGTAATAAGAACTATGAAAAGTGAAAATATTACAACCCAGCGAGTTATAATGAGATTCAGTACAACATTACACCCCGGCTAAAGCCAAGGGCTTTAATGAGTTGGTTTGCGTAAGGTTTGCATGATATGTAATTTGGCATTGTCGAGCAGGTGGTGTGAAAATTATATTACCAACCTTCACATTAGTAGTAAGGATGGGAAACCAGACACATTAGTGTGAAGGTTGGGAAGCTCTTGAGATAAACAAGTGTTACAAGTACAACCTCTTCAGATAAATATTGGGTTTGATGTCTAGAAATATTCATAATTGGGTCGTGACCCGTGGTCCCACTACTTCGTCACACTGCTTTTATCGACGGAGCTCTGTTGCGTGGTAGGGCTCCTTTCCAGGGCGGTTTACCCTTCGGGCGTTTGAAGATGCCTAACGAACCTACCTACTTTTGCAGAATAAAACTGATTTCTGACGAAAGCTAATAGAGCAGGGCTGGGATTCTACACGGTAATAACAATATCGTATTTCACGCGTTTCCGTGTTGTCAACATTTTGATAACTCTTATGTAATTTACAATAATGGCGACTGTGACATAAACAATTCTAAAACACGTCAAACGCAAAATCGTTATAACACTAGAATAGAGGACCAGGGGTAGGGCGCTGATTAGAAGAGCGTATGAAATCGACAACTGAGGCCCTACTCTAAAAATTCAGTATGTGATATTTGTCTTTCGCGTTGGTAATATCCGTCGCACGCGTCTGTACCGGTTAGCGCTGCTCATACTATTTTTCGATAGGCGTGCGTGCAGCCGCTCCGTAAAAAGCGTGGCGTAGCCCGTAGGCGGTTTTAGTATGAGAACGGGCCGCCGCTCTCGGGCACAGATAAGGTAATAGTACAAGTTCTCAGGTGCGTTAGCGGCTACTGATCTAAATTAACCCACCTGTTGCGCCAAACCCGTGCAGTTTTTGGTCGAGGTCTTGGTTTTTCGTGGTTAGACTTTTGGGTTGGCACCGCCTCCGCTTCAGCTCCATTACCAACACCTAGAATGAAATACATTAGAATATTTAAAAATGATGGCATTTTTAATTATGGATACTGGTTATAAAAAAACCCGGCTACCACCAATATTATAAGTTGATGGTAATAGTTGAAATGATAATTCCTAGTAGGTAATTAACCTACCTAGTAACCAACTTATTAGAACTATCAGGATATTTTCATTGGTAACAACTTGGTGGTAACATGTGGGTTTAACCTGAAAATGAGAATGCACGCAACTAAATTAATTTACTTAAACTTATATTCAATCGGTTATGAAAATCCTTAAAAAAAATTAAAATAGACAAACTTAGTTCGCCGATGATGTTAGGTACAAAATCGAGGATAATTCTCGGCTGCTACGGCAGCTAGTCAATTGCGCGTTGTTTCCGATTGATCAAGACTGTTATGGACTAGTTACGCTAATTGTAATTTAACTTGGCTAATAATCACTATGAGAAATTCCACGCGCGATAAAATGGGTACTATGAATCGCGAGGTATATCTTATCGCTGCTTCGCATTGCGGTTATGGACGCGAATAGTAGGTATAGGTCTACCAGAATCTGATGGCATTTTTAAAAGTAAAAAAAAAGTGATTTTCATATGGCAACTGTCAACTGGCGGCAGTGTCAAATTGTTTGTTTACCGTTGCTAACATTTTGAAATTCGTTTCAACTATTGTTATCTGGTGAAAAAGTCGAGAAAACCGCTTAGATCTCAAGCGAGGAATATTGTTTACAATGTGTATAATAAAATACGCGAAGAAGGAGGTATAAATCAAACACAATCTTCGATTTTAAAGCGTGTTGTGGAGTTGACTTATTTTGAAACGAACTGTTTTGATACTTTTAGGTTTAGGTATATTTTGTCTTACATAAATGCTACTTAGTAGGTACAGGGGTTCCCAGCACTACCATTCGTCGAATAATAACTGAGGGCACCTCTAATAATGGTAAATTGAAAACGATTTCATAAAACAAGACAAAATAATTGACATGTTAGAAGAGAGGTTTATCATAAATACTTCTCTCTCTTCATCGCCCTCAGCAGATGAAGAACAAGAAATGGAAGTAGAATTTTTGGAATCATTTTCTAGTTCTGGATGAGATTTTAAGTTATTTTTTATACTCAGTGTATTGAAATTTGTGAGAAAGAATGGTGTGTTATTATTTTATTTGTGAGCAATAATCTATCTGTTCACGAATTGAGCTAATAAGTTTGAGTCATGGTATGTATGAAATTGTCCTCAGATATATTAAATTATTATCCTATAGGTACTGGGAGTTTAATGTAATAGACCTCTAGTATACATACTCGTATTTTTTGTTGATAATCTTAAAAGCATAAAAAATAAAAAAATCGTCGAATCTTAGTGCCGTATTAATAAACTCATCTTGGGTGAGATGCCGGTCACAAGATACGTCAAAGTAAACGTCAAACCATAGAACACTGTCATTTTTGATGCATCTCGAGACGAGCATTAGAGTTGAGATCAGTTTATTAATACGGCCCTTAAACTTCCTCATTTTTTTGAAGTCGGTTTAAAAATTACACAGTATCAATACCGTTTAGTCCAATTTCCCCAGTATTGCCATCTACAATTTTTTATTTCCCCATTTGCCATGAGATTCTGGTAGACCTATAGTTATTTTATCGCGCGCAAATGCCTATTGTAAATCCACCTTAATTGATAATATACTCGCGTTTTTTCGTGGGCATTTTTATCCTGTGCAACCTTTCACAATGACTAAATATAATTTCTCGCACTAAATTGCTAGTTGAGAAAAGGGGCAATATGATCCAATTTTTACCTAAAAACTGCTGCTTCCTGCAATGCCACTGGAATAAAAGAAATATACTGTGGACACGCACCACCACCACGTACAATCGCCCACACAGCTGAGTGACCAATGAAGATAAACAGAGAGAAACTGTCTTGGTCGTGCACATGAGATTCTTATGTAAAATCTATATTCACCTCTTTCTACATTTTCTCACTTCCGTCTTTAATGGTCAGTTAATTGTGTGGCTGTTTGTACCTATCCATTTTTTCAAGCCATACGTTGAGATTATTATTAGAGTAGAAAGTAAACAACAATTAGGCAGATAAATAAGTTTTTAAGTAAACTGGAGGTTACTTAAAAATTTATTTATCTGCCTAATTGTTGTTTACTTTCTAATAATGCGGTGATCCGCCCGACCAATTTTTTCTTCATGAAACTTCGCTAAGATCGTATAAAATCTATCCAAATTAAACTAGTTTTCTTTTAATAAAGCCGCGTCCGAATAGAACTATTCGTTTGGGAACTACGATGCCACCGACAGACACTGCGTCAGAGGTTAAAAATTTGCTCTTGGATATTTTAGTTTACGATCTCGTACGGTTTCTTACCTAGGACGTAAACTGAATGTTCAACCGGGTGCTGCCCGGTTGCCTGCTGTATGCAGAGCGGACGCGCTGCTCTGATATGGGCCATTTCGTCCCGTCTGCTCCCCATTGCTCTAAAATGCAACAAATAACTTAAGTACCTACCTAGTTGTCACATGCAAAAAAGACCTAAGTAATTATAGTGCACATGATCAAGAAGTTAATGCTTGGGATTTGAAATATTATCGAATTGTCAACGTTATGATAGCTCGGATAGCTCCTATTTGCTTGACAGCAGGTGTATAATGGCGGTTGAGTTAAAAACAAGACGTGTAAAGCGACAAAGTAGAATAAGGCCCTAGTGCTCTAACTAACACTTAAAAGCTTTGACAAACACTGGCTATATTTTTAGGGTTCTGTTGCCAAATGGCAGAAACGTAACCCTAAGTCCATTCACACAGCCCGGCTCGGAGAGCTTCGGCCCGCGCTCTTCTTTTCACACAGCGGAGCCGGTCGGCTGCGCGAGCGCGGAAGAGCACGTCCAACTGTCGGTCGGCGCCTCTTATTATTTCTCACGAAGCGCTTTTAAGGATTCTTATTGACAGCACTCTTATCTCAAAACTGCTTCCAACGTGATAAAAATCTGCTTTTCTCTCGGAGCCGGTCTGTGTGTAGGGACCCTTATTGTTTCGTCATGTCCGTCTGTCTGTTATACGTTTTGAAAACTCTGCAGGCATCCATAAAATTATTTTTCTTGCGCTTCCGCTGGGGGCCGAAAGATGAAAATGATTAATATCTTGAAAATGGAATACTTACGAATTGTTGCCAGAACTAAGTTGATCCTCGATTGGGGCGTCGCTTTCTAATGCGCTGCTCTCTGACGCGACGAAATACATCGACCTGCAAAAGGAAATACTAATAAAATAATATTCCCAGTCCATTGCTGGATATAGCAGTCCCCAACTTCCCCTGCGATCACGGCAAACATCGCAACTGTGCTTCCCGCATCCACAGACTAAAAACAGTCGGATTAGGTACCAGCAATGGCATGAGTTCTTGTTCATGGTGATTCTTCGATACGTGATTGCCACACTTGCCACTGTTTGGGAACTTTTCAGCCATATTTTGAATTAATGGATACATGTTTCTTTTACAACATCATGATTAAATAGTACTTGAAACGACTGTGTCTATTTTGGAAACTTCGGATCGCCTCATCACTTTTTTGCAAATTCGTTACGCACAGAGAGCAAAAGGGATAGCAATATTTAGACGAAGTTTGAATTACGGATTTCAAAGTAGAGCCTCTGTTTCCGCCGGACGCCCAACGCTACCTAGCGAGAAACGTGAGCACTACCTCGCCGGCACGTAGAGATACGGGGGGGAGGCGCGGGTTAGGCATCGAGAGCAAAATAGGATAGGAATGGACGAAGTTCGAATTACGGATTTCAAAGTAGAGACCCTGTTTCTGACGGATACCCAGCGCCAACTAGCGAGAAACATAAGCATTACCTCGCCGGCACGTAGAGATGAGGTGGGGGCGGCTCGGCACGCCGCGACGCGGACCGCGCACGCCGCCCGCGCGACGCTCGCCCGAGCAACACGGATTCTACAGGTAACAAAATATCATTATCATAATCTAATATATAAAATTCTCGTGTCACGGTGTACGTTATTGAACTCCTCTGAAACGGCTGGACCGATTTTTATGAAATTTTATATGCATATTCAGTAGGTCTGAGAATCGGCCAACATCTATTTTTCATACCCCTAAGTGATATAAAAAAAAATGCAGCGGGCGAAGCCGCTGGCGGGTCGCTAGTACATATATACCTAACATATCTTATAAACTACGAAACGAAAAACCAATTGGTTAGCATAACTTAAATTTAGTAGCTTAGTGCGGCTCTATCGTAGGTCAGGCCATGTCGTAGACCATGCTCAGTGTAGGGTTCCGAAGCCGTTAAGTACGAGTACTTACTAAAAACATAAAAATGAACAAGTAATAACTAATTTTCTATTTAAAGTCGTTTGGTGCCGTCTTAGATGATTTTAATAGGTATAAGCACTTTAATCGCCTGTATCTCAAGAACGAATGATGTCTTCTTAGTCGTGATAGTTTTCCTTTTAAATTCTTTGTACTTTTTCCGAGGTTACCACTTTGTTGGCGTGACTAGCTTTTTAGTACCAAGAGTCTCTGAGCTAGGCTGCGGACGGACGGACGGAACCTTATTGTTTCGCCAAGTTCCTAGTTTGATTACGGAACCCTAAAAAAGGAATAGGTTCTAAAGATTAAATTCGTCGCTTTTGTATTATTTCGAAAACCTGTAGACCTCAGAGTAAAATAGGTTACGCACCGGACACGGGGTCGCTGTCGCTGTGCTCTTGCCGCTCGCGCCGCCAGCCCGCGTCTGCGGCGGGCGCGTCGGCAGCCACGCCGAACAGCCCCGACACCGCGCCCGCCACCACCTTGCGCGCAGACTTCGCCGTCGTCTACCAACACACAAAAGGCTTGCTTGTCATTACCTTGCAAGCTAGTTTATTTCGTTACTACATTAGCGCCGGACTTAATAATGGGAATCAAACTTAATAATGTATTGCTACCAGTATGTGCTATCGAACAATGAAGACCAACCTAGCTTTCAGGTAACTTTCTGACCAAGGGCTTGGACTCACGCTCATGTTAATATCGATCTCTGGAACGCCCTGCAGATTGGCCGCTTGCCCCGCCAGTGTCCGCAGCTGCCGCTGGTCGGGACTACTCGTATCAGCCAGCAACACCAGCTCGAAAAAGTAATCCCTGAACGTCTCCACTGGCGCTGGTGAGTAACATGGACGTATTTTGTACGGTTAAGGTTTTGAGTTTAACTTTTCCAGACAGCACTTGTTACCCTGGTAAGTAGATGTGGTGCGGTGGTTAAGTATAAGGAAGCTAGTATTTTAGTAATCTTTACAGTGAATATACCTTTAGACAGACGGAGCACAGCTTAAACCACTGGACCTAGTGTTGAGATTATCCTTCTTATTTGTAGTTAACCATATTTAGAAGTTCACAAAGTTTTCTTTAGGGTATCCTCTAACTAACAATTTCAAATCGTTAGCTGATAATTATTTGAAATAGGTACTAACCTGGTGGCGCTTGCATTTGTACTCCAATCCTCAACAAATCTTGAGTCATTGTGATCTGGCTGGCACCCGGAATAACTCCTTGACCAGGCAATACCCCTTTCCCGGCAACTCCCTGACCGGGTTCTATTCCCTGCCCTGCGTAACTTAGAACTTGAGTTGATGGAACACCTGCAGGCATAGTTACAGTTGTAACTTGATATCCAGGCATAATCCCTTGACCTGAAAAGCTAGGTACTTGAGCTGCTGGTACAATCCCAGATACAACTTGAAGTCCGTGTATAACTCCTTGCCCTGGAAAGTTTGGTAATTGAGCTGCTGCCATAACCCCAGGTGCAATTTGCATTCCGGGAATAACTCCTTGCCCTGGTAAAATCCCTTGACCAGGAAAATTCGGACTTTGAGAAACAGCTTCAGAAGCAATGCCAGGTGTTGGTACCGAAATGCCCAATCCAGGTATGGTCCCGGTATTCACGCCCAATGGAACTATCCCTGGTTGGGCAGGGACCGTTGGAAGTTGTCCTGGTGGTGTGGGCTGGTATATAGTTGTGGGTACGCCTAGCTGGTTGACTTTAGTGGTTTGAGGAGGTTTTCCGATATTCTTGCCGTTGACTAGAAGGTCTGGAGTCGGTTGCTTCATTGCACTGTTTGTGCCTGAGAGGTGATAAAAACATAATTGCAATTATTAATAAAATCCTAATTGTATAGAAATAGAGATGAGACGAGACGAGTAGAGGGAGAGTCTCATCAAAACAAGTCAGAAGCAGTACTTTGTCAAAAAATCGCAAGTCCATCCCATTCCTATTGCACGTACCAGTAGAGCCCAAGTCGAAGTCTTGCGTGAAGGCCATGACGTCCAGGGCGGAAGACAGCGCCGTCCCGACGCCGTTGAGCGCCTCGCCCCCGGACAGGCCCACCTGGCTTACCTGCGCAGCTGCCACGCAGTCAGGTGGAGGGGCTTGTGGTCGTCTCCTGAAAAAATATAATAGTCTAGTTTTATGGGCGTAATGGAAGCAATACTAAGCTATGATTGAAGTTTCCGGAATGTGAATGCAACTGACCTAAGAGCTAAACAGGGTACCTACATTGTCAATCCTGGAAAACAATAGAATCGTTTATCCATTCACTAGGTACTGCCTAAAAATCCTTTACGTCTCCTGACCCGAGTCTCTCATGGCTATATGCAAAACAAAAGTTTTTTTTTGGTTAGGCAAAAGCCTTGTTTTTGGCCTTTTCTTTCATCGTACGACCAAAGCAACCTTAACAATTATGCTTTTCACCGGCAGACTGAAAACTTTCCACTTACCCAAGAGGAGCCTTAGTGGGGGTAGATATGGAGACGCGGCCCCACATCAGCCGGCGCAGATCCTCGCCGGTCATGCCCCGGCGCCTCAGCTCTGCTATGGTTACCTTTCCTACGCGCTGTAGGCAAAAAACTCATAGCTAAGACATAAACATTTACAGTATTCTCGTTAGAAAAACCAATAACGTGATTCTCACTCGTTATTCAACACCTACTGACGAGTTTTTTTTTTTTGTTGTTTGAAATACAGAAAAATCTGTATCTATCTTTAATTCTAGCTGATTGCAATTTATCTGTTGTATGTCTGGTAATTTATAAGGGAAGCTGTATTCTGCTCAAGAATGGACTCCAAAGTATCCATGTTTCTTGCACAACTTCGTTGATTTAAGCTAGTAACCAGTTAGACTACTCGTGATTGCGACCCTTAAATATTCCTACCTTCCAATTAGTTAAAGCTCCCTTCCGCTGCTTGGCTCGCGTCTTGTCCTTGCTCTTGATGACCATGACGGCGCGCTGTTCGTACCGAGGGTCGTCCGAGGGCCCCAGCCCGATAGAGTACTCCTGCAGGTATCGGTGGGCGTCCTCTTGGGCCACTGACCTCTCCAAGGAAACGACAATTTTCGCCCACTGAGGAAAACGTTAGGTAGTTCTTTATGTTGTTGGTAGTTCGTCAGGTTGGGGCTATTGTATCGCGTTTAGTACCAAATTGGAGCATATGCTAGGAATCCATGTAGTTTTAGGTTACCCAAAGCTAGGTGTTTATCCGGTGGTTGCTAGTCGCTTTTATGCATTTCTCCCTGCCCGTCTATCCCATCACAGTCACCAGTCGCTATATTGTCGTACATCTCTTTTTCCTATGGCCCGTTGGCCCTAGTTTTTTACAACTTTGAGTAGGAGCATGACTAGTATAATAAGCTGATAACCTCTGAAAACCATCACCAGCGGAGCTTTAACACCCGTGTCAAAGAGAAAATTACTGTAAATGATGGTATTATTTTATCCTTTTATCTTATTCTAGCTCATTCCAGTCCTAAAGTTTGGAATCACATTAGCACGGTATCTTTTGCTGCTCTCGTCAACCCTTACCTTTTTTTACCTAACCCATCCTAACATTCCTAACCCAACCTAACCCACCTGCTTGACCCACTCTTTCTCAGATTGCTCGATGACGTGCGCGTAGGTGTTCCCCATCATGGCGATGAGCATGTTCAGCAGCAGGATGGGCACGAAGATCATGAACAACGTGAACACGGACTTGGTCAGGTTCGGGTACGAAGTCTGTCCGAGGTCCGAGTACTGGGGAAATAATTCTGTTATAAGCCGCAATTAGAAGATGCGGCAATTATGATTCACATACACAAGAGAGTGCAATGAAGCTAGCATTGCACTTTAGGTACATATGCATTTGTTATACTTACACTGTAATCTCCAAGGGTGATTTGAAATAAGGCCATCCAAGTAGTTGGGTAGCTTGCGTATAACGTTGACTGTACATTGGGGAATCCTAAAACATGACATAACTGCTGGTAACAAGTAAATTAAGGTCATGAAATGAATCAAATGGAGGGTTTGATGTTGGTCTATGTAGTTGTGATGGGAGCAGGTCCATCACAATCACGTACAGTAGATATATTAGACGCAGTTTTTCTGTTTGTTCCTCAGGGCTCTTGATGCATGGCATAACAGAAAATTGGGCCATAGAGGCTTAAGTATAGTTTAATTTGCTTTTAAGCATGCAATTATGTTAGTAAATGCGTACTTATTTTTTCTTAGGTGCGTAGGTCACATTGATAATTGTCAAAATCTTCTAAAGTAGTTGTAAATTTTGACAAACAGAAGAGACATTATCTAGAAAAAAATAGGTCGGAAACTGACACTAGTCTTACCTCGATAAAGAAAGTAGAAGGATTGCGAGAAGCCGAAGAGCACGATGCAGTAGATGATGCCGAAGGTGAACATGTCGCCGGTGATCATGCTGTAGATCATCGTCACGAACGGCCCTGTCAGCTTCACTGCGCTGATGGGCATAGCAGAAGAAATAGCAGATCATGTCTTAGTTTACATCAAATTAAATAGTTGGCCGTGTGGCGTAGGTCATATCAGAATAAATAGCAGACCATAATGACGCAATGCAATATGAGTAGAAGAAGATTAGCTGCCACTTAACCATGCTCACTTAGATGATAAAGGAAAGGAAGGACTTAATACACAAAGTTAGAAGCGTTTAATGTGCCATGCAAATACCAAAATGGCGTTAGGTGAAATGAAAATGTCGTGATCGACATTTTCATTGCTTTTCGATAAAAGCAGCAGTAAAACTTGTTTCTGTTACCCTGCGAAGAACATAAGGAGGAACCAAGAGCCGGGTAGCAAGAAGATGAGGATCGCCTCCTCCAGCATAGGCTGTCGCGACAGCCGCGCCGGGATGCAGGCCAGCAGCAACAGGTTGGACACAAGGAAGATGAACTTCGCGGGCTCGTGGATCTGTTTCAAGAGCTTTCAGTTTTAGCAGCCTCCGGGAAGGATTTTCAACAAACTACGGTAAACGCCTTTTCAAGTAGCTGTACTTGGTACACGGGTCTATTGATTTATTTCTCTGGTTCAACTATTTTAATGGTCCAATAAGCCGTAGCAGGAGCTATATACAGGGTTATTTGTAAAACATTAACAACCTCTCAGGGTTAAATTATTCACATCATAAGCAACAACTTTTGATCTGTGACTTTTAATACATTCTTAAATTTCATCATATTTTACTTTCATACAAAAAATAAATTAATCACTCTAAATCTAAGTAACTCTACGGTAGCCAAAGAATACCGCTAGACAATAAACAAATGTAGTGCGAAACGCAGTGGCGGGCGGGGAAAGGTGAGGAGGCAAGACTAGTTGACCTAATTATCTGCGCAGTCGTTTACTTTGAATCGCCGGCGCCGGTGCGCACTGTTTCGATTTTCGATAATGCGGGTAGGCAGTTCACGATGGCGTATCAGTATTCGAATATTGAGTTCACGGAGTTCATTCAGAATTCGTTCGCATCCGTATACTTAACAAGAAGATACTGGGTCCCTAGCCAAGATGCAAACGCTCCTAACGTTTTTCTTTTCTATCGCTCAAAATGTATGGGATGACATTCTCGTGCGTTTCAATAAACCACGTGGTCGACTGTCATTCCATACATTTTGAGCGATAGAAAATAAAAACGTTAGGAGCGTTTGCATCTTGGCTAGGGCCCCGTTTACACTGTGTTTAGTTAGGACGTACCGCGAGTGCGGGGAGTCCGCGGGTATGATCGGGGATAACTACTTAACAGACAAAAATACCGAGCGTCCATTCACTTTACTTTGCACTCGCATTTGTCACTTAACAGCGTGACCGTTGTCACGTTGATTTTACTAATCACGTTGCACCTGTAGTTCTCACCTACACTTGCTACTTCACAAAGTGTAAACAAGCCTTAACAAGAAATGAGGCCGTGGAATGTGAAGTGAGCTCAAAGTAGGTATCTAAAAATAATTATTTATGTAATAAAATTACAGATCTAAAAACGTATCAGATAGTACAACAAAAACTTGAAAGTAAGTTTTTGGGAAATATATTACGTTTTGTAAAAAATCTCCGAACAAAAGTGGTTTTAGAGTAAATAATTTAACCCTGAGAGGTAGGTTCGTATTTTAAATATAACCCTGTATATATTAATTACCCAACCAGGCTCAGCAAGAGATGATTGCGTAATGTAATTATGTAATATCGGTTCATGTTCATGTTAACTGAACTTTGTCTCATTGATTAAAACTTGTGATTTCAATCATGATACCTCATGATTAAAATTTTAAATGAATTTAATAGGTGTTTTAGGCATAAGTTGCGAAAATTTTAGACTATAGAGTATAGATTTTGAAACATGATTACTAAGAAAATCTATTCATAATATACGTATAAGAAGGTGAGCAGCTTTTCCATCTTCCAAAACTTCAATCTTCGACGTCATCATTACTTAAAGCTGTAGCACCTCTTAATATCATTTACCAGTGCACTCTTCCAACGCATTTTAGAAGACTCACCAGCTGCTTGAAGTATGCCACGACGCCCTGGTTCTTGAGCTCGTCTCCCTGCTGCAGCACTATGTAGCAGAGCGTGCTCAGAATGGTCCCGAGCTCGCTGGCGAGCCTGACGCCCCCTCGGACGTCAGTCACCTACAAAATACTAACTTAGGGTAAAAAGGCTAGTTAATTGTTTTTAACGTCATGGAAATCTCCGGATAGTAGTTGTAATTCAGTTATCCGTGGTAGAAGCTTGTGCGAGTTGTGCAGCCACCCTCTTACTTCCCAACCTAACATGTTTGAATGTAATTTCTGCATCTTATGGCTTATAATAAGTAATCGTTGTGAGACTGTTCCAATCCCTAAACTTTACCTCCAAACCCCAGTCAGGGTTGGCTTCAGCCTCTACAGCGCTATGTCGAAGATACACTGACACAGAGAGGAGAAGTAGATGCAGCATAAGGATCAGAAGGCGCTTGAGAAACTTGGTCTGAAACAATAATCGCTTGGATTGTAGCCACAGTCCACACAGATACTTATATTCCTAAAATTAATGCCAGTTCTTGCCAATTCTGCTATCTATCAGTTACGTACTCTAGCAAAAGTCTTCCATTTTTCTTCCAGCAACCTTTGTATGATGCCTCCGTCTAACATATTCAAGTGCTCTTGCTTCGTACCGTTGAGGATAATGAAAAGCGCAGAGTTCCAATCTAGAAGCAAACACAAAGTCTTTTATATTTAAAGTCAATAGCATTATGTTTGAAAGACATTGCGACAACATTTTTAAGGCGAGTTTAGTGTAAAAGTGCGAAGCTAGTAAAATATACAAGCGTCCCACCACATACTAGTTCGTCCATCAGGAAGTAAAGTGTCCAGCGCGTTGAGAGGATATGCAGAGCAGGTGATGTTGGAGTACCGCCAGAACTCACGGCAGGAGAGCTCCAGCATCTCCCTAAACACGGAGTCGCGTCCCAGCTGGCAGGCCAGGGTGAGCGGCGTGAAGCCGGCGAGGTTCATGCGCCCGTTGCTGGCTGGTAGCTTTGGGTGCCGAAGCGCGTAGCCGAACATGTCCTGACAAAATCAGGTTAATTTGTAAACAAGGCAAGTTCAGAAATTAGATACCTTATTAAACTCTGGTGCTGTATTTTTTCTGCGATCTTAGCAAGCATGACTCCAGATTCAGTTCTTCCCTTTCTATTTCGTCTCAGTGTCGTTCTTGAATGGCTCGGAAGATTAACACTGAGCCAATGTTAGGATACAACTGCTTGCTTTTTATGTCATGTCTTAAGTCGTAAAGTTTACTTTTGTTAGTGATAGTTTTTGATTTAGAGGTGGATTGCACTTAGTATCACTTTTACGCTTGCTAAAACGTTATGAAGATGACACTTCTCTGAGCTCACCAATTTATCGCACACGACGACCATGTGCAAAATCATATTGCCAAATGAGTCCTGCATGTCAGGGTCGGCTCCCGACTCCAGCAGCAGGTTATACACGGACTCGTTGGCACAGCACGCAGCCCAAGCCAGCGGGTACTCGCCCAGGTAAGCCAGGCCTTCGTAATTGGTTTGTCGAGCTGGGGGATCTTTCTGCTGGTCTCGAGGGAGAAAGAAACTGCCTGAAATTGTATTGAATAGGGAACTTTATTTATATTTCAGCAAGTTTGTGCGTGATCGAATCGAATCGCACTCGCGAAGTGACAAACGTTGGCCAAGACCTGCATGCATTCCATTTATAGTCGATAGCGGTGCCGGACTGCTTAGCACGTCTAGTTGCCTAATATCCCCAAACGTCTGTCACCCTGCGTGTGCTGCGGAAAGGCCGCGCATCGTCTTGTTGTTCTAGAGTTGCTTATTCCGTTGGGTTTCTTGCTAATTCCAGATAGTTTGGTGCCGGGTGACAGTGGTCATAGATTTACCTATCGCTCTTTGGTTCACATCAGCACCGCATTCCACTAAATCCTGCACTAGCTCGTTGTTACTGTATGCTATCGCTAAATGTAGCGAACTTGCTCCTGTAATTCAGAAAAACAATGTAAATAACAAAAATGTCCCGTTGCTGGTCATTTTTGGACCATATAGTCTCCACACCGTAAAAGACCTACTTACCTAAATATTCCTCGCCTTCTACTACATCTAAAGACAACTTTGGAAAACATTTGACTAATGTTCTCGCGAGTCTTGTGTGTATCTGGAAAAAAGTACTTTTATTGTAAGCCAAATACTTATGTATACAGGAAAATTACACCTAGCATGCCCTGGGCTAGATTCAGCCCACAGTTTTGTTCTATAAGAAGCTGCTTTTACTTCGTCTACTGACCCCAAATAAGGAGCATTACCTTAGTGCTTAGAGTTAATACCTTAGTATCACAAATGATGAGCACATGCAGCAAGGACTCGCCCAGCGCGCCGCGGTAGGTCATCTGCCAGCAGGACATGTGGTCCTCCCACTTAGCTAGCGGGTCGTGCGGCGACAGCGACGCCTCGATCGGCAGCACCACCTGTTGGACTTGGACTTTTTAATTCACAAGACACGTCAGTGAATGTCAGTTACAATGCAGACTATGGACGGGAGAGTTCAGTTCTCAAATTTATTTAGAGATACAGCAGTTATATTGCTAGATACATATGATTACGTAATGCATGACGGAACGACTAATTATGTTTGACATAAGTTCGCTAGGGATGCTACTTTGTTGTGATATTTACTATAGTGCAACGTTTATGTTTTATTCACCAATGATCTGCCCACTAAGACTTGTACAAACCTGTTCCTGGTCTCTGAACTTCCATCGCAGGTACTCGGCTCTGTTTATAACCCTGCCCTTCCCTCCCGCGTACATGTATGCTGCAAACTCCTCGCGGATAAGCTTCTCGGCCGCCATCATGCCTCCCTTCGCGTACGTTTCGAGGAGGAGGCCTCCTGCGAATAAAAACTTTTCTCAGACTTATGGGTATCCAGTTTGACTACTTGGAGCAGAGTTGCAGGCTCGACAGCTTCAGTGGCCGCCAGATGGGTGATCTGCGGTTTCAGTACAAAATTGACGTAGCTATCGAATCGCTCGAGCAATTCACTTGCAAATTGCAGTCAGCGCGCAGTCGTGTTGTGGTTGCCTGCAAGTGCTTGTGGTCTCGCCTGCTCAAAGCAGTATCTTAATAGAGGCCCTGCATATGCTACCGGATGATCTCGGATAGTTCTATAAACGTAAATAGCCCTATTAAGACAAGCTTACATACTTGCTTAGTATATGACCGCAAGACTGCGACTCCTCTTCTAGTGTATGGGTGGCGGAGATTACATGCTCGCACACTCATTAGGTGACCAGCTTCATTTACCTCCTCTAGCATACAACACCTACCCTTCTTGTAGTCGGCGAGCTTGTAGAGCACGGTGTGGTCCTCGCTGCTGGGCTGGGAGATGACGCGGTCGAGCACCGAACCCACTGCCTGTACGCGCGGCGAGCATAGCTTGCCCAGCGTTCCACCCATTTCACTGAAAGGCACTTTTACGTTAGAGACACTTTCGAAAAACCATATATATCAATATTATTTAAAAGACAAGCTCGGCTGGACAAATCAGTCCCTCAAAATGGTAAAGGTTTACTTACAGAAGAAAACAGCTGACTTCGTATGATCCTGCTTAGCCTCTTCACCTCTCTGATTCTCCAAATTGAAATGTCATAGATCATGATTCAGCTCTCCATTAACCACTCTTGAATGTAAAAGAAGTCATACGGCTGGATCACTTTAGCGGCGCATGTTCGTAAGAGTGGAGGGTTTTAAGAGGCCACATATGATTCCACACCCACACAAGAATAAAATGGGATGTCTGTAGGTAAGTATGTGCTTTCGCGCGAAGAACGTGCGATGTAGATGCCTTGATGGCACCGTCAAATTATAATAATTGCTGTTTACTTTAAAACCACAACATTTAATAAAAAAAAATAAAAAAAAGACGTGTGGCACTCAGGGACTGCCGCGGTAAAGCTATTGCATAGCATTTTGTATCAACTTATGCAATTATAATTTTATTTATTTATTTTATTCATGCAGTATTTCTTTTTCTTTGATATTAATTCAAGTTACACTTTTTGAGCGCGGTGACCGATAAGAAAACAAATTTTTCTATTATTAAATAAATAAAAAAAGTTAATATTGTTTAAAATATTTTTATTATTTTACAATACATGTGGGTTTTATTATCTTACAGTAGCTGTTGGTTATTCAGGAATATTTATCATTGAAACTATAGGTTTATGATAACTGAAATAAGAAACATAAGTTTGCGACTTAATATCCTCTAAATACCTAGAAAATACCGCGTACGTGTGGCACTACGTACAATACGAGTCGTACAATACGTCTAATCGCACACAACGCCGTGTCGAAGACTGCCGAACTGAAACGACGTTAGACGATGCACGGCCTTCAAGCCACACCTCCTTGCCCGTCGGAGTGGGGAGCGTGAGGTTTTTTCGTTACGGAATTTCTGGATTCGGTCCCCGCGCTCAAAGCCCGCGATAGAAGCTATGCAATAGCTTAAAAATAGTTTACCAAGCTTAACGTTACAAATACTTAATTAGTTAATCAAAAATCATCGCTAAAGGTCGTAGGGCTTCGAAGATTCAACCAAAAACATGCGAAAAAGGTTTAATTTCACGTTTAACAGTCTCAAGGAAACGTGATCAAGTTTAACATAGGTGTTTATTGAGATTCACAAATAAACACTGCGCAGTATATCATGATCCCTGATTTTCAACTATCACAGCGTAAGTAAAATTCAGTAATCTAAATTATTAAAACGAGAATAAGTAGATGGGTATCTGTATTAGGTTGAATTATTGGGGTCATACAGAATGTAAACTAAAGTTTTGAGGCGGAGTTAATTGGGTCAGATGACAACAGTTAAAGGTAGAGGTTTAATACAATATTGTTAAACAAATATGATAAAAAACAATGAAATATTCATTCAATATCCATGCCAGCTTAAATAAGTACTCATCAGAGAAAGTAAATTCCAGGATGGATATTTAATGATTAAACGAACTTACCTTGGTACGTGAAGTTCGATCATAATTATATGATCAGCTTCATTCGAAGCGATTAGTTTACATATTGTAGTCGGGCCCCCACGCTACAGCCTTGCACGGATTTTCAAATCAGTAGGGGTTTTTAAAAATCTACTGGCAACACTTTTTTGCTTCACCTCCCTCGGCGTCCCTGTGTTCTACGTTCATTATGTTCAAAGAAATATTTCACAATTTAGGGAGGGATATAAATAAATATATTTTGGGAGGGTTATTATTAATCGCTTCGAATGAAGCTGATCATATAATTATGATCGAACTTCACGTACCAAGGTAAGTTCGTTTAATCATTAATTATATTTCACAGCTTCATTCTTTGCGATTAGTTTACATATTGTAGGATGTTCAGAGATAAATTAAATTGTGAAATAAAAATCACATAATCTTTATAAGAATCTTATTGCAACCAGACTTCTTGCTACTCGTACAATTAACTTAATACAATAATTTAAGGCACTATAATAATTGAAGCTAATCAAGAGTGTAAATCAGTATTTGACAATATTGCTTGTGCAAAATGATTATTTTCATTAATTACAATATCTTTATTGTAGTATTTGGCAAATACAGCGGAAGATTCGCTCCAACCTGCTGTTTTGCGAATAACATCCAAACTTACACCAAGGCTGCCGGCCTTCGAGGTGGCTGCATGCCGAGTACTGTGGGCACCAAAAATTGCAGTATCTAACCCACTACATTTCATAGTATCTTTTATCCACTGACTTAATCTTTGGGATGAGAGTTTTGAATAAGGTCTTCTATAACTTATGAACAAATTATCATGATCAGATGAACGCAAAGGTTTTGTTTTATTAATATAACTGATCAAACATCTGGCTGGACATATATTGGTGTTTTCATTAAAAAATGGCAATCTCAGTACAGGCTGCGGAGCATTTAACCGAGATGTTTTAATGAGATCTGGGATCTTAACAATAACTTGTACATCATTTATAATAATAATATTACTCAACTTGATTAAACTAAGAGTCTGTACTCGGTGTGCAGTCACAAGTGCTAATAATGTTGACAACTTTTTCGATAGCGTTTCTAAGTCAAGTAGATCATTGGACTCTTTGTTAGCCAAGTAACGTAATACTATATCTGGGTCCCACGTCAGATTGTATTTCGGAGCGGTCGGTTTCAGACGAAACACACCTTTCATGAATCGCTTTAAAATTTCATCTTTAAAGTATGATTGACCTAACAATAAAGTAATTGCTGATTTATGAGAATTAATTGTCCCATACTGTGCACCATTTTCAAAAATACTAGATAAAAAGTTTATAACGCTGTGCACAGGTGGTTTAAGGTAATCAAAGCTATGAGATTGACAATATTGAAACCAATTTTTGATACAACTATCATATTGCTTGTAAGTTTGTTGTGGCAACGATGACAATATAATTTCAATAGATTTATTATTTAGGGAGCTGTGTAATAATGATCTCCGGACAATTTCACGGCAACCAAGGTAAGGGTCTTGCTCAGGTTGTGGGGTCGTCTGAAAGGAGATTTTAGCAAATGAATATTTGGACCAAATTCTAAAAAATCTGAGTCAGTAATCTTTAGTAAAACTGGAAACCACGCCTGAGTCAGAGATGGGCACTAATCGATTAATTTTTTAGTTAACTAATCAATCGATTGAAAATATCAATCGTTATTTTTTAATCGCGATAAATTTAGTTGCAATTAAATTAGTTGTGAGAATGTTCGACTAACAACTAAATTATTTTTAGTTTCAATCGACTAAATTTCACGATTAAATCTATAGTAAAACTACGTAGTCACCCGTTTTTTGCATTTTTTATCTTGCAATATGTAACTACAAGAAGGTATGTATGTAACATTGGAGGTACTCGTATGTTGTAACTATGTTAGTTTGGGTTGAATTTTGCGACTTATTTTGAAGCAGATATCTTCAACCGAACCGATTGAGCTAAAATTATGTATACACGATACACGTATAATTTGAAATGCTTGAATGACGACAAGGCAATATTGTGAGCCCACAATATTATAACATTTATAACGATATATTGGTAACGACAAATAGCGAAAAACTGCAGTGTTTTCAAGTCGCAAACAATAATGTATGTTTGTGCATTATTAATACTTTGAATTATACGATACTGAGTAAATCTTAGACAGAAATTGTCAATATTTTGCTGTCAATAGTAAAAATCTTTTTAGTGTCCCGCGGTGACAAAACAATAATCCTACTTATCTGGAAGTTGTTTGTTTAATTTTGATGTAAGTGCCGACGCATCTTCTAAAAATTACACGTTCTATTTAATGACACATCTGCATGTTGTTTATTATCTACGCGGTCTATTTTGTTTTCAACGTGTGGTCATTAAAAATATTTAAACCTCTTTGTAAAGAACTCTCAGAGTTAATTACTTTACATTTTCCTTGCGTCATTCTACATTCAAATAGGTATATCAATTAACATACATATTTTATTTATTACCACTATTGCCAATATATTGGACACTGGACAGGTTGCGAATTGGTCGATCAACCGCTATTCAATGTAATGCTCATACTTCATATTCTTCATAAATACATACTCATAGATGTTTTGAGGTTTCAGGTGATATTATATTATATACTCGTATTGAAAATGTTGTCATGAATTATTTTAGATTCTAGGTGCTTATTACTTATTACGGAAATATAATACTAAAACAATAAATAATAAATACTGGATGGTTATTACGTGTTAGTACAGAGATTTCACTCCTTAGATTTATATCGTAAGTAATACATGACTATTTTATTTTTAAACATCCGTTAAGATGTCCTAATTAATCTGTCAACATAGCCATACCGAGGTTTTCTATTCAATTTGCTTCTAACATTAGTCGCGAGAAATTAGTCTAACTAATTAGTCGATTACAAAATTTAGTTGTTTGAAATCAATCGGCAACTAATTTAGTTGCAACTAAATTAGTTGCAGTCTATACAACTAAGATTGATCAATCGTCGTTTTCAATCGTCCGTCGCAATTAATTCTTGTAATCTTAATCGTTAATCGTTAGTCGATTACATTTTGCCCATCTCTGGCCTGAGTGGGCCAGTAAGGCACTACGAGTATACCAGTAGCTTTATCCGAAATATTTTTTTGTAAAGTTTTAAGTATAAGAGCGAATGGGGGAAAAGCGTAAAAGAATCGACTTGTCCAAGAAATGGTAAAAGCGTCTACTGCTACTGCATCAGGATCGTTTTTCCATGACACGTACATGGGACACTTAGCGTTGCACCGGCTGGCAAACAGATCTATGACAGGTTGACCAAAGTTTTCAACTATTTTTTGAAAAGCTTTGTCACACAGTTCCCACTCCGTATCAGTAAATTTCTTACGAGATAGATTATCAGCTACGCGGTTATCTCGTGTATTAATGTAAGACGCAAATATAACTAGTTTACGCTTCTCACACCACTGCCATAAACTGTGGGTGATTCGATTTAAATGCGGGTATTGAATACTCCCCATTCTATTTATGCAAGAAATAGCTGTCACATTATCGACCCTGAGTAATACCTCACAGTTCGATATGTCTCTTGCAAATGTTCTTAAGCCAAAAAACGCTGCCAATAATTCTAAACCATTGATATGCATCAAAGTTTCATTTTCATTCCAAAACCCGTGGACCTCTTGACTATTACTGCAAGCTCCCCAGCCACTTAAAGACGCATCCGAAAATATTTCTAACTTAAATTGATTAAACCTAAATGGATTACTGCTGGAGTCTATGTTAATGATCCACCAATTAACATCATTTTTCATTTGATTAGGCAAGTCTATTGTTTGATCGTAATTTGGGTTGTTAAGAAGGCACAGATATTTATGGCGTTCGAATTTCTTTGTATAAAGCCAGCCATACTGTATAGCTGGACAAGCAGATATCAAGAGCAAATTTGTTGGCAAAAGCGGCAAAATCGCGCAACTTACATTTAGTTTTTGACTTAAGTATTAACAATTCCTTCGTTAATTTATTTCTTTTATTTTCAGGTAAATTTAACGTCATATCATACAAATCAAAAATAAACCCTAGAAATGTACACTGTTGTCTAGGTATCAAAACACTTTTTTGATAATTAATGATTAATCCGAGTTCTTCTAGCAATTTTTTAGTAACCTTAACATTTTGTTGACACTCTTGATAGGTTCTATCTATATATGTCATAATATATAACTGAAATATATCCTTTCGAGCGTAAAAACTCAACAACAGGCTTTAACACCTTTGTAAAGACGTAAGGAGCTGTACATAAGCCGAATGGGAGACGTTAAATTCGTATAAAACATCGTTATACTTGAACCGAAGAATTTTTTTATGATCCGTATGTATAGGAATTAAAAAATACGCTTTTATATCTATGGATGCCATGTAACAGTTTTTAGTTATAATCTTAGATGCGGTCCGATAATCCTCCATTTTAAAATGATCAGTTGTTATAAACCTGTTTAAGCTTTTTAAATTTAAAATGAATCTCATGTCCCCGTTTGGCTTTGGCACTAAGAACACACTTGATATAAATTCATTTTTTGCATGAACACATTTTGAAATCGCCTGTATTTCTAACAAATAATTTATCGCAGTACAAAAAGCGATATGTTCTTGGTTCGTTTTGGGGTGAACACTGGGTGATTTATCACAAAATGGCGTAGACAGAAATGGAATTTCATACCCTCTTAACCAAGACAAAATAATTGGGTCGTCGGTTACATATCCCCATTTGGACAAAAAATATCTAAGACGGCCGGCATATGGTACCTGTGGATCTATCGCCTCCTGTTGGCTGACCAGCCCCTCGCGGTCGAGGGCCGTTCCGCTGTCTCCCGTCGTTGAAAGCCGCTGTTCGTCCCCGGGTGCTGCGACTGGCGAGCTCTGTCGCTCCCAACATCTGCTTTTGGTGTGATCTTCCGAGGCATCGTTTTCCAGTTTAAATAATTATTTCCAGTATTCCTATTCGATCTAATAAAATTTTTTTTTTTTGAATACGTGTGATCTGTTAGGTTCAATTCGTGTCTGTTTTAGGTCAGCTGCAGACCGTTTAATGCTTTTTGCTGATTTCAACTTTTCCGAGACATTCTCTCCAAAAAGAAACTTGTCGCGTTTTGACTCGTTAAGAGTTTCTTTCATCTCAGGATTAATGGCTGATATGACAAAGCCACGACGTGTTCTAGTATCTATAAAATGGATATCACACATGAGTCTACATGCGTCACTAAGTGGCTTAAGAATCGTTGTTTGTTCCTTAGAAATTGCAATTTCAATCGCTTGATTAAGAGCAGAAATAGCGACGGATATCTGTTTTTGCTTTGCTAGTAAAGCAGTGTCTCTTTTGGTTAAATTCTCAGCTAACGCAACCTTCACTTCAGGGTTCAGTATTGGCGGAACAAGTAGATTGCAGTTTTCTGGTATAAGATATCCTTCAACTATCTTATCTTTGAATTCTTTCTGGAGCCCTTTCTCGAGAATTTCTTGCCATCGGGATGCTAATTCTTTATGCGTTGGTTTCCCAACTTTAATGTCTGACTTCGGTGCATCACCTAGTAATGCAAGTATTTCATTGTCCAATTCCGGATCCGTATCGTCCGATATATTCGCAGGCACACAGCAGGCTGCTTGAGATGTGGAAGGCACATCTAAGGATGTCGCAACCGGTGCCGCGGTGGAGGCCGAAAACGCTGTCGACGCGGGAGCTGGTGCCGGGGCCGCGTCCGCGTCCCATGCCGGGGTACCGCTGACCCGGGTCGGGGACAAAGCTCGTATAGAGTTCGGGTCTATCGGCCTCTCTTCCTTATTATTACGATCTTCATCGGATCCTAAAACCAACCGTTATTTTGTATTTTTAGTAAAAGAGATAGCCCAGCTGGCGTCTCGCATTACAAATACAGGATATTGCTGACTGCAGCTTACGTGACAGAGATAGCCCAGTTGGCGTCTCGCATCACTATTAACTCAAGAGCAATAGAATAACGTGTTAATTTACAGAACACTACGCTCGTAGAACCAACCAATAACCGAATGGTTTATTGAATTACATGACAGAGATAGCCCAGATGGCGTCTCGCATCACTTTATTTAGTAAAATTAGAACTTTATACATGATTCTACATCATAATATTCAAATTCATCATAATGATTACTTAATGTGAATAGAAAAAAAATAAAGAAAAATTGTGGGTAGATCCACAAAAGTAAGTCGTATTTTACTCGACTGAACTTGAAAAGGAAAAAATACTAACCTTCATCTTCGCTATCCGAATAAATAATTAACCGGTTATACTTTAGTTGCAATTCTAGTTTTCGAATTTTTCTTTTAATAACTTCGCTGTTGGTGTCACGTTTTCTTTTGTTCGGCATCGCTGCTACCAGGTTTCGACGTGAAGTTAAACAATGTGTTTGGGGTACGTGCGAAGGCTACGAGCACGGAAACACAGAATGAACGTAGAACACAGGGACGCCGAGGGAGGTGAAGCAAAAAAGTGTTGCCAGTAGATTTTTAAAAATCCCTACTGATTTGAAAATCCGTGCAAGGCTGTAGCGTGGGGGCCCGACTACAATATGTAAACTAATCGCAAAGAATGAAGCTGTGAAATATAATATTAGATATTTCAGTCGTTCAAAATAATGTAGTGTTAAAACGCAGCACAACAATGAATGATTCTATAATGGATTTGGTAGGCCTAGTCAAGATGCAACGTTTATATTTACTATCGACTAGTAATGTATGGATTTGACATAAGCGGTTGACGTGATCTGATCAGCTTACACCAATCATAAGTCGATTTTCGAAAATAGCTAACTTAGCGTGATACATCTTGACAAGGGACTCTGAACAGTCAGAACTAATTTGACGCACACGCGTCACGGTTTAGATTAAAGCTTAAAACAAATGTCAGATGCAATCGCAAGGATAATGAATGAATGAATAACGTAGATTTAAGGTAAGTACCTAACTCAGCTCACAATAATATTCAACTATTTACCTTGTGTGTCACCTATTTAATACCAACATGGTTTAATAACAAACGAATCAGTTGGTATTGTACATAAGTATAAATTCACCAGTATCACTGCGACTATGTATCAATTTGTCAACAAATACAGTTTTTTCATGATAAATAAAACAAAATAACAACGAATTGCGCTTAAAAATCAAGTTTCGCCAGTATGGGAAACAAACAAAGGTTTGATGCCATGGTTACCAATCAACATCCTGGTGGGTTATCTTGAAACTTTGGAAAGGCTATCCCTTTTCCTCATTAGCTGTCAGACAATAGAGTAAAGGACGAGGCTAACAGGAACTCGCTCTGGGATTTGATTTCAGTACTAAAGTGGCACCTTTACACCCAGGACACTCGTAACAACTTTGAAAGCAAAGTTCAAATGGGTGGAGCTCAAAACACGGACATAATAACTAAAGTAATTAGGTTTTTCTGTGAAATTTTCCGCTGTGCGACAAAAATGACCAACAAGTACGAATTGTAAGAATACTTTTCGTCGCACAACGGATATTCGTCTCGAGTTTATCTCACCTTTGTGTGGACTGTTGACTGTTAACTACGGGTGGATCATTCTTTGGCGTTTTAACCACGGTCATTATTGTCTCCGTAAAATAAAAAACTTTCTTGTTGTTTCAAACGGAAAGGAAACAACCGGGCTGCTGTTTTATACATCAAAAGTTGCTGGTAGTTAGTACACTCGTCAATACTCGTAAGTATATTGAAGACAACATGACGGCGGTTGAAGCGCATATTCACCCCGGTAACAATTTCATTTACTAATTGTAATTATATCCAACGTTTTCAACACAACCCTAAATACACTAATTAGTAATTATGTTAGTCTTTCATTTCACAATCTAGGTCTAGAATAATGTATGTACCTATGTATAAGTATTCCTCTCAAGCGTAAGGAGATTCTCATCTCGACATCTTACGTGGTAAAGTTTGCGATGACTACAACGTCGATAAGCCGTGGCGAAACCTACCTCGTTTCTAGCACTTCCGTAGGTATATTGATAAATATAAATTAGGTACTAGCTTTCGCCTGCGACTTAGATTTAATCTATTGTTGTTTCCTTGGGAAGTTTGCGTGTGTGTTAGTTTGTTACTCCTTCACGCTGCAACGGCTGGACGGATTTGGATGAAATTTGGAATGGAGTTAGCTTATAACGATAATCGAAATCCCTCGCAACATTGGATGGCCGAATAACTAATTCTACTCAGACGAAGTTGCGGGCAGAAGCTATAGTATCTTATAAATGTAGAATTATCACCTCTATTACCTTGTACTAACGTTCATGGTGTCAATACATCGGTACAATGCCATTTACCCTAATTACTTTTCGTAATGAAGTGCGACCCGGTGCCAGCCACTTTTCCTTATCTAGCGAGTGCGCACGTATCATTCGGGAATCGACTCTAAATCCTGCAGGGTAAGAGCGACAACATGTGCACACCCGAATGGTGTGACGAAAGAGGGTACGTATACATTAGCATCGGAAGAGCAGGTATAAACACAAGCGTTGCCGAGTACAAAAAATGAATTGAAGATGGCGAGATAACTACTTTGTTGAGTAGCGTAGCGTAGTTGTTTCGACCGTGTTATGTACAATAGGTAGGTATAACACTATGACAGAGTTATAAAGATTCATCGATTGATTGATAGAGATTCAAGGTCGCGCCGCTGCCCCACTTATTATCCGCTGCCGCCGCTGCTCCGCCGACGCCTGTCGCTCCGCTTGCCACCATCAGCGTGTCCGCGGCCTCGGCCGCTTTTGCGTAGGCGTTCTCCTACGTACATATACATACTTTACTAAAAATAAGTACAGGATGCCTATTGTACATCTAGTTCTAAATATCGTAATCACGGCCGAAGAGCAAAACGAAACCGTTAATTTTCTTGCAAATTAATCAATTTATCGGATCAAAAGTTCTTATGTAGTGGTGGTACCACCGTAATACCATCAATTGACGTTACCGCCAAGCGGGTGTTCAAATTATCCTTACGCAGTGGGGATAAGACAACCATTGAACTAGCGTAGTGGCAATCTTTATATCTTAGTCCTCAGAGGTGGCAACGGATTTCCGCTCTCGAGACTGGTAGGCTGTGTACTAACCTACCTACTAGTTTGGAATCTGTATGATAAGAGCGAACATCCATTCATCTTACTACTGAGTAATTTTAAGTCCGTAAAAAAACTTTTTTTTAAATAAAATACCTACTTAAATGAATAAGATTTGATTTGATTTTATACTCGGCTATATGAATCGAGATATTCGAGTATTCGCGTGTCAAACATACAAAAAAAAACAATTTGAGAACCTCCTCCAAGTCTGTTAAAAACCACAACTAAAGCCCATAGTGCGGTCAATAGGTGTTTTAAAAAAAAATGATTTATGATAACACTACTCGCTCTTATCTACTTATATTATCTCAAAATGAAACACTAATAATTAAAATAATTATCGTCATTAATAAAATTATGGAAGAAACATTTTCAATTATTGACGGCATAGATGCTACTCTCTGTAATTTACTAAACCAGCCCCAGTCCGTTACGAAGCGTAAACGCGGCACGCGGGGCCGAAGGCGGGCGGGGGGAGGCATCGCTCGCCCCCGCGGCTTCAACACCGCGCCCGCCGCCGCGCCGCCGCCATCTTGTACACCGGTGGGGAAAGCGAACGCGTGACGCAACGCAATGGTTTCCGTGCTAATAGTCAAATGTGTGCAGCCGATGCGACCAAAAGAGAGACCTTACCACTTTTAATTATTGTATTGAGATAACAGAACTTGTTTTGTTCTTGTTAACAAATTAAAATTGTTAACAAACAAAAGAAGATTACGTTATACTAGCTGATTCCGCGTAGAACTCGTTTACCGCTTATCCCTATGTCCTTCTCCGAGACTCAAACTATCTCCATACCAAATTTCATCTAAATCGGTGCAGCGGTTTATCCGTGAAAGCGTAACCAACAGACAGACAGACTGAGTTACTTTCACATTTATAAGTATAGATGCCACATACGTAAGCAGCAATTAAGCTGATTTAGGAGGTTTATTGGTTTTAAGGATATACTCGTACTAACTCCCCAAGTAAACCCTTCCATTTTTAGGTATGCTCTGCCCTGCGAAAGTAATATAGGTAAGTAAAACACATGTATAAAAACCACTTTCAATTATGTAAATTAATTACATACATAAACATACATACATACATAACGTCACGCCTTTATTCCCAGAGTGGGGTAGGCAGAGCAACAGAATACCAACAACTATAATTCTGTAACCACATTTTGCATTCAGGCTAAGATGTTTACTAGTGTATTAGTGACAGGTTGCAAGCCCATCGCCTAACAGTACTACAAGCCTTTATTCCCTTGGTCGCCTCTTACGACATCCACGGGAAGACATGGAGTGGCACTATTCTAACCCGGCAACCGCACGGAGGAAAATCAATCGGAATCAGAGGTAAATTAATTCTGTCAGTTTTATCTTTTTTATTATTATAACGAGCGATTAATGTTTACATGGGCTGAGGTGCTACACGGTCAAAACTATATTGCCTTTGACGTGTTTCCGTATTGAACTGTCGAGTTAAAAACAATACGAGAACACGTCAAACGCAATACCGTTTTAACGTAGTAGAATAGAGGCCCCGGTAAATAAAACATTACGACATCTGCAGCGCGCACGACATCTATCGTGAGTTTTACAAAACTACATTTGTAGCGACAACTAAATACTTGGCTCAATGCACTCGACTAGCAACTACATGAACTAAACATCGCAGCAAACGAGTCAGTAACCTTCGCAGCAGCACCCGCTCCCCTCGCACCCCACTGCCGTCATTCTCCCCTCGCCCTCCTCACTTCACTCCGCCGCGCTACCCCTCCCCGCGCGTTGTTAGGCGATGCGATATTCTACTCGCCACAGAAACGCGACCATGACAACATGATAATTATAACCTTAAAATATCTCGAATAACCCAGAAAATGAAATATATTATCACTGTGTGTGTGATTAACTGGTAGCGTTAATTAATAGGAAACAGTGTTGTGATTATTTGCGTAAAGTTTTGGAATTGTATGTGCCGCCGTCATGTTATCGATTGTGAAAATCGATCTGGATTCCAGTTCAGGTATTTACACGTTGAATTAGAAACATGTATTATTTTCTAAATATAAATAGTTAGAATTTGCAATGATAAACAGTGAAATGATGTCCATAGTCAACGTGTTTTCCCAAGCCATGTTCGGAAACGTTTCGTTCGTATGACGCGCGTTGGTAGGTACTACTTGCGCGGTTCTCACTCGAAAGTCGCCCGACGCTTGGGCTCTGTCCACCTTATAACTATAACCCGTCACAAACGGACCTAAAAGTAATGTATGATAATGTATATATTACGCCATACATGGGCGTTTTCAGAAAAAGTTGTTGGTGACGTATAAGAATTCCACTTGAAAAAATATTTTAGATTACTTTAAAATGTAGTTAAATTGATAATATATTAAATGAGCAGCATGAAAATACTAAATTTATAACAAAATAATTACTATTTCAGTAAAAAAACCCAATTTGATTTCGTTTCTGCTCATAAGAAGTTCCATTACGCCACTCATTTTAGAACGGGTTTAAAAGAAAACTAGAAAGATTCAAGATGTTTTGAAGTTTTATTGATAAACCTTAAACTAGAAAGTGTTGAAAAAAATATTTTTGAATCATATTATTACAATTCAATTAAGTATTATGACAAAAACTTCCTTAACGCTACCTTTCAGTACTTTGTACTATATATTATTGTCTTTGGAGCGACGAATGCGTAGTATTTTGTTTATTTTTATTGGTTAGCTAACTATTAGTTAAATATAATGTGTTTAACAATAATAACTTCTAAACATTTTTGATAGAATATTAATTATTTAAGAAATTCAATCACAGCAATAACGGGACAGTGACATAGTGAAGCTCGAAATGGCGTTTAGGAACTATAAGGCTACGTTCATATTACTATGTTTTTTTACTAAAACAATTAATTAATTAATTTTAACAAGTAATCTCATGAGATCGTTAAACACAACATCATTCTTTTTAACCGACTTCAAGAAAAGGAGGAGATTCTCAATTCGTTTGAAATTAATTAATTTATTGCGTTTTTGAAGGTTGGTTTTTGTTTTTTTCTAACTTTCATTTTAAATCAATTAATTAGGAATTAATCGTAACATAAAATTTATAGAGTTTAATAATAACACATTTTCAGTTTGGTGTCAAGCTGCTTTATTTGAAATAACAACCTCCAATATCCCTCATGCTTTAAACACAGACCCAATTTAAAGACATTTTATTAAAATAATCTTTAAATCTCTTTATGAAACGAGCTTTAGAATTCTATTAAGTCACTTTTTAGTTCTTTTAACGCGACCGTGGCGGTATGGAGGTGACGTATCCATGCCAATCAAACATTTAGATAAAATTACAAATGAACTATTGATCTTTATTTAAATATTACCATTGATTCCGAATCAACATTAATTAATACATATAACATTATAAAACATTAAATACACAGGATTCTCTTACCTTGATAAAGTTGGAGTCGTATGAAGAAACCTATTTTTGGTGCAAACGCCACGAGACCACTCTAAACACATTTCACGGACAAAGTGCTGTCATTTGAAACCAAATGGCGACTTCCATAGACTAAAAATGCTGCCATAATTCAAATTTTTCATATATTGTGGCGTTTTATTGCCAGGAACATATTAAAAATGCGGTCGCGTATGCCAGGAAATTCCGCATGCGCTATTTCGCGGGACAGATTAAAATCTGTATTTTTCAAAGAAATTTCTATGTAAACGCACTTGTTTTACGGTTTAAAATTAAAGATCGGTTCTGACCGGGACACAACCGCTGACTTTTAAACAGTCTAATTTAGTATTTTTTATCCAACTTCAAATTTGTTGTGGAGGGTGTGGGACACGTCAAAATAGCACCTCCTTTTTTCTTATTTTAGCTATATTTTAAATTTAACATGCTTGTTTTGCATAATTCTAGAGTGTTTCTAAAGTTAATAAGTTATTTAATGTAAAAAAAAAATATCATTTGATATGCCTTCTTTAAGTTCGAGTAATCAGCCATGAAAGTCATGGGACACGACTTTTTTCAACCAACAACTTTTTCTGAAAACGCCCACATTACTAGATAGTAGATAGTAAAATAATTATCCATCCTATTCATTATACTGGCGAGGGAAAGAGATAAATATATCTTATTTATACCTACCTGCGTGTGAGGACTGTCAACTTAACTGGTACCTACCTACAGAACATAATATCGTAAGATGCATTGCTATGCTATAATATATGTTTTGGCATATTAATGTGTGACGCGACCTTCCATATAAAAAAGTTCGACGTATGTATTTTTATTAATATTTTTTTTATTGAATTTAAGCATAGCTGCATTGTCTTCGATAAGCTAGTAGGTAGCTGTAATTTCGCTATACATATCGACAGTGGAAAGGCAAAAACGCTTAAGCGCCATACATAATAATGGCCATTTAGCTTAAGCGCCATATTACCTCATAGGGCGCTTAAGCTTAACCTCCATACTTAATAGTGGCGCTTAAGCAATTTTACCTTTCCACTGTCGAATATACATTAAATCACGCCTTTTTCTTAGATTGCTAGGCAGAGACCACTTCTTTCCACCTGCTACTAGGGTTGGCACCTTTTTTTTTCTTAATATACAGGGTAATTTTTTAATAGGTGCACAAATTTAAATATTTGCTTCGCTAAAGTTAATCAATAACACATGTGTTATTTTTACTCTAGCTTAAAAAATATTAGAGATATTGCCGATTCAATGATTCCACTAACTTAACGATATTCATAGACCCTCTAATGCAGGGGTACGAGGATAGGGCAGTATTGTTAAGTAAGTTAATAAATGAAATTTCAAATTTAGAATATCAGTAGGAGAATGGCTTGTTGTCTGATAAGCTGTACATGAAATTTCAAATTTCGAATATCAATACAGTGTATCGCATACCTACAGTTTGACAACCCATGTCATCATTTTTAGTGTGACTTTGTGTAATAGATAAAGGAAGAGAATGGATGTGACACTTGACATATACAAATAATCAGTTATGTAAATACTATGCATTCCGACATCGAATACTATCTCTTTTTAACTTAGTTCTATGTCCCTAAGTAAAAAGAGATGACAGTACGTCAGCCAGTGCAATAATGGCAACATTTATATTTTGACGTTCATACAAATACCTAACGTGCCTAAAGTCAGCCATGTGCAATTAGCTTGTCATAAGTATCAAGTATCTGATGTGTCAACCGTGCCTAATTCACTTAAAAAAATATTAATATCTTGTTTTCCGTATTATATATTGCCAAAAGTTACACATGGATTGAAAGAGAAACTTCATCGTAATGTCTCTTAAGTGTAGTTTGTTAGGATGAGGTGCAAGAAACAGCATAAATCAGAAATATTGAACATTTCATCGGTAAGTTTAAGTTTTTGTTAAAATATTGGTCAGTTTTGTCATTATTGGGGGACTTAAATATGTAGTACATTATTTTATTATTAATCCATAGATCAAGATTAGTTCAAGATTATTATACGATATGCCTTTTATTTACAATATTTTGAAAGTAAACGAACCGGAGAATTTGACATCTAGGGTTGTTCTTAGAATATCAAAAATACCTAACTTGGAAATTTCTCATTATGACAATTGATGTTATCATAATTAGTGTTATGTGTTTGTAATTGTATCATAAAGAACGTATATGGAACATGCCAAAGAAAGCAAAGAACCATCTTTCATCATGGATTACTATTTTTAAGGATTTTGGGAAAAAGTGTACTGAGAAAGTTTCATTCCGAAATTATTTAAATAAAATAATATTATTCCGAAATAAGTAATGACTAAAGTTTTATTCCTACTAAAAATCATCTAAGACAGCAGCAAATATTTTAATTTGTTTACTTGACGACACGTAAACCTAGTTGATAGTGACCCTGCCCATGAAACCAACGGTCCTGGGTTCAAATCCCGGTAAGAGCGGATATTTGTTACGGTCTGATAATATAACAAGTCATATTTGTAAAATAATGAAGGAGTTAAAGACTGGTAATACACGATTATTTAAGATTATTGGCACTCTCACGCTGTGGCACTGTTTTGAATAAAAGCAAAAGTAAATAATTATTTTTAATATTTTTGTTGCTTTTTATGATTCTTGTATTTTATCATTAAGAGAACTTAACGAGTCTTTTTTTATGAAAGGAATAACTAAGAAAGAAATTATAGTTTTGTTGCTTTGTACTTTTAATTATATTAACTCACTCGAACTATATTTACCTACTGAACCCGTGAAATACTTCATCTATAGTCTTCATCATCGGTTCCACTTTACGAAATAAAGAAGCTAGGTTGACACGAACGCGCTTCTACGCACGGTCGAAGCGTTGATATGACAGGTGGCTCGTGTCAAGATCTTGCCTGCGATGCATGGCGGCACGCGCGGTCATGTATACGATAGTACTACTTTGTTAGAATCATGTACCGCGCGCCGCGTCAACCACGCGTTCATGTGAACCTAGCCTAAAGCTTTTGGTATGCAAATGCTGAAAATAGCAAAATATGTCCTCAATTTTTGAGAAGTTTCGTCGTTAACTCATGGATTCCATCATCAGATCACTCCAACTTTTCTATGGGACCGTTTCCGACCTTTCCTATCCTTTACGGTGGAAAGGGCCCACCGTGCTGGTTGTGCTCAAGACGACGTTTTGCAAGCCCTTCAGGTATCCCACTGCTACTGCATCTTTGTACAGGACATGCGAAGTACTAAACGTACAGAACAGACGAGTTGAGAACCTCCCACCCATATGGTTTGTTTATCGATAACTTTATTTATTACTATCGAATCGGGGCAGCACTTAAACATGTGACAGTCCGCCATTTTATGTTTGCTATGGTAGTTTAGGTAGGCACGTTTTTTCTGTAGGTATGTCAGATCCATTCTCTTTCTTTATCATTGCTTTGTGTCCACACGAGAATGTAAAAGAGAGGTAATTTGCAAAAATAAATAAATTATTGAACTCGTTTTACTGTCGTAATATATTAAATTGTATTTGTTAGTATAAATAAACAAAAAATAAAATACACATAGGTATCAAAAATAAAGTATTTTATTAAAGTTTGATTATTTGTTTTTAAATACATATTTCTATGATTTCTGTTACTATAGCATAGATTTCTTAACTCATTAATAAAATTAACCTCACTATACAAGGTATCCAGTTAACCAATTGGTGCTAAAATTAGCACCACCAATTTTTTACCTGGAGTTTATTACGGCTGGAAATTAGAGTTAAGTTACATTAATTTTGTATGATTCTAAGGCAATCTTCACCAAAATCAATAAAATAGCTTACCCAATTTATTAAAATTGTGTCTATGCATTCCATTTTGATCAATTTTCATTGATGTCGAAAACGAAGTATTTTAGCGTTCTTTATATTCTTAGTAAATTAGAAAGTACGAATAGCGAAAATACGTATAGTACAATACTATACATTATAGTACGGGGGCAACCCTACCTGCTACCTACGATCCTGACAGAATCTCTGTCGCTTCTTCCACATTCATAAATCGAGTCACCCGTGATCGTCGTTTTCAGGTAGGTGCCTACCTAAGATTCCGCTCTTTTGCAGTATTTCTCAACTATCTCGCTAATCGCTATAGGTATAACTACTTACCTAATATCTAATATAGGTAAGGGTTTATTTTTGGCTAAAATGACGGTGCTGCTTAAGTACTAGACCCACCATGTTTAGACTCATTCATTAGGTTGTTCTTTATAAGCAATAAATTACTTTGCAAAAAAGGAACAGCCGGCTACAAAAAATGTCCAAATGTTTTCTGTTTAATTCTCTCTCGTTTTTGACTTTCAATCTGTTAAACCAATCACGTCACTGGTAGATCACGTTTCGTCGTTAATTTGCCTTTTTTGTCATTTGGCTGGTAGGTACTTGCCAGTCTTGCCACACAGAAAAAATGTTATCTCTAATTTATCTAAACCCCGTCTGTTAATAATTCGTAAAAGACTAGAGAGGCGAGTTGTTATTGTTTAGAAAAGAAACACTACTGATCTTTGTGCTTTTTCTCATGTTCGAGTCGTTTATACCTAGCAGCTTGTGAAAGAGACAGAGATAACGAATGCGTTCGTTCGTAGTAGCGGTATTCCGTTGCCTGGTGGCTCCGCTTCTCGTTGTCTGTGACTGAGTCGCGGCAGCCCGCAGCGTTGACGCACACACGCGCGGGCTACTGCCTACGACTACGGTTACGTAGGTATAGGGATAGGCACTGATTTAGAGCGGCAGTTTTATGTTGTTGTTTGCCCTTCAGGCGTATTTAAACAATATATTTAACTGTACCGTATTTTAACTAAGCTTACCTAACCAGCAACGCTCTCTCGGAAGTTTGCCGCGCTTTCCAAAGTGACGTTTGGATTTTATATATTTCCTAACCGCCCATTTAACATTTTTTACCGCTTATTTAATAATAGTTATTTAATTATAGAAAAACTTTTCAAATTATTCTTTATTACGTAATCAACACACTACGGTGAAATTCCTTCTAGATCTACTGAATTATCAATAAAAATCAATGTTAAAGTTTTAATTTTCAAAACTGCGCCAAAAACGCTGTTTCTATCATGGCGCTGGTCATATGACACGTGTGATGTCACACGCAAGTAAACAAGTTGTTGAAATTATCGAGCAAAATCATGTCTAAAGAGAATTTTCTAATTTTCTTTAATAATTGGATAGAATGGTGTATACACTGAGTGTAGTACAGTACCACAATGTACAGATAGATTTATATATAGTCCAGAGGAAGTGTTTGTTTCTGTTCCAACGTATCCAAAAAGACGAACAATGTAGTTACAATTAGCCCGAAGAGATCCACACAGCATGATCAGGAAATAGTATCAACTCCGTTTATTCAGTGTACAGTCAGCTTTCGTTTGCCAGACTCTAAAAATAACTTCTTTCAACTAAAGTTAAAAGATAGCGATAATACCAAACTAGTTGACGTAAAGTGAAGTAAGTCCGATTAGTCTTAAATTAATTTTGTGAAGCCATATCCCTCTCGGTCCATAGTTACTAGTTGGCCGAGAGTAAATCGTAACTAAGCACTTGTTTGTTTGCAGTGGGTCGCCTGCAGTACTCCTCCAGCGAGGTTCACTGACATATATTTACAACCGTTATATTTTATAAAATATTTATTTTATATGAAAAATATAAAGATACAAGGTATCAGTTGAAAAATACCGAAATTAATTGGAAATACTAAACTTCTTTTTTTATTGTAAAATGATATACTTTTAGTCGTCATACCGATATCAAAAAAGATGGTGCACGCTAGTTGGGCAGTTATTAATCCTAAGCGGTTCGAAATATTCGTATCATTATCGTAAACATCATATCAGCTGAAAGATGTCCACTACTGGACATAGGGTTTCCCTAAGCATTATTACGACGTCAGTTTTGTAATCCATCAGTTTGTCGCGATCTTCACCAAATCGTCGGTCTAAACTCCCAATATATGCCCAGAAACTTAATCTTGTTCCTATCATTAACGTATGAACTTCAAGGGAAGTTTTCTTAGTTAAATAAAATTAATGTTTTAAAAAACTAAAAAATCGTCATCAAAAAGTAAGACCTAACCTCTTTTAAAATGATAGGTTAGACCAACTAAATTCTGCTTTTGGGTTAAAATAATTTAAGACGTCGTCTTCAGTTGAACTGACTTACCTATAATTTTAAATGAAGTTTTTCTTACCTTTTGGATACAACTTTTAGTTGTTTAAAACACTAATTTAATTTCATACCTTTTAGCGATCATAATAATAGTGTTATTTCGTCCCATATCTCAATTAATAAGAAACAAGCAACACCGCGGGAAGTTCATAGTCATATGTTAAACCATTTGAATGTGCTTCGTCATTGTCGCTCAACGATTATATCTTATCATATCACCACCCTTAAAATAGGTACCGTTAAGGAGTTCCGGTGGTCTTCATCATCAGTTCAACTTCTTCTTTCTTAATGATACTTTTTGAATGCAAATGCTAGACTCGTCACTGAAAATAGTAAAATCGCTATACATATACATTCCTATAATATTTGAGGAGTTCCCTAGATTTCTCCAAAATCCCTTCATCAGATCTTGAAAAACTAATCGGTTAGCGGATGTAATCGGGGAACATACATTAAACAAAATCCCGACGCATTGAAAACCTCCTTCTTTGTTGAAGTCTGTTAAAAAGTATCAGCTTCTAAGGAAAATGGTGTTAAGGTAAATGTACGTTTCGACGAACGCTTAAGACCTGGACGCAAGTTTTTTTTTTAATAAGGTCTGGGATTTTGATACGATAATGATCAATAGAATAATAGTAACTTAAATAAATTTGTCATCATTTTAATGTACCTGGAAATAAATTACATGGTTAGAAATATGTTTAAAATATTTTTAAAGGTGTTTGAATCACTAAACCTGGTTTGTACCATTAACCGAACTAAGAAACTTGATTTGCACATAATACCGAACCGGGCCGCCGCATCACCGAACTAGAGAAGAAATGTATGAAATTTTGGCGCTGAGTGGTGCTCAAACTTTAGTAAAACAATAGGCATTTGTATTTTATTTCTTATGATAGCAATTTAATCATGGTCACCTTTGACACACGTCATGCTGTGTAATGTAACCAAATTGAATGAAATAACATTTACATATAATTTGAAAATTATTAGGTATCTATATGGTAGCTAGAAACCCTTTATTTAAACTTAAAATATTAACTATTTAACAGTCTTGGAACACATTTTTTTATTACTTTGGTGTTTAATTATTTCACTCTTTATCAAAAAACACTATATCTCAGTAAATAAAACATTCATCATCATCATCATCATATCAGCCGAAAGACGTCCACTGCTGGACATAGGCCTCCCCCAAGGCTCTCCACTTAGACCGGTCTTGTGCCTTCCGCATCCATCGCGATCCCGCCATCCTTACGAGGTCGTCGTAGCAGCGAATCCTATTTCTTGATAAAATTCAACATTCGGATAAGCTTGTCCCCGCCTGAAACACCTTTTCCAATATTCTAGTTAAATTGGAATTGTTATAAACATCAATAAGTACATTGCTCTTACAATTTTTTATAAGTAAATACCTAATAAAGCTTATTTTTTGCTTTTCAGTTGTTTTTTATTGCAGTCGGGTTTTTTGTTTTTTAAATAATTTATTCTATTTCACTCTTTTTAGTTTTTATCTATAATAAAGCAGTTGTTTAATTAATTATTACTTAGCTATATTATGAGCTCAGGAGCTCGGTGTTTAATATCGCGAAGCTACAAGCGAAACTCTTTTTCTAGCAAAAGGAGTTTTTTGACTTTCCTGTCAAAATAGTAGCATCAAAGTGTTATAATGTATTATATATTTGAAATGAGCTATTCAATAGCTTTCATTTGATACCCATATTGTTATAAATATAATTGAAAAAAAAACATATCCCCTCCATATTTTTTTTCGGGTACGCTATATTGAAATAGTATACAGCCATCCATATGTCATTTTCGCAATCAAGACGAATCGAATGACACCTCGTACGTTAAACTCTGTCAAGCCGTCTAGGCTGCAGAGCGAGCCCAGAAATAGACATACATACATACATACATACGCTCGAAAAACATAACCCTTCTTCTGACACAGTCGGGTAAAAATAATAATTGACAATTAACTCCGAGCTAGTTTTAAAACATTAACGGCTTAAATGTTGAGAACCGCTGGCCTTTACAAAAATACACGAAAAAGAAATACATTTTAAAATCGGCCTAGCTGTCAATGGATTAAGGATGATATTCCAACGAACACCGTGCAGTAATTGCGGCAGAGGCAGACATGGATTCGGTAGTAGAGACCATGGGTACTAATCACCGAATGCCTTTCGGTGAATTGGACAAAGCAAATTGTGTGGAACCTATCATGCGAACAGATTTAAAAAATAGTGTTTAGACGTAAAAGTATCGGTGTAATTACAAATCTGACATTATTACTAACAGTTCGAACTATTATGTAACAATGAATACATATGGCTTTAGCTACTATTGCTTAAAAAGTATATATAATCCTTTTTTTTAAATACCCTTGCCAATAAGCTTATTTTTATGTCAAAAAGTCGTAAAAAGCACAAATTTCCAACGAAGTTTTAAAAAATATGCTTAGTTTATTGATGTTCGGCAATTACTCATTAAATTTTGAATACTTCTAGTTATTCGAAAAGCAAATTAGTTTATATAAGTAAGTCATGATTAACTTGTAAATAAATAATTAAAAAAACATACGCTTTCCCTGATTCCGAACGCTGTTCGGTAAAACCTTCCAGCAAAAATGAGGGTTAACTCATCACCGAATTCACATTTTTGTTAATTTCTATAAATATGACTACACTAAATTCACTTCAATTATCAGAACACAAAAACTAATTAAATAACAACACAGGAAAACCACATTTTCAAACACAAAGGTAATGTAAAACGGTTTTATGACCTTAAGAAGTATACACGATTTCTTACCGATTTTCACTAGGATCCCCTTACAAAACGGAACTCGACCGACTTGTTCGCTTGTTGCGTCCCGACTGAGATAGCAAATAGACGGTTTTGCCGCGTAGTAGAAGGGATAGGTATTTAGCTAGCGTAAAAAAATATTACAACTTAATATCAACTGTAAGTACTAGAATAAAAGTTAAAAATATAAGAAATTCGGTGATACCGCAGATTCGGCAAAGCGTACGTTTACCTTATTTTGTTAGTGCCATTTATTGCATGGACCCTTTCTCCGTAACAATTTTGAGAATCATGAGCTGATCTGGAGTTATGTGTCATCTTGGCGCATAATCTCATGTTTTATCGATGCTTTAACTGTCTGTAAATATTATTTGGCAGTTCTTTAAATCACGGTGAAAATAGTTAAGAGTTGTTTCACTTCAGCGAGTATCCAGATGTTTTTATTTTGAATTCTCTCTTTATCTGCATCCCGCCGTTTTCAATGGTTCCCCACAAAACACATTATGCATTAATATTGTTGCACCTTCGTCCGCGTACAGTATAGAGAACATGCATGAAAATCAGAATTGCGTTTCATTGATACGATTTAGGAGAACATATAAAAAAATCATATATATCGCAATACAATATATTTTAACCCGTTTATTAAGATTTTATATACTTACAATGAAAAAAAAAGTTGTTAAAATTTTAAAACTTCTCTTAATGTTTAGATTGTTTTTTTCAGCACCCTCATCATATCTTATGAAAAAAATACACGACAACTATTTCGTGTATACAGTTAATCCTCTTATTCATAGCACTTTCCAGAGAGTGTAAGGAAAAAATGTATGCGTGTTCCCTATCATGCTCTCCCTTTTTATTACAATTGCCTCGAATATTTAACATAATGCGTGTTCTTCTTTTCAGATGACTTGGACCTAATAGACGGACCGTTTATGGAGGAAGATGATGATGACGAATATTACATAAAGGCAGAGCCAGTAAAAAAGATTTTGCATGTTCTTCAAATGGTACCCGTAGTATACACGACACGGCTGGACGACATGATTGTTCTCAACTCATTTGGGGTTAACCAGCATCCACGAGAGCTAAATGCTAAAATTCTAAAAGAAAGCAAACCTAATTTATATACGTTTCCCGCTAAAAATTCTGGCCGAATTAGCAAAACATCTTTTGGGTCGTTGAAAGCAAAGTTACGAAAACTATATAACCCTCTTATGACAAATATAGAAGAAGAACCGGATACTCAACCCTTTACGCTAGAAGTCGATCGAAAACTCGGGAAAATCGAAGCATCACACGAATCCAATGCTACAAGCAAATATAGCAACCTGTTAAAACTCTGCAGACCCTTGAGTATTGTTCTCACAAAGTTAGAGCTTCAAACAGTGTCTGATGATACATACGAAGTGGAAGAAATGGAGGAGGAGGAGGAGGAGGAGGAGGAGGAGGTTGGCACAAGATCTCCTGATCCAATAACACACGTAAACGTCTCTGGGTCTCGTCTGCTTACTAACGGCATTATGGAGGTACACGACCTTTATTCTGATGAATATACTATCTATTGTACTGATTATAAGGGTAACCTTGTAGATTGTTTAGTAGATAGTCCTGATAATGCATTCAAATATCGCAGCATACGCGAGACGGCTGAAGTCGAACTGTGTTTTAAATACTGCTGCTGGGCTCAGAGGAATGAACACATGCAGTCTCTGTATCCTAAAGTACTTTTGTATACCAATTTTCTGTTTATGAAGAAGCCCCATATGTGTCCTGTTGATAAATGTATCTGCTGTTGTCGTAAAAGAGACCAGTTTGCGAAACCGGGTATAGCTTTCATTGATGACGTATCAACAGTAAAGAAGTCGTCGTATATTCAGGAAGACATGGAAATACAAGAATTAGAAGATGAAATTCAACAAAAACTAATTCAAATGAACAAAACGCCGAGACTTAATACAAATTATTGGCTTAAAGATTTGCTAACCGAAGCGACTACCGACCCGCCACAAGAGCAAAGTCAAACTAGTTTAATAGAGAAGGCATTGTCATATAAACCGATACCAAAGAAGCAGACAGAAAACAGACGCTTGCTGACATTAAAACAGGAAAAGTCACAACCTGGTGTTATCGTTTTTAGAAATTTCGCTTTAGATGAGAGAGACGTTTATGAAATCAATGCAAATGGAGAATTGCAATTTTATACGAAACTAACATGTTTTAACAATACAAGTCGACCAGATGTTAAAAAGCTTTTGCAAAAACCAAAGTCAGTTCATGATGTCTGTTGTTGGTTTAAACGCGAAAGTATTATATCTAAGTTATTTGATTCCAAAACCTTGCATTCTACTGCTTTAAAGTTTATGAGAACCCGTCACGCTTGTTTGAATGATAGTTGTAATTGTTGTTGCAAACCGAATGTTATAGGGGAGGCGATACTAATCGATGTACCCTTTTCTCCGCAATACTCTTATAACCCTTTAAAAACTGTTACTAAACCACTTAATGCTAATTCGAACAAATCTAAATCAAATTTACACAGTTTTACTACCAAGGAAAATAATAAAAAACCTAATATACTCAGAAAAACTCAGGTGTATCAGTCACCACATAATAAACATACCAAACCGCGTCTCGGATCAACAGTGGCAGCTGATACTGCAACACAAACAAATGAAGATGATGATTGTGAAATAGTGGAGGTCAGATCGGCCATGCAAATCCGACCTTTGCAACCATTACCCATGGAACAAGTAAACGTTGCCACTGTCGTCAACGTCCCCAATATTTCCAACAGCGAATTATCCGAGGAAGTAAACACGACGGTTGCTTCAATCTTAGAAAGATTTAAAGACGTGCGTCTGACTATCAACAGCAATGGAAAAGTTGCAGCTGCTTTAAACATGCCCATTAATACTTTAAGTACTGTGGAACTCAAAGTTCTTGCTAGCATACTTTCTTATGCTCAAAGTCAGGTTAATTTATTGGGATTGAAATCAGAAATGAGTTTAAGTAGTTTTATTTCGCGGTCGGCAACCGACAATGAACCTGACCCTGCAAAAACAGTAGAACCAAACAAAACTACTCGTGAATTGACTCCTCATGGGAATGTAAATTGTACTACCACTACTAACTTATCGTCGACAAATTTAGTCGGAAATATTTCCGAAACCCCCAACATTTCCGAAACTTCTAACAGCATTAATACTGACATTACGTTCAAAACAGAAGTCAACCCGGATGAGCTTGATGAATCGGGCACTGAACTACAACCACAGTTAACAAATCTTGCTACGGATTTTGACGCGATCATTCCTCCTATAGATACGAAAGAAAAAGTTTTTAACCATTTTACAAATTCAACATCTGCTACGAAACAAAATTTTAATGATTCGTTTGCATCTTTCATAGCCACACAATATAATGGTCAAAAGAATTCATTCGCGCCTGTCATAACAAGTGTATTTTCTATGAAAGATCAAGAAACGTCTGCTAGTGGTACAACCCTTTCTGGTGATCCGGAGGCTATGCTGTCAAAACAATCGGCAAATCAAGTCTCTGATGCTAAAACTTATGGCAAAACCACCAAAAAGTTTGATAACTTGAGTAATAAGCGAAAACAAGATATTAATTCTAAAACACAAGCACCAAAAAGATTAAGAGTTCTGTCGCCCTCACAGCTCAGTTCACAGACTTCACACTCTATAAATACAAGTAAACCTACCGAAATGTACAACACGATTTGCAATCCGGTTCAGAAGTTTCAGAATATGGAAGTGTGCGGATTTACGCCCGGAGTCCCTCTCTTAGCAAATACTAGTTTCCAATTAGTGTCTGTAGGTGATACTAAAGCTCAGCAGACACCAATTCCATCTGATGCGTCAGGTTCTTCGAAAACTTTAGTTGTGGGTCCTTTGAGCATGGACCACATTAATGACCACACCGAGGGACCAGTAAACGTGCCAGTGACTGTCAGTTCTTTTACTTCAGTCGCTATATCTGAAGAGTTCGATGCACCAACAATCAAGGAAGAACCAAATGATGATTGTATTCTTGGTATGTAAGGGAGAATTCGTCTACAGCGGGACTTATGGTGCATATAGTGTAAAACTGTGAAAACGGTCGGTTTTCATTTTTATTTTTGATTTGGTAAAGATATAATAATTATAATAGCTTTTAAAATTACAATTAAATGTACGCGTGCTCCTCATACATATTATATTTTGTTGTTGATTATTGTTACGGATGTAAAACATTATTGCTTACTTTTAGCTGTGCAAAATAGAGTTTGAGAAATGTGAAGTCGCTGTTATAAATACTTTCGTTCCTTTGTCACCACGTCGTTTTTTGCCGTGATAGTGTGTAGAAACTTGTGATAATATTATAAGACTGAAAGTTCAAATAAGTTTTTGGGAGTCCAGACGCCAAAACCTACCTCGCAAAAAGACTGGCGAGAAAAGCCTTCAACGCAAAACGAACGACTATGGCGAACGTGAAAAATCTACAAATCAAAAAGTCTATGACGTGAAAAAGCTACTTCTGGAAATAACTACTTCGCATTAAGCCTTTAACGTTAAAACTTAGTCAATTAAAAATTAACATTCAAAAAAAAACTAGCCAGCCAGTCGCCAGTCTTTTTGCGAGGTAGGTATTGGCGTCTGGATCCATATGTTACAGGTAGCACTGGTAGCAATGTACGTCATTTGCCTTCGGATTCTGAACCCATCTTAGAGTACTTAGAATATGTGTGTAGATAAAATAATATAATGTAACTGTACATGATTAGGCCTTAAAACACTCTTGTTTTAGGACCCCTCATTACAGTTACATGAACCAATTGCAGATTTTACCATGTTCAGTTGAGCTCGTGCAATTTCTGTGCGCGACTTGTCGCAATATACACTTTTTTTTTATTTAGTCGATTTTGATAGATTTTGTACTCGTCCAAAATTAAAATTGTAAGTACCTAGTCAGTAACTATGCGTGTAGGTAATAAATATTTAATAGAGGGTAGGGGCGACGCGAGGAATGCGAGGGGGAGTACTGATACGAGGATTTAACTACTTAATTTGCGAGATCTCTTTTGTGCGAGTCGTTTGAGATCATCTTGATTGTTGCGAGAATATGGGTAATCATGACATGACATCGTCGTATTTAACTAGGAATTTATAACTGGACTGCAAAAAAATACCGTACGTTTTTTTTGTACATAATAGTGTTGCCTTCGACTTCCGCGATTGTTACTCATTAAATAAAACGAGTTAAACGGATTTTAATCGCGTATATTATTTTAACTAACATCCCGGACGTTTCGAGACCTTTACAGGTGGGCTAGCACAAGTTGTCCGCGACTTGTTTGTCGCTCGGATCTCCCTTTCTTTCTAGTCTGTAACGATAGAGACGCACTGAGCGACAAGCGAGAAAATACAACTTGTGCTACCCGTTCAGGTTTCGTTTTCAAGCGGAACAAAACCTGCTTGAAAACGAAACCTGCAAAGGTCGCGAAACGTCCTGGATGTTAGTTAAAATAATATACGCGATTAAAATCCGTTTAAATCGTTTTATTTAATACGTATATAATAGATTAGTAATTTAGTTTATTTATACTTACATTTAAGTTGGTTATTAGTTATTAGTCCTATTTGTTACACTTCTCGTACATTGTAATTTATTTTAGTTACTTGGAGGTTTTAATTTCACAAAGTACCTATTCTTATTACATAAAATGTAAAATAATGCTCTTCAGGTTTTGTCAATTAAATTTGTTCAATATGGTGTTCTATCACTTTGCCCCTTTTAATTTGTAAGTTGTTAACCCAATATTATAAATATACTACTTGAAAATATCGATTTTTATCAACTTTTGAGATAATTCGATTTACGTGAAAAGCAAATGAACCCCCCCCCCCTTTCTTTATTCCAGGAACTACTAAAGATAAAAATTACATGTATACCTAGTCGAATTCATAAGTAGATGCACATTCTAGTCCCTTGTCGCAATAACGTATTAAACTGACAGTGGGTTGAATTTGGTATATAAGTACTAAAATGTTCAGATACTTGAGTTCGACCGTACGCGTAACCTACTTAATAGAAAGTACCTAATCAATATATTATATGCTTACGGAAAAATAAAAGGATTGCTCTAACCAGTCTAAAGTCTGTGTCAATTGAACTTGGAAAATATTTAAACAAAATCAAACGAAGTAGGTACCTACCCAGTTAACAACGATTACTCGATAATCACGACTTTTTAAGATCAAAGTGAGTGATCAAGTGAGGTCATTGCAATGATTAATACACTTGATCATGATTTTCATGTTAAGTTTAAGATGAATAAACTATTCATTAAGTATACGTTATTTTTATAAAATCTATTTGGGTGAATATTTGTGTCAAACTGGGCCTCTATTCAGGTGCGTCAAAACGATATCATGTTTGACACGTTTAAGAATCGTTTATGTCACAGTCGCCATTATTGTAAATGACATAAGAGTTATCAAAACGTTGACAATACGGAAACAGGTCAAAAACGATATCGTTATAACGCAGTTGAATAGAGGCCCAGTACTAATTTGTTTATCTTTGCCCGTTCAGTTGACACAGACTTTAATTGCTGGTTGAAGTTGTCGAAGGGCAAACTTTTTATTGCGATGAAGAAACAGAAATCGTGAATGCCATTTCTGTACATCGTGGATCTTTATCAATAGAGTATTATTACCAACCACAATACAAAGTTAAGACTTGCGACCACTTTTAGCTTTTTGTTAAATATTTTAGCTTATCGGTGGATGTCTGTAATTTTCTATCCCACTTCTGACACCAAACGTTACGTACGGGGGGTAGATAAACCTGATAGAAATGCACGAATACACGGATAATTAAAAGCATACTTTATTATCGCACTCACTTAATCGTGTCAAACAATTACTGCACAGTAAACTTAATAGGCTAAGTAAATTTTTTGGAAGAGAAGTAATTTTTTTTTTTTCGATAGTTTTCATCCTAAAGATCAAGGAAATGCGGCTCTTTTATTCTAATATTTCCTCTAATATTTTAGAAATACTTTTTTTTAGTTATGGAGTTGACATTTGTTAATTTTAATGGGCGACAAATTTGTTGCCTTCGTACCTAATGAAAAAGAAGACTTTGATTTGATTTGACAATGACAGATAGAGAAGTGACAGTTTTTTCTTTCTTTATAAGTAGGGAACATGCATTTTTTTTCTTACGCTCTCTGGATGAAAGAGAGAAATAACTGTATACGCGAAATAATTGTCGTGTAATCATACAATATGACGCTTTAAAAATTCATAGTTCAGACCAGAAACACTATACAAAATCGACGACACAGTTGTTGTTCTATGTTTAATAGTAGATTATACACCGAGGGGATAAAGCACAGTTTTATGTCACGGGCGCGATATTGAATCCTGAACGTAACGAAGGACTCCAGATTTAACTCCCGAGCGCAGCGAGGGTGTTACGAGTTAATTACCGAGCGAAGCGAGGGAATTAAGAAGAGTCCTGAGCGCAGTGAGGGGTTCAAGCGCGCCCAAGACGAAAACAGCTTTATCCCCGAGGAGTGTACTCTACTTTTCTCACCTTTTGCGAGACAATAAAAAAGCGAGTCTACTAAAAACAGCGTTTTATTATAGTAAATTAAAATTAAAAGTGAAAATTGATATTTGAGACATTAGTCCAGTTGTGGAAAGACAAAGTTATATTTTTATTTGATACGTTTATCGAAGTTGAGGTAGAGTTTATCTGAGTATTGTTCACAGCTTCAGAAACTTGCGTCTGAGGGTCGTTTTGTACTGTAAAGGTCGGAGAAGATGGTCCTTGAGGCAGTGGGCTTGATGTGATGTGTTTTGAGGTGGATGGCTGTGGTGGCAAAGGTGTCCAAGGATCATCATTATTAGACGAAGTTTTTAGATTTATGTTTTCACCAATACGACAGCTTATTCTATTCTTGTTCTGTATAGAATTTTCTATGTAGCCCTCCGCTACTGCATCGGATTTCCAGCCACCGTGTCGTTTTATCTGGGCCATGTCTGCACCTGAATCTGCCAACAGACTTGCCGATGTTCTACGAAAAGAATGGCCCGTTGAAAGCTCGGGATTTTGCAATTTCAAGTATTTTGCAATTTCTTTTGGCATGGCGCTAATTTTATTTTTGCCAATAACTTGTCTGGTGCATTTGCCATTGCTGTAACCTACAAAAAATCTGTTGGTGTTTATGTTAGAGGGGCGTAGATCTTGGTACTTTTTGACAATTCTTGCATACTCTTCACGAACTATGAATGACCGTTCTCTATTTGTTTTGGTATCAGGCAAGTTTACCAGCAACAACTCTGAATGCTTTTCGATATCATTGACTTTTATGTTTACGAGTTCATTTCCCCGACAAGCGCCATTTACTCCAAAAATCAACGCCACCTTTAACAAAAAATAGGAATAAAATTAACAAAAAATCTTGAGGCAAAATAATTGGGTAGTCTTAAAATGTATTTTTTTAATTTTTGGCATAAAATAAGCCTTTTATTTATTACTAGCTAGTATAAGCTAGTATAAGCTATCTCCATTTTAAATTTCTTCCAAATCCATCCAGCCGTTTTTGCGGGAAGAGGTAACAAACATACACACTCACCTCACACACAAAACTTTCGCATTTATAATATTAGTGTGATACATAGCACTTAATTGACGCAATTGTAGGTACTAGAAATTCAATCAATAAGTAGTTGGTATTCATTCATACTCACTTTTATGGCAAGATCTGTGGTCGGGAGCTTCATTTAGAAAAGTTTCCACATTTTTAGTTGTAAATACTTTTGACTTCTTTGATTGATGACCATCCGATTTCCTTTTTAAAAATGCCAATAACTTGGTATATGTATTAATCTGGATGTCGTGTTTAATGCTTATTGTCGACCTGAGCATAGAATAGATGCACCACAGGCTGCTTGACTTCTTTGTGGATGATAAGTGCTGGAAATAGACCAGAAGCACTGATTCAGACACTGACTTTGCACCTTTTCCACTTTTCCATATGTCGAAATCGTTGTAGGCTTTCAGGTATTTTTCCTTTGACTTCTCTGGGAGTAGATTATGCACAATGCCTAAGGCATCTAATTTAATGGACTCCGGAGTTAAATCACTTTCGTCACTCGACATTTTAACACATGTTTTCTTTAATTTTGATATATTTATTTAAAACTTTGCAGTTATCACCAATGTATTTTATTGCAGCGTCTTACAATACTCGCGGCTTTTGTTTAATTTCAAATGTGTTCCATTCAGCTTGCCGTGGCCAGCTCGATTTTAGCGCCCGGCCTTCGAGTATTAGTTGATCTTTTATTACGAAATTAGACTTTAAGGCCATTGTAATAAGAACTATGAAAAGTGAAAATATTACAACCCAGCGAGTTATAATGAGATTCAGTACAACATTACACCCCGGCTAAAGCCAAGGGCTTTAATGAGTTGGTTTGCGTAAGGTTTGCATGATATGTAATTTGGCATTGTCGAGCAGGTGGTGTGAAAAATACCTTATAAAGAAATTGCATATACTTCGTAAATTACAATCATTCTCTTGAGATCCATTCACCAGATCTATGACGTATCGTATGATGTTTAAGCCAATATAAAAATCTAAATATTAAAAGATGTTTTAAATAAGAAGTTTTGATTCTATATAAAATCTTAATAAACGGGTCAAAACATAGTGTATTGCGTTATATATTTTTTTACTTTTTCTCCTAAATCGTATCAATGAAACAATTTTGATTTTCATGCATGTTCTCTCTTGGGATGTACATCTGTTTTTGTATGTACATCTCTATTAGATATAATTAAAAAATATGTCACAATGAATTAATTATTATAAAACTAACAAATGACTTTCATTTGACCACTAAACGCGGTCCGAGATGCGCTGTATTAAACTTTCGACTTCAAAAAAAGCAGGTTCTCAGTTTGAAGTGTATGTATCCACGATTTTCTCGCGTTTGGCTGAACCGATTTTGATGCGGTTTTCAGAAAATTATTTGTTATACTTAGGAGAAGGTTTTGCTATTTTAACCGACTTATAAAATGAGGTTCTCAGTTTGACCCGTATGTTTTTGTCTTTTTAGTGATCATATTCATATTATGCTGTTATGTAACAGCATAATTATGATCACTAAAAAGTATGAAATAAAATAAATGTTTAAAATAACAAAAAAAAGCGTTAAAATACCCAAGAAATAACTTTTAAAATGGTAGGTCAGTCCAACTGAAGTCGGCGTCCCACAATATTTTGAACTAAAAGCTGACTTCAATTGGAGTGACCAAACATTTCAAAAGAAGTTACTTATTTCTTGCGTTTTTCAAGGTGGTTTTCTTTTTTTTTACACATACATGCATTAAATCACGCCTGTTTCCCAGAGGGATAGGCAGAAACCACTCCTTTCCACCTGCTACGATCCTGACAAATACTTTAGAAAGTCTCAAAAAAAAACACACACCTTTAAATTTTTTCTTCCGATTTCGGGAATAAATTGCACGATAGAGTAGAATTCCTGATTATGTCCCCAAAAAGATGTATAAATTGACCGTTTTGTTACCAAGAAATGTATTGGATTTGGATAACAAAACGGACAATCCCAAACATATTTTTGAGGACATCATATCAGGAATTCTATTTTTCTTGTTCAGTATGATGGTCCCTAACTATGGTGCAATATTTTCCGAAATCGGAAGCATTAATGAAAGGAGTGCTATTTTTATTAACTCGCGTCTTTCGCTCCTTCCACATTCATATACATCGAGTCATACATGCACGTCTGTATCAGGTACCTACTTAAGATTCGGCCCGTTTGCAGAATTTCTCCGATTTGATCCGAAAAAGTACGCCGTTATAGCTAGTGGTCGGAAGAGGTTGAGCTAATTTGCCTAAACTTGACACTGTTTATTCAAGTTTGAGTAAGATGGGGATACAGTATTGAATGAGCATTTAGGCAAATAAACTTTACCTATTCCGATCACTGCTTATAGCACAAGGAAAAAGTCTTAGTGAACCTACATCACATTGTTTTTTTCAGTTTCAAACAATACCTATTTGCAGTTGGAAAACTGACCGCGACCTATGTCGATGTATGGGGACCATCATTTTCCAATAGCAAAGTTAAGTTTGTCTTTTAATCCAGTTCTGGGCCACTATTGTACTGCGTTATAACGATATCGCCTTTGACGTGTTTTAGAATCGTTTATGTTACAGTGGCCATTATTGTTAACGTTGACAATACGGAAACGTGTCAAAAGCGGTATCGGTGGGGGTAAATATTAAGCTTTCATGCGCTAATTTTTGTTAGAGTCAAGTAGATTTTTAGTATTTGTAGTTTTGGCAGTAGGTAGTGGGGAGGAGAATTAAAATCAGAAAAAAAAACTTAAAAGAAAGCTCATATCTATAACGAAGTTAAAAGAAAAACTATCACGACTAAGTATACATCATTGCGCATGTTCAGAACAATAGTGACCCAATTCAAAATTTCAGCTTTCAAACTTCAAGTCATAAATTTATTACTATAGATACCTAATTCGAAATTTTAAATTTCTGAATTACTTAGGTCACTTTTGTTCTGAACATGCGATTGGTTCGTGAGATACAGGCGATTAAAGTGTTTATACCTACTAAACTCATCTAATATGACTTTAAATAGAAAATTACTTGGGTATTACTTGTTAATTTTTATGTTTGTAATACTTAACGGCTTTGGAACCCTACCCTGAGCATGGTCCGACATGCTCTTGTCCGGTTTTACACTTTGGGTACGGAACCCTAAAAATCCATGTGTCCATTATTGGCCCTTGTCCATGAACGGCTCCATCAAGCTATGTAAAAAATTAAATGAGGCAGGTACTTAATCTATATAATAAAAATGAATCGCAAAATGTGTTGGTAAGCGCATAACTCAACAATGCCTGGACCAATTTTACCAATTCTTTTTTTTAAACGTTCGCTGAAGTCCAAAGATGGTTTTTACAGCGAGAAAAATATCGAATAATTTCGGGGAAAGTCAGAAATTTGAACCGGGGCGAAGCCGCTGGCAGGCTTAGAGTAAAAAATAAAACTGGAAACATTTGACTTCCTTGGCCCTACAATATAATGTTAATTAATGAGAACTTAAATAAACTTAGCCTTGTTATCTAGGTATTCACCAATCTGTAAATTCTGTAATAGTAGTTTGATGACAAAGTGCTTACGTGTTACGTTATTGCTTATGATATGATAATAAAATGCCATTTATCGAAATAACGATGTCTCTACTCTACGCATTATGTGCGAGTCGGTGAGAGAGCCGTCGTCACCGTCGCTCGTCAGTCGTCACACAGCGAAAAGGTGGGGAGACCTTATCGCCCCGTGTCCGTATTCTGCGAGCGGTTAAGATTCTCTTGCAGTTTTACTTTAGTTAATTTACAACTCTGCCAGTTACAGTGACGATTTTGCTCAATGGAGACAACATTAGGTACTAAGTAAAATAATTATGAGATTTTTTGACAATTATCACATGGCTTGATAATAATTATATTTTTTATTTTAACCATATTCTTTAATACCATATTAATGTAAATTTATTTTCCACAAAAATGATTTTGGAAACATTCGGTAAAATATTATGGTGGATTTAAAACTGTAGTAAAAGCCTGACAAGTTTCTATTTGGTCCTATTTCAATACAAACTTGTATTGAAATAGGACCAAATAGAAACTTGTCAGGCTTTAGATTGGTAACCACTTAAATTAAGATTGCAACCTAAGTCCGTTTAAAAAAATATCTTTTGGCTGTAAAAAAATGACGCAAATCACTAAACAAAATATGGGAGAATATAAAAGGTTAATTTTATGTAACATAGGTACTCCTTGGACATGGTTGATTATCACCGCAGAAGATTAATGTTTGAAAGCGTACCCAATCAAAACAGCCATCAGAATAGGTACGACCGAAAAACAACAAATAACTTTACTCTTCTTTCGGAACTCTTACTACCGACGGAATATACCTTGCCGCCGACAACACGGGCGCTTTAATTCATGAATGTGTAAATAATTAAACTCAGTTCACAAAACGCGAGCGTGATCCGAATAAAAAAAACAGTTCACATCAGCCTTGCAAACACATCGAACACATTTTCTTGATTACTGTTCTAATAATAATCACATCACGAAATATATTATCATAACATAACAATAACGGAAAGTAGCTATATATCTGTTATTTTAACCAGGAAAGTACCCAATCCCGCCCTAAAGTAGGTAATAAACCAAGCGCAATATTTATCAATCCTTACTTTATTAAGACTTTATAATAAAAACTTCATTCTTGTAAAAATACGCCTAGTTTCACTACTCTTAAACTCTTTCATGAACGTAACACAACCATGACCCTCTCATTTAGTAAGTTTGCTTTGGCACGTCCGCTTCTCTTCACATCTACGACCTAAATGAACCAACGGAGTGCTCGCCCGGCGACGAAAGAGATAGCATTCACTGTCTCGGTCGCACTCGTGGAGCGGTTGACATGTACTTCCCACCGCCCTCGAGCCACGTTTTCTGCCATTTTGTTTTGAATCGTCACAGCGTTCACGACTAACGTACCAACTCGAAACAAAATGAATACCGCGACCGAGTGACTTATAATCGCGGATGTATATCGTTATTGTATCGTGTAAGGAGTAAAAAGCAGAACGGGTACCTACCATAAGGTAATAAATAATTGATTACTGTCATCATTATTAAGACGGGCTCATTCGCGCGATAGCTGTTTCACCGTTTCTCTAGCCTAGCACTTCGTGTAACCGATCGTTTAGATTGTATTTTTTGTGAAAGTGAAGGTCATGCATTCTAGCGACGCGTCAAGGTGCTACCGGTGCTCGGGCTGTAATGAATTAATGATTGTTTGCGGACTAAAACGGGTATCAATATTATTTTTCGTTTGGAGTCTGTCGACGTGCGCTCTCATCGGCGAGTGTTAAAAGAATGCGGCGCACTGTGAGTCTTTCGAAAATCTAGTAATTCAGCCAAGCTTTAATAGCAACGGTCCGCATAACACTGATTGATTGAATAGGTAGGTATATTTATGTTTTACTATTATTTTGTTTTTTTGGTTAGGAGTGAAATTGTTGACATTGTTGGAATTGACCATAAATAATATTAAATTGGAGTTATTGACAAATTGAGTTCAGTGTTGCCAGGCGTTAAGTGTGGCGTGCGGTGATGACAAAAAAACGTGAGTATAAAAATAAATAATATGTGCATCAGGTATAAAAAAATAAGTAGGTACCTCGCCCATAGCGGAAAAAGCATATTTTTGATATTGCTGCATTTGAAACATCGTTACGTAAATCAGAATAAATAGTACCTACTTACCTACCTAGATTCTTATAATTAAGACGAAGTTTTTAGTCACCCGAGGAAAGCGAGGGTGGCTTTAGGCATTTTAGCCTAGACTTAAACAATCAATTTTTTACTGCGATTGTGAGAAAAACAGCGCAAAATTAAAATAATAACGTGAAAAGTTTACCACTATTGAGATATCTTTTTTTTACTTACTCTCAACCTTAGACTCAAATACAGAAAAAACAACGTAACATTTGTTTTAGGTGTAAAAAGTAATTTGGAATAATGACTGTGTACTTAGCTTTCCAATTTCCAATTTCCGTGAATTGTCAGCTTTTTAAACTTAAATAAAGCGAAATGGCGAAAAAGCGGAAATGTTCTAAAACGGGTGAGGTGAGTAAGTAGGTAAAGCCAATAATATTGATCGTTGAACTCTAATTATACAAGAGCGTGAAAAGTCTGGTATTGAAAAATTACAATTATTTTAAAGGTCCTGAACCAAACTGGAAAAGAGGGAACCGTTACTTTTGGTGTGGCTTTGGTGTCTATTAGTCACAGCATTTTTTATTAGCAACTAAATAATAAGCACTTGACTCTAACAAAATTTTGCGCTTTAAAGCTTAATATTTCACATCTCTTAATCGAAAATGAAATATTTTTGAAAGACCTATCCAACGACACCCCACAGTATGGGGATGACGAGAAAAAGAAATACATGGCCACGTTAGGTACGTGTAAGGGAGGTAAACTAAGTGTCCTATAAGGATTCCGGTTTTACCTTTTGAGGTACGGAACCCTAAAAAACGATGAAATGCGAGTTGGACTCGAGCACAGAGGGTTCCGCGCCTACGTTATATTTGCATGAAATATTAGAAACCCAATAAAGTCCTGCTGTTGCTTGCTGTCTTCAAACTTGAGAATCCTGTTCATTAGGGACTTATACCTATATCTTTAAAGTAAACAAAGCCGTAACTTCACCAACCTTAGTAGGATAGCTTTACCCTGTGCCACAAATATATTTTCTATAAAACTAATATTGTAAGAGCAATTCTTTTACTTTTCCTGTGATATAAAGATGATTTGTGATATTCTATGATACTGCAAAATAATATTATATTGTGATTGATTACAAAATGTATATAATATTATGTGGTTACTTGGTTTTTTACTGCAAAAATAAACAATTCCGAATCTGTTGCACGGTCGTGCCCCGCCAAGGCGAGCCGAGCGAAGCGCAAGGGTGGCACTAAGTAGGTACCTACTTTTTTTTCGAAGCGCCTCGTCGTTTTTTTGAACCCTCATAACTTGGGTTTGAATTATACCAGATAAATGAAATTCTCGGGATATAAGATATAATTAAAAACATAAAGTTTCAATTTACTTTTGATTTCGCCACTGATTATAAGAACCCGGAATTTTCGTAGCAAATTTTGGGACTTCTCGTTTATCGACTTCCGATAAACATAATTTTATCGATATATAAAAGAACACAACACAACATATCAATGAAGAGTAAAAGTAAAGGTAAACAACAGGCGGTCTTATCGCCAAAGAGCGATCTCTTTTATATAACTTTTGAGTGGCTGAAAATGTTAAATAGAGATTTGCAATGAAAAGTTAATTTAATAGTTTAACAATTCTACATTTAATCAGTTCAGTTCAGTGTTTTAACATTTATCAATTTCATGTTCAAAGTTAGTTTTAGTGCTAACAAGTGTTTCATCATTATTAGTTTATCTATAAAAGAAATAGATAGTCATAATTTTATCTTGTCTCGAAGAGATCGCTCATTCGCGATAAGACTGCATGTTGTTTACTTCTACTCGTAATCATATTTAAAAAAAAATATTCTGTATTTATCGATATACACATGTTTATCGGAAGTCGATCAACGAGAAGTCCCTATGACAGCTCAAAAGTGCTACGAAAATTCCGGGCTCTGCTGATTATCAAAACTCTTAGGGTACTTCCCGAAGTCCTAGAAAGCTGAAATGTGGTATATAAGCTAGTATTAGTACACAAACAACAAAAAAAACTTAAACTTGGAAAAAAAGACATAAAATATACTCAGGAGCAGTGAAAACGGGTCACTTTCAATGGACAGTCTGTATTAAGTGACCAGTTTTCATTGCTCTTGACTGTACATAAGATCACGCCTTCATTTCCAGAGTGGGGTAGCCAGACCAACAGAAATACCTTAAAATACTCTTGACTAAATAACTTACAAAAATAAGTAAAATCCCACCAAAAACATTTTCATGTAAAATTTTGCCAAGACGAGACCTGGCTCGCACTGTCAAAAAGTTATCAGATCTCATGTAGAGCCAAGCTTCTAACTCTACACGCCCTTGCCCAGAGAATTGAGGACGGACGGACAGATAGACGGACAACATAGTCATCTTTAAGAAGCCCGTTTTTCAGTATTTGGTACGGAACCCTAAAAATAAAGGAAGCAGAAAAATGCGTTTTAAGACCCGTGTAAATAAGTAAATACTGAAAATGTGCGATCAAATTAAGGCAAATCAAAATAGACCTTACAACATACGAAAAAACGATGAAACTGAGTATTTCCTCGAAGTTGATTCTAGTTTTCTATTTAAAAAATGGATCTGATACTGACTCGCATTTGGCCGCTTTTTAGTTTTGTGAAGATTCAAAGCGCCACTCCCGAGTGTACCGTGAATAAAAGATGACAAGTAATAATTATTTGCGTCGTCTGACGTCTTTAACATTATTTTAGTTCCGTGTTCGCTCGCTACTGCTAACGGCGACGGCAGCGCCAAAATGGCGATAATCAAATTGCATCACTATCCAGGCCGTCAATAGCCAGTCCTACATTTATTTACAGGAACGTTGGTTAACATTTCATTTTAGACACGGAAAACTTACTAATACTGTTAAAAGTAGGGCAATCTAGAATGGTCTCTGCGATTATTACTTAGCCGGTTTTATTTTTTTTTGTTTAGGGTTTGCACTATACTTGATCACTTCAAATTCTTCGTTTGTATGTAATCGAATTTTCGCGATAAAACAAAAACAAAAGCCTTGGTACGTTCCCGCCCTATTAATCCCCTTATTATTTGTTTTTTTCATGGAAATCGGTTGCTATAAGACACAATATTCTATTAAAAATTACGGACTGATTAGGAAAGGCCCCTTGTAAAATATAAATCGATCTGTAGGTGAGAAGTCTAAAATGAGTTGTTTTATTGCTACATAAATATGGTATCGGAAAAATCTTCGATTAGGTACAGATAGCACTTTTTTTGGTAACATGCGATAAAACGGATTTATAACACTGACTCAGGGTATCAAAAACCACGAGCTTATCGGTGCAATCAAGCCCTTTTAATCCCAATTCTTCGGAGGAGAGCTAATTTTAATTTTATTTTTATCATTTAAGGTTATGATGAATCTATATTATACTAGAGGACATCTGCGCCTTCGTCAGCGTACAGTATAGAGAACATGCATGAAAATCAGAATTGCGTTTCATTGATACGATTTAGGAGAAAGTGTTTTATATCCTTTTTTTACATGAAGTTTTGACCCGTTTTTTAAGATTTTATATAAAATAAAAGCTTGTTAAAATTTACTTTTAATCTTTAGATTGTTTTTGTGGCATCTTCATTTTATTGACGCAATATTTTAATTCAACGATATTTATTGGCTTAGACATAGTCATTTACGAAATAAATTAAAAATTCATTTACAAGGTCCTTATATTTTAAACATGGAACGACAGCTGTGACGTCATCCCTGTCGTCGATTTTGTATAGTGTTTTTGCAGGAGGTCTGAACTAGACTTTTTAAAGCTTCATATCCTATGAAAAATTAACACTACAATTATTTCGCGTATAGAGTTATTCCTCTCTTTCATAGCACTTTCCAGAGAGCTTTATTCCTGTTAGGGTAGATTTTCGAAAAATCTTTAATAGTGCAACCCCGGGGTGGGCCATTCAAGAAATGTTCCCTCCAAATATCAAGTCCCTAGGTTCAGCGGTTCAGGCTCTCGTTGTCTGTTAAGTCATTCAGTCACGGGAGACTTTTATGTGTATAAATATAAAAATGTTAGAATAACTGCTTTTACTTGTTACTTGAAGGATTGTGAAGCGATGCTAAAATCGCGTATCTGTCAAAAATAACCCATACAAATTTAGCTCCGGGTGATAACGTTTCTCATCCCCTAAATCTAATCCGATTTCCACGATTTTTTAATATATTGTATTATGAAAAACGAGGTCTATACGTTTCTGCTTTTAATTTTTTTTCTTTTTAATAATGTTTTTCTTATTTTTTAAGCAATAATTTGATCGTCATATACAGAGTAGGTAATCCATTTTTTACTGAAAAAAGCAGTTTATAGTTACTCCAGGAAACCGGCCAAGTGCGAGTCGAGAATTCATTCTTTCTTTCATTTTATATTTATTAATCATTATTTTGTTGTTATACACACACACCCACACATACACACCCTGTGAATATTTTAATTGTCTACCTAATACCATCCATGAGATGAGGCCGGTCACACATAGATTTACGGACGCTTAGCGTACCTAGGCATAGTACTAGGCTCTTGTTTGGGCACCATACTTGAGGATTTTGGTTACTGGCTACTTGAGGATATTGTAGAGAGCTCTATCTTTTGTGGTAGCCTGTAAAAATTTAAGGAAGCATTATGGACTCGACTATTTAATATTAACAAAATATATCAAGGAACCGTTACAAATAAACGAAATGAAACGAACGAGCTGAGCTCCCGCCTTGGCCTTCTAACCTAACCTATCCGAGTCGGTTCTGCCCTGATTCATCTTGTTCATTCGCTACAAATAAGGAAATTCTGTCTCCCGTAGGTAATGCGGAATGTATATTGTGCTACAGAAAATTCAGCGGTATAAAAGTCGACGATAGTAGTAGTATGCTATTCAAATTTGTGCCAAATGAATATTATGCGACATAATAATTGTGGTAAATATATAATTATGCGATAGTATCATTCGGCTGAAAGTAATTGTGCGAAAACGGTTATGCGAAGTGTATTTCGGACAACAGAGATTGTGCAAGATAAGGGGTACCCGAGTTATTCATTTGTTTTGCAACAATCAATTTATAACCCTATGATCTTAGAATTAAAAGCTTCTGTCGATTATTGGTGCATATCAGCTAAAAGTGTCGAACATTGGTGTTGTTACCTTACTTAGTCTTCGTTCAAAAACAATCGTCAAAATGATTTACACCATACTCTAACAATATTTATTAATATCGAACTACAGCTCAGCTCACAAAGATCATGTTAAATCGTACCCAAATCTCAGGACCAGCCTATACAAAATTAGTTCTGAAAATCCCAGGACTGGTAGGTCCTGGCTTACATACTGCGTCCTTCAATTGAGTTTCCTCACCAGCAGCACCATGACGGAGCTGGACAAGTTCAAGCGGCGCACCATCCGCTCGGTAGCGCGCCGGCTGCAGCAGAAGAAGCCGCCCGAGGAGCTCTGGGCGGAGATGAAGAAGGAAACCGGCACGGACTGCCGGGTGCTGTGGTAAGACCGATTGACGAACTGCTCAACTGATCTATCCTATTGAGAGGCTTACAAAGCAAGCTATCTTTGTGTCATAATAAAATCATGGTAAAACTAAATATGTAGTTTGGACTAAATCTCTAAATCCATGTATCTATCGATCGCATGAAAGGCGGCAGGATCAAACTACTGACTTTCTGATCGAAAACCTATGAGATCTGATCGCCGACAAACGATTGATCAAAAGCCTAAGAATAAAATCATGAAATAGGTCAGCGTATTCCCAAATAAGGCTCTTTGTTAACCGACTTTATCATTGGTCCATAGGGTCTGCATTCTGGGGTCGAGGCGAGAGACCAAGCGTATAGACGCATGGTCAGCCATTGTCGTGATTGTGCGATTGAATTCTTATTTCAAGGCTTAACCAAAGAATAAAAATATCTCTCGACCACGGAATGCGTTCGCTATCGACCAACGAACAGAAGTCATGACATTATCCTTGTTTGCAGGGAGCGCATGCGAGCGCTGTGCATAAAGAAGCTGACCCGCATGCTGGCTGTGGACGACCGCTCCGACTGCCTGCCGTCCATCGCGCGCCTGTCGCTCACGGACTGGCTGCTGGTTGACCTGGTGCTGGTGCACGAGAATATAGACGTCATAACGATGGTAATTACTAGCTTCGTGGTACAAGTTGCTGAACTGTATGGCGCCGTCGACGACCGCTCCGACTGCGTGCCGTCCATCGCGCGCCTGTCGATCACGGACTGGCTGCTGGTTGACCTGGTGCTGGTGCACGAGAAGATAGACGTCATAGCAATAGTAATTACTAGCTTCGTGGTACAAGTCGCTGAACTGTATGCCGCCGTGGACGACCGCTCCAACTGCCTACCGTCCATCGCTCGCCTGTCGCTCAGGGACTGGCTGCTGGTGCAGGAGAAGATACCTAGAAGTCATAGCGATGGTAATTACTAGCTTCGTGGTAGAAATCGCTGAACTGTAGGCCGCCGTGGACAAACGCTCCGAAATTCTTTGATCGTTTTTTCTTTCTGAAAGCTATTCGTGGGCTTTAATAAATACATTACATGTCAATTTATAATTATTACAATTATTCGATTCTCGGCAGGATAAGGTTGAGGGTCGGCCGGAGGCGAAGCCGCTGGTGGAGCTGTTTAACCTGGTGCAGCAGTTCCAGGTGGAGGGCCTTTCCGGGGAGTCGCTCGCCTGCGCCTGGGCCGCTGCCACCGTGCACTACAACCGACAGTTAGTCGCTTCTTGCATTATTACATACATAGGGGTTGGCAGAGACAACTTCTTGCAATATGAACTAATGGTTTAATATACAGGGTGTTTGGTAAATAGTGGATAACCCGAATAGGGCTGATAGAGCAGCTCATAAGCTATCGATTTAACTCCCATGTATGTTCAGCAATTGTTAATAGTTTCCAAATATTGGTCATTTTAATCGGATTTTTTGTCATTCTTCCTTATGTCCGTGTTACGAAAAAACCCTAAGTTCATGTATTAATTCATTTTTTTTCGTTGTTTCTTGCATGGTTAGAATCACTATGAACTAAGGAAGTTTTTAAAGTAGAAGTGAAGTAGTAAAGAAGTGGGGTTTTTGAGTAAACGCACAAAGTTTGTTTTTCCATACTACGTGAAAAACAAACGCGGGGATTTCTTAGTATGGAAAAAGTAACTTAGTGAGTTTACTCAAAAAGTTGTCATGAAAAAAAACTGGGCATGTACCTTTAAAAACTTCCTTAGTTCATAGTGATTCTAACCATGCAAGAAACAACGAAAAAAAAAAGAATTAATACATGAACTTAGGGGTTTTTCGTAACATGAACATAAGGAAGAATGACAAAAAATCCGATTAAAAGTCCAAATATCTCGAAAACCGTGCGACTTTTACTCAACCTATTTTAGCTTTATCATAACGTCCTAAGTGCCCTCTATCCGTAGTTCAAGGATTATCCACTCATTACCTAACACCCGTATTAATACCACCCTTAACCTCGTGAGGCCCACCATACTACTAACCAGGGATCGTTACCGGTATTCTGACTACCGGTTTTAAATGAGGTATAACCGGTTATAATTGTATTATGCTATTTATATCGCTAAAGCTCTGATTAGCGGTATAATGAATACCGGTATTCAACTATATTATCGGTTTAGCCAATTGAGAACAATACCTCTTTTTGATACTTTACCCCTAAAAACCATAACCAGTAAACCTGTCAGTGTCAATACCTAATCGTTTATTTGTTTCTGTAAATGTTTTTAGTCTATTAGTCTGAAATTACAATTAATTACAGTCCAATTGACATCTTACTTATCAGGTGCAATGAATAGCGGTATTGAATACAGGTATTTAATACTGTAAATAGTGTATACATAGCGATAAAAACAAAAGCGGAATGACAATAATACCTCTAATTCGAATATAGTATTACTTTTTTAGCGGTAACTATTTGTCATTTTAAATACAGGTATTGAATAAAACCGGTTTTACAATCCCTGCTACTAACAGGGACATTTTTGTAAGTGGGAATTTGAATCTACCAGCAAGGAAATAAAGTTCTGTTACCATGCCATTTCCAAAGTTGAAACAAATAAAAATGAAGTTTATGATCATTAAAATATAGTTTAAACTAAATTGCCTTGATTATGTTCTTCCTATGGCACACCGGGCCTTTAGCTCTTAAAGGGCTCAACTGCCCAATTACATCATGAAACCTAGCTTTTCCCTCCTAAGCCAATAAGTAGTATCTTAAATTCAATGGCCAAAGCAGATTCAATCCTATTTTGGTGGTAATTAGGTTGCATTTGCTACAAGAATTTTGTCTGAGATACTGCCATTTAGCAGGGCGGAGCTAAGAATCATCCTTTTATGACTTATAATTAAAGGCACTGGTTTTCTAAGGCAACAGATGCTAAGTTTCGAAAGTCACTATTTATTTTTATTTTATAAACGTTTTTTCTACTATATTTCTTAATCAATATCAAGAGCTATATCGGCTATGTTTTGAAGCGGGACTTGTTTAGAATGCGTTCAAATTAAATAATATCTAGCAACACTGTTACCCGTTGCCGGGTTAGAAGTAGTGCCACTCTATGTCTTCACGTGGATGTCGCAAGAAATTACTACGGGAAAAAGGGCTCGTAGTACTTTTAGGCGATGGGCTTGCAACCTGTCACTAATACACTAGTAAACTTCTTGGCCTGATTGTGCAATATATGGTTATAGAATTATAAACAAGTCTTTAGAGTTGTTGGTATTTCTGTAGCTCTGCCTAGCCCACTCTGGGAATGAAGGCGTGATGTTATGTATGTATGTATGTACAATTAACCATTGGTGTGTACCCCAGAGGGCGCCAGTGCTCCCCAATGCTTCTGCAGCGGCGCTGGCACCAGCTGAAGAAGGCGACTCGCAGTCGGTTCTACCACTTCTGGCAGGCGTACCGCGGGAACAGGCGCCTGTTGGTCGATGCGCGCCAGACGATGCCCACGCAACTGCAAATGGCCGTGGCTAAGGCGTAAGTGAACTCTTGGAAACCAAACGGTCAAGTGTGAGTTGGGTTCCGTACCGCCCGCCTCGCACTTGGCCTGTTTTTATTATTTGATTTTTTTAGGGTTGCACTGTAATCACAACGAATTTGACGCTTTGTGCCGTTTTTACAAGAGATCAAAGACGAAAAACGTTTCATGAATGGGGACCTCTTATTGTTTTACTCTTTGATATTTTTATTTTATTTATTTATGTCAGAAAATCCGCCGATATACCTAACGTTAATTCTGTAAAAATAAAACAACCGGCTTTCTATGTACCTATTACGGTTTAAAAGATTGATACTCTTAAATTTAGTAGCTAGTATCATTATCAAAAAAACAGCAAGAAATCATGTCTGTTGAATGGAAGCCCCTGTAAATATTTGTTTCATTTTCATTTAATTATTAATTTTTAAAGTGAAAGTGTACTTAACTTTAAAAAAAGTGTACTTAACTTTAATCGAAAATATCGAGCAAAAATGAGCAATAAGAACCCCCTTAAATGTTTATTTTATTCTGTTATTCATTATTTCTTGTTACCTATAACGGCAATAGAAATACATCATCTGTGAAAATTTCAACTGTCTAACTGAGCAATTCTCAATTCTGCCACTTTGAGTGACATCCAGATTTCAAAAAGAAATAGCGGGTAGGTAGAGAACATCAAATTATGCAATAACGAAATAATATTCTAATATGTCCCAAAATATTTGTATGGAAAGTTCCTTTTGTGTTACCAAAAACGTATGAATATCGGTAACACAACAGGAACTTTCCATACAAATATTGAGAAATGCTCAACTATTACGGGTGTATCATGAGTTACAGCCTGGTGGCGGACAGCGGAGGTCTTAGTAATAGTGGAGTGGAGATTGGGTACGGAACATAATAGGGAACACGCATATTTTTTAATCCTACGCTCTCTGGAAAGTGCTACGAAAGAGAAGAATAACCGTGTTCGCGGAACACTTGTCGCGTTATTTTTTCATAAGTTATTAAGCTTTGAATAGTCATAGTTCAGACCCTCTACAAAAACACTTCATACAAAATCGACAACAGGAATGACGTCATAGCTGTTGTTCCATGTTTAAAATATATGGACCATATAAAGAATTGCTTTTATATAAGAAATTAATATGTTTAAGCCAATATCATTGAATAAAAATATAACCCGCGTGGTTGCCGGGTTAGAATAGTGCCACTCCATGTCTTCCCGTGGATGTCGTAAGAGGCGACTAAGGGAATGAGGCCTTCTAGTACTGTTAGGCGATGGGCTTGCAACCTGTCACTAATACACTGGTAAACATCTTAGCCTGTTTGTGCAAAATGTGGTTACAGAATTACCACCAACTCTTTTTGTAGTTGTTGGTAATTCCGTAGCTCTGCCTACCCCACTCTGGGAATGAAGGCGTGATAGTATGTATGTATGTATGTAAAAATATAACGTAAATTAAATGACATACATACATACATAAAGTCACGCCTTTATTCACAGAGTGGGGTAGGAAGAGCAACAGAATACCAACAACTCTAAACTTGTTGATAATTCTGTAACCACATTTTGCCTATTCAGGCTAAGATGTTTACCAGTGTATTAGTGACAGGTTGCAAGCCCATCGCCTAACAGTACTACAAGCTCTCATTCCCTTAGGCGCCTCTCACGACATCCACGGGAAGACATGGAGTGGCACTATTCAAACCCGGCAACCACACGGGACCAAATAACGGGACGGGACTAAATTAAATGAGAATGCCGAAAAAAACAATATATAAAATATAAAATAAAATCTTAATAAACGGATCAAAACTTAGTGAATTGCGTTTTATATGTTTTTTTTTGTCAATTTTCTCCTAAATCGTATCAATGAAACTCAATTCTGTTTTTCATAAATGTTCCCTATTAAACAAAGCTGGGCAAATTAATATCGATGTGACACTACAGCACCCTGAATTTTAAAATTGAAAAATATAAATTATGTGATTATAAGTTGGTGATGGTGCTGCGTGTGAGATTGCTTAAATAATTTAAATTTATCCAAATCCTGATCGGCTTGCATTAGTTATTTGTCGTTCAGTAATTATCCTAAGTATAACAGAAGTGTAATCTAACTGCTGTAGTTGTTATTCTTTATTTTTAGCTTATCTGACTATCTGTGGATGTCTGTAATTGGTTCTATTGTCTGTTTAAGACTGTTTTTTTTATGATTTATGATGTGCTGTTGACATCCTTAGTAAATTAATAAATAAAAAGACTTAGCAGCATACAGGAATATTCAGTCTTAGGATTGTACTCTTGAGAATGCAAGGTCTCAGTCCCACTCACCGACAATCCATGAAATAAAAAAATAAAAATGCAAGCTTTAGCTCTTAAACAGGTCCCACCAATCTAGGTATTATCACTAAAAACAAAATATATATTCAATTTAGTTGTGCATAGGTATTGGGGAGGAATTTAAGACAAATTACATTTTCACGTAAATGCAATCAGGTTTATACTTTATGTCGAGGTAAATATTTTTCTTACATAAGGCTGTTATTTTGCGTGCCAAAGAAATAGACCATACATAAATACATTTGAAAAACATGGCCCTAGACCAGCTTCTTTTTGTATTTTCTATTATTATAGCGTCTTATTTCGTTTGCTGAGCGTTGAATCCTCTGTTAAACCATAACTTCATGGTGTCTTAACTTGAGGAGCAGGCTTATTTCTCGGTCGAGATAATGACAAATGTACAAATCCCTTTCCAGCCATCCGACAGTGATTACCGAACCGTTTCCGGACTGGGAGGAATTGATAAAGCAAAGATTAGTTATACTACCTGAAGAATTTGTAAGTGTATCATTACATCGATGATTTGCTTAAAACTCTTTATTATATTTCTTTAATATCGGTTATTTATTTCTTACAGGAATCTAAAATGCGGGTAAAAAGGAGACCGAAACCTTGTAAGTTGTTAGTCATTTGAATTTAGGGTTACACATATAAATTCCAAGTTGTTAGCGACAACGCGACAGCAGTAGCCATAGATGAGATGCAAACTCTACTAAAGTTTATATTTTCTATCGAATTGAAAAGTATGGAGACGGCCTACCCCCATCCCATGCTATTATAATTTTAATTCACATTCGGATGAGTAGACTGTCTTATTCGTAACAGTTTCATGTAAGTAGCTCTGTGGAACTTGATTGTATGACGATTCTTGATATGACCTCTCTGCACTGATTTTAAAACAACATCCAAAGTTTATTCTTGTCTGTTCCAGCTAATGATCCCGATCTTGTAGTGGTAGAGCCTGTTATTGAAACCATAGATCTGGACGTCGAATCCGGCTCAGAGGAACCCAAGGATGATCTGACCGAAGACGGCTCCGATCCTGAAAAGAGCAATGACGCTACAACTGACCTTGATCCATCAATTACAGATGAAACTGCAATAAATAATGAATTTTCAGGTGTTAAAATAAAATCAGAACCTGTGGAGGAAGAGGACGGGCTTTCAAATGTACAAGTGGTTGCTACTTCGCATGTACCAGAAGTAGAAATAGACGATGACAGTCCCGACCCTGATACCACGCCTTCTAGTCAAATACCAGTAAAAAATCAAACAATAATTGAAGATGATTTCGAACACGATGTAATTGAAATTTCTCGTCCTATTCCTACTATTCAGATAGACGAATCTCCCAAAAAGAAAGAGGCAGAAATATTACCTGAAGAGGAGGCCCCTATCATAAGTATTCAACCTAATGACCTCTTGTCTGTAGCTGATGAGGACGCCGTTGTTGATGACATAATTAAGATAAAAGCTGATGAGTTTTGTAACAATCCTCCACAAATTCCTAAAATGACTGATACAAATTTTCTATTAGATGACTTAATTAAAGCCAAAGCGGATACGTTTCTGAATACTCCGAAGGAAGATGTAAGTTATGATGAGAAGAAACCTGACATTAGCACTATTAACGCAACAACCATTGACTTAATGGCAGATTTGAACTTTATTGATGATGGCATTGAGTTTGTGGATGACGGCATTGAATTCGAGGAGGAAGAAGATGGAGCTAGCGCTATGATTGGTAAGGATTTTTGTTTGATTATTTGCGCAACAGTCAAAACATCGAGTAATAAAATGTAAAATATATCTTAAAAAAAACACATATCACGAACTTAAAACGGAAACTATCACGACTAAGTAGACATTATGGGTTCCCTGAGGGTATCCTATCGCAAACACTAAAAACTTTTGCCAGCTGTTTCATTTGCCATAATTTTCATTTTATTCTGAACCCAATAACTTTTCAATTTTTTTAATGAGATATTCTTACAGAACGTGTAGGTTAGGTTAGGTTTATTTTATAACAATTCAGGAAAGTTAAACGGTTTCAGAGAAAAAATACTTTCCGACAAATTAAAATTATTGCAAATGAAACAGCTGGCAAAGGTTTTTGTGTTTCAGATAGGTAACCGTTCCTGAGATATAGCGGCTAAAGTGTTAAGACCTACTTAATTAAACTAAGATAGCAGCAAATAACTTAGCAAAAATTTGTTCATAATTGTTGTTTTTTAATATATTTTTTCGTGTTTGTAGTAGCTGCTTCGTTACCCTATACTGAGCACGGTGCGACATGATCTTGCCCGGTTTTTTCGTATATTTCTGCTGTGGCTAGTTACAATATCTGATTAATCATTAAAGATAATGATAGGTTTATTAATCAAATACGAATTGAGATTTGTAGATAAAATTATTATATCAACTTTTGGCCATTTAAATCGTTACTCGTTATTTTCAGAATCAACCAGCAAAATTGAACGCCCTAGTGACAAGGAGAGTCAGGAAAACAAATTCGACTTAAAACTACTTATGGACCCTGTTGTCTATACAACCAAACTGGACCGAATGAATATTTTTATGAACAAACCATTTGACTCTGTTAAAAAAAAAGAAGTAATAGAACAAGCCGTCGTAGAAAGTAAACCAGTAAGCAAGAAATCATTCAATATCAACATACAATCAGAGGACAGATTGTTACAAATTGATAGTTCAGAAAACCTCGATGATGTAGGCATTAACGATGATCTATTTAAAAATCAAGAAGAATCTGACGAAGAAAGCGACGAATATGAAACGGTTTCCATAAATAGTAACATGTTAAAGAAACCAAAATCTCGGTCGTACAATCCTATCCTACTTTGCAAAAATCCAGATTTTAACACTAAATTAAGAAGGTTGAACATTGGATTTTTTAGCTCTACACGAAATCGGCAGTTACTTAATGCCTGCATACCTATAACGATAGATGTTAGTAAATCATTCGAATCAAAATTGGTCAATGGCACGCTGTATCTTAAACCAACCGGTACTAGCCAAAATTTAGCTCAAACAAAGGTGTTAGATAGTCAGACGACATCAGTGATGCCTTCAGCGATGCATGTACAAAGTCTTATGGATAACTCAAAGAAGGATATTCGTGATTTAATACCTATTCATCCTACCACAGCGATTCCTGATTCAGTTATTAGTGAAAGAACAAAGACTATTAAATTACCAGACATTGATAAGGTTAGAAGGATTAATCAGCAACTACTCACCGCTCAAGTTCCTCCGTTCGCCGATGATTCTTGCCAAACACCGACTCCGATAGACCCAGCCATGGACATTCATAGTGTTAGTGAAATACCTGAACCACACGCTGAGCCCAAACCTGCAGCCCCGACTTTGACAGTACCTGAGACTATACCGACAGTAGTAAAAGTAGAGAGTAAGGCCTGTTTAGACAGCAGAAGTATTCCCCTGGATACAGAAACTATTGTGGCTCCCGAAACTTTACCACCAGCTAAAGAAAAATTATTGAAAATTATTAATCAAGCAAAAATATTAACTCAGGAAGCATTAACTAAAATAGACATGGAAGCCCAAGGAAAAGTGACTGAAGCTCCAAAAAAGGTGCAGGACCATCCAAAGAAAACTCAACGTATACTCAAGTATCCCAAAAAACAGTTATACAGTCGAGTTCCCGTGCCTTGGACACCGAGATTCGTGCAGAAACGAGACAGTATCGATGATTTCTTAATAACAGATGACACTTTAAATAAAATGTTACATTTAATGATTGGCGGGAATAAGAACGTTAAGAGTTGTAGTTGCTGCTCCACCAAGCTCAAGAGAGCGGAAGTAAAAAAGCTTAGTAAACAAAAGAAAAAAATGCGTCAGCTTTCTGGTAATGATTCCACAACCATGGAGTCTGTACAAGACATTAGTGATAATTCTAATTCTGCCCAAGACGAACATGTCAATGAGATGTCAGCGACCGCTTCGAACCCGAAACCGGTGTTAGCTAGAGGGCGCGTGGTTCGATACTGTTGCTGGGCTCAACAGAAAATTTCGAATCGTAAACGAATAACAAAACATACGTGCCCGCTTTATCAGTGCGTTTGCTGTTGCCGGGATGCACTCACCAAGCTTCTACAAGACCAGTCTAAAACACGCGCTGTTATTGCTATAGAAGTCTCTGATGACGAGGAAAAAAGCTTAAAGAAGGCTTGTGAATCTATAGAGAACGTCGTACAACAATCCAGAGAGCTGACTCAGTTGAGCACTATATTGCAACTAGAGGAGTCTTTTACTCCTGCGAAAACTGTTGTTGCCGTTCAGAAGATTTCAACATCCCCTTCGGCTGAAATGGAAACAAATACGGATAAGTCTGAGATATTAAATGAAGCAGCGTTGGATGCGCCTACTCAAAAAACATCAGATCGGCCGCAAAAGCCCATTGTGATTACTAAAGTATTATCAGGAAATAAACTGTCAACGCTGCGAAACAAAACAAGTCCGGAGTCAAAAGTAAAGCACGCTGAGCCGCTGCAATCTTCGGCCATAAAATGCGTCCCTTGTTCTTGCCAGACGGCGGCTGTGAGCCAGGGAACACAGCGGAATATAGTCATAGACGCGTCAAGAAAGTGCCCTCTTCATCCAGTATCCATTGCTCCAAAAAATGAGAAAGTCTTGTACTTGCACAGCAAATCGATAGCTAAAACTCCTTCTGAGAGCCCAATATTTTTAGGTAAGAACAAAATACTATTAACTACCGTGAAGTTTCCGCGGAAAGATGATATATTGCCAGAGGAATGCGAATTGTTTCAAGCACCAAAAATAATCCCGACATTACCTTTGCCTACCGGAGTGCAACTAGTGTTGATGCCAAATGGCACTGTGACGTATACCACGGCGCAAGGGTTAGAACTCAGTGAAGACCAACTAGCAACTTTACCAACAATTATAGCTGCAGTACAAGCACAGTTGAACTCGTCAAGAGTTCCTCCTCTTGTACCTTTGAACAAAAACACTAATATAAGGGGTGATGATATACAGTCCGTCCTAAACGTTCCTCAACTTGAAGGAAATAACGTGTATCAAATAGCAACCGACAGTCAAACAATGAGCTTGGGCATACAAGAAAAGTTTCATGACGTAGGTATACCGGAACGACTTAATGAAAATCTTGAAAACGATTCAACTGTACCGATCGCTACATCTGTAGCACCGATAGTTACCGCGGAAATGCAACAAATTTCGGATATATTACAACCAATACCAAATCCATCGGCTGCTTCAGAAGATGGCCATGCTCAATTAGGAGAAACGATAAGTGGCAAGTTAGATAACAGTGACGTAGAAAAAGGTACCCCTTTGGTATTGAATGATGACCCAACAATAAGTGAAATACCTCAGGTTGGTCAGACAGATCTACTTAAAGATATACAAAATTTAGGGATTCAAAGAAACGTCGAGAATAGTGAAGTGATAAGCAAATCTATAGACAAAGAACCCACAGCAAACAGGAAATCATTACTGTCAGATTTAATGGAAATGTCTGGGATCTCAGCTGAAGACACAACAGCGTCTGAACAACCTGCTGCTGGACAAGCTGTTCCGGAGGCACGATCACCTAGCACCAATTGTATCATGGTTAACGCTGATCAAGCCAGGAACCTCCCTGAACTCAGCCCAGTAACCTCGTTTGCTGAACTTAAGTTTGCGTGTGAGCGAAACGGCAAGTTCTTCAAACTAGATTTCGAAACGGGAATTATAGTACCTATAAACGTTTGTATCAAGAAAAATGCCAAACCAAAAACGTCGCAACTGAAAGCAGTGATAGATTTGACTGATGACTTAGAAGATTCGGAAGATATCACGGATGAAGCAAATTCTCAAATCCCAAAAGTTAACGAAGTATCACCTTCCAAATCAATGTTAAAAAATGTGCAATACACATACAAAGGAAAGACGGTTAATGTTAGTAATTCTGTCAAACCAGTTAAGTTATTTAAAGCAGTTCATCATCCTGAGCCCATAAGTCAGATGAACATGACTGATAAATCTCTCACTCCTAAAATGACGCATTTACAGAAAAGAATGAAGATTTTGGACAAAATTGAAGCCAAGATAGATTTGGTTGATTCTGACGCGCCAATGGAAGAAGAGTATCTGATAGAGAGTTCCGAGGATGAAGATTCCCAAACTGAACCGATGCTCGTGGAAGCTTTGGACATGGATGCTCTTAATGAGTCTGATTCCTCTGACGATGAACCGTTGGCTAAAAAATCCAAGCGAATGAAGGAAACTGTCGCTGAAAAGGAATCTAATGATGACGATATAGAAACTAATATCCGTCTCGCTATGGAGCACCTCGGTAAAGATAGTCCTGGTTTGGAGCACGATTTGAGTAAAGGAAAAAACGATAACACCCAAGACACAGATGTTCCGATGGATAGTGAAGAGTCACCGGACGGTGCCCAAGATAACGAGTCGGAGATAGGTCCCCAGCCAGTGCTTAGGTTCATGTCGGTCAGCGACAACGAAGGCGGGGAAGAGGACTGTATATTGGGGGTATAATTTCAAGTTTTCAACACCAGTCTATTAACTGTTCAACGGTACGTATCATAATTCATAAAATATAAAGTTCATAATACATAATGGGTCATAATTCTTTACACAATGGTCATAATATATAATGTTTTCAGCTAAAACCGTACACTTTTCAGTTTTGATAGAAAACAAACCTAACCTAACCTAATGGGTTATTTTTTTGCCTTTATATAATCTTGAAATACTTACGGTTTCAGAAATAAAACCATTAAATACGAGTATTATGTTATGACCATTATATAATATTAAGGCCATATATGTATTTTGAACTTTAAATATTATAATAAGATCCCCAACATAAGTTGTACATATTTACGTAAAATTTGAATTTGGTAAAACCAACTCAACTAATAGAGAATTAGAATTTAAAAACCAGTAGCTGGTATTTTCATTGAAGACGCAGACTTGGTAGTGACGCTGCCTACGAAGCCTGCGGTCCCGGGTTCACTTCCCGGTCAGGGCAAATATTTGTGTGAAGAGCGCGAGCATTTGTTTCTGAGTCTGTTGGGTATTTCTATGTATATAATAATATAAGTACATATTAATTTCTCTATATAAGTATGTTTATCGTTGCACAGCGCCCATAGTACAGTCGAAGTCACTAATATATACTCGGTCCCGCCAAAGCGCCAAAGATATCTACACGTCCCTATACCACTGATGATAAGATACATATATTTGGCGCGTTGGCTTTATAGATATAATTGCATTTGACTGTACAAGCCTAGAGCTTTCAGCTTAGTTTAGGGGCTAGATTAATTTGTGTGAGATTGTCCAATAATATATTCATGATATAAATTTATTGATACTTAATACTTCTGTGTAGTGAAGTGAAGGTGACAAATGTTTGTATAATCATCATAATATATCCAGGGACTATAATTGATATTGTTAAAGATCAATTGAGACTCTAATGGACAAGGCAAGATATAGGACTTCTGCCTCACAGAAGTCCTAAAGTAAGGGGTTGTGCTTGTACCCGGTCCCTTGTGTATTGTATTGTCTTTGTATTTTTATTGTACATATTGTCTGTCCCTTTCTTACAATCCAAAAGTGCACAATGGGATAGAGCATTTAATAAAGGTTCGAATTATAATCCGGTCAAAGTAGGATGTAAGGGTGCAATGGTGGGAGGTACGGTGAGGTTAATTTGTAAAGTACAAAGCTTCTATTTTATTAATGTCTTTCGGCTTGCTGTTGCTGTCTCACTCGCACTCGCACCTGACAGTTTATTTGTCACTCGTGTTTCATAAAAACGAAGCCTCCCGAACTACATTAAGAAAATAGAAACATTGTACTTTGGGATAGTTGTGAATTTTAGGATAAGGTTAAACTAAGGTTTACTTTTGCATGGCAGTAGCTGGTAAAATATGTGCAATTATTTAATTAATATGACCATATGTACCACATTCTACGCAAAGAAAATATACTTGAATTGATTTAGGATGACTTAACTCACGCCTAAGTTTGTGGTTGGAGTTGCGTTGTGTTAGCAAAACGTCAGTGACTTCATTCTGAACCTAATGAGAAATTAATGATCGGCGATTATGGTTATAGCATACCTGTGGCCCGTTTCACGAAGCTACAAGTAACAAATTAAAAGCGGAACTATCTTTGTAGCAAAAGAGACTTCCGCTTGTAATTTGTAACTTGTAGCTTCGTGAAACGGGTTGTTGTTATTTCTGTAGCTCCGCCTACCCCACTCTGTGAATGAAGGCGTGATGTTATGTATGTCAAAAAGAAAAGCAACACACCTGGGAAAGTTTTGATTTATTTTACTGTGATATAGATATAATGGTTTCCATGAGTATATTAGATACTAAACTTAAAAAATACGTATAAAGGTTCTTTAAATAACCAGATCCTTATTCCATAATATGGAATATCTCAAGAACTCAAAATGGTTGAACATAATAATTAGGTACCTACATTTACGTGTTTTTTAAGTTTTTGCCCGTAACCTCTTATTATTTGTGGTCAGGTAACTGTTGTGCAAATAAGATTACTATTTGAGACGCGGCTTCTGTATATTTTAATACCTGATTATTTAATAGTGAGATAGCTACAAGATGTGTTAGTATATAATAAGAGGGTATTTAATGCCCGTCGACCCAGTATTTATTTATAAGTGAAATACTCGTAGAAAGCTCAAGTTTAAGCTAGCTACTTGGTTGCTAAGGTTGTTTGAGTATTTTTTACTGATGATGTCTATATTTTTAAGCCTTGATTATAATTGGCGAGTCAATGTTTCCTCCTTTTTTTTGGTCGTGTCATTGTTAACATTTTTATTAAAAAAAAAACAAAATATCTAACGTGTAGACAAGGCTAGGTTACTTTAGGTTAGATATAAAAAAAAAACTGTATAACATTTTCTTAAAAACATACGTTATTACTCGCGATAAATATGACCTAAAAGGCTTAAAAAACATTTAGGACTAAAATTCATTGTAGCAGATAATATGGAGCCTTTTAATTTATATTACAAGTAAGTAGTTTAACTCGCTGGCGAGCCTAAGTTATCCCGTCGGAGCCGACATCATTAAACCGATTTAACCGACATCAAAAATAGGAGTTCTCAATTCGATAATAATTTGTAGATACATTGTTTTTATTCTATGATTCCATTATTTTAAGGATAAAACTGTAAATTTTAACATTGTATTGTATAATGCTGAAAATTTTCTAGTACCTACCTATATTTTATCATTCATTCCTCTATATTTTATTTATTATGTGCTTGAAGCATTTGTCTGTTATCATAGGGTTGATTTTATTTACCTGCCAAGTTAAAGGCAGTAAAAGGGATAGTTATAGCAGATATATCTGTCCTTTTCGCTGCCTGTAACAGGTTTGAACGACCTCTGCTCTGAAACAAGTTCGTGTTGTGTCAGTTTACATTGTTCTTACTTCTTACATGGTATTGAAGTGCCAACGGTTTTAAGATTTCTCGAGTGTTGTGTGAATTGTTTGATAGCCATTGATTTGATTTTAGCGATGACTGTCTTGTACGATTTGTAGCATATCTACAGTCTCATAAGACTGTTTTCTATTTTTAAATATGTTATTATATAAATCTAGCATTCAGTGAATGCTTTAGTAAAAGTAAGTAATTGTGGAATTATTTGTTTTATTTATAATCGTACCCATTAACCAGCAGTACTCGCATTTGATTTTCTACTGTGGGGTAAGACTCAGTTTTAATATAATATAGGGAAATGAGCGTATATACTTGGGTGAAAAACTTAATTAGAGGACCTGGGCCTCTATTCTACTGCTTTATAACGATATCGCGTTTGACGTGTTTTAGAATCGTTTGGCACAGTCGCCACTATTGTAAATGACATAAGAGTTATCAAAACGTTGACAATACGGAACCACGTCAAAGACGAAATCGTTATTACCGTGAAGAATCCCAGCCGCGAATTTCAAATATAGAATGGTAAACGGTGTGTACAGTTGTTACATTGTCATTTTCCAAAAAAAGTACCTACTCGTATACCTAGTTAATTACCTTTCCATTAAGTCACGAAAATTAACTTAATGCTTTAAGAGAAAGAGTAGCATCTCAGACAACTCCTGTAGCAAGATCAACCATATTACTAACAGGGAAGTTTAAATCTGCTATTATTGAATATGCTATACCTATATTTGAACTACCGTTTGTTAACATGACTAACTTTCGTGGCGTAATGGAAAAATTACCGTGTTAATTTTTGTCCTTAACTACAGACAACAGGTCATTTACTTGAGTTTTTCTCCTATAGTGTGTTTAGTGTATGCTTTAAAATCATATTCAAATTAATTATAAAAAAAAACTTCTTATAGTATTAAAGGACCCCGAAAAAGTTGTTAGGAAAATGTGGTTTCAGTCAATTTTCATGAAATTTAGATATGTTATAGACTTAATACAATACAATACAATACAAAACACTTTATTGTCCACCAAACAAAAACATTACACAGAATTTTCACAATTGACTTAAGTGTCCTGATCAAAAGTCCCTTTGGGTGCTACCACGGCCGTTACCGAGATACGATCGAATTTATACCTACAGGCAGATCTATGTATTTTCCCGGCGTTGTATTGTTTTAAACCTTAACCTCTGTTGTGATGATATGAATATCAGTGCAAAATGCACATATACCACACAAACACCACACCGGATACTGGCACAAGCCCTGTGGCTGCCATTAAAAGAGAAGAAGAAGAAGAACACCACACCGACTAAATGTGGCAAGAAATAAAGAGAAATGGCATTACAATTAGGTAACCCACCACAATTAGGTGCCACATTTAGTCGGTGTGGTGTTTGTGGGTATATGTCCATATCATCACAACAGAGGTTAAGGTTTAAAACAACACAACGCCGGGAAAATACATAGATCTGCCTGTAGGTATAAATTCGATCGTATCTCGGGAACGGATTCGGAAACCGTGGTAGCACCCTAAGGGCCTTTTCGCACTTTTAGAATTACAGTGACCTAATTCAGACATTTTCAGCTTTCGATTTAGAGTCATAAATTTGTTAATATAGATACCTAAATCGAAAATCAAAATATTTGGATTAGGTCACTATAATTCTAAAGATGCGTTTTGATCAGGGCACTTAAGTCTATAACATATCTAAATTTCATGAAAATTGACTGAAACCACATTATCCTAACAACTTTTTCGGGGTCCTTTTATAGCATAACATCTTATTTTTACAGTTTATTAAAGCACGACGATAGGCTTGCAACCTGTCACTTTAGTTAACTTCTTGGCCTGATTGTGCAAAAGGTGGTTACAGAATTATATACAAGTCTTTATAGAGTTGTTGGTATTTCTGTAGCTCTGCCTGCCCCACTCTGGGAATGAAGGCGTGATGTTATGTGTGTAGGTAGGTATGTATGTTTATTAAAGCTAGCTACTTTTTAAAATAATAAGTGCCCGATTTCTTTGCAAGGGGGTGTATCAAGGCATTCCATTTTTAGTCCTCAGGTTTAACGTTGTTATCACTTATTAGAGATGAGCTCAGTTTAAGTTTTCAGATTGAATATATCCATGGGTTTCAGACCAAACCTACAAACAAGTTATGATTGATTGCCTTCTCATTAATATTTAAAAAATCCTATCCTAGTACAGTCAAGGGCAAAAATATGTATACACTTTAGTACCTTGCCTACTTAACGTCATGTTTAAGCTGTCATATGAAATTGTGACAGCGATTAAAGCGGCAAGGTACTAAAGTGTATACATATTCATGCCCTTGACTGAACAATCTACTACGCTACTACTCTAACTGCTGAGCTACTATAGATCCTTATGCTTTGACACAATGAGAATATAAACCTAAGTTAAGGCTTAGGTTTAAGAAACGACTTTTTATTACCCGACTGCGACAAATCCCAAAAAGAGGGTTATGTGTTTGACCAGAGGGCTTATTGTCTAACGCACTCGCAATCACGATCGTTTTCATTTTGAAAATCGAACGCTCGTCTGCATACAATATGAAAACAATTGCTCCATTTTGAAGCCGGTTGCGATTGCGAGTGCGTTAGACAATAGCCCCTCTGGTTCGCTAATGTTTTACCAAATCATAATTTGACAAACTATATCGTTATACAAACTTTCATTTCGGAATGAGATAGGTACTTCCCGCCGCATTGTTTTATTTTTTGTGGTCAAAAGTCTAACATAACTATTATTTTATAAGCCTATGTAACCTTTTCAATGTGTACTGGTTTAAGCACAAACACGTTTCTGCGAAATGAAAGTTTGTAAAATGATAGTCTGTTAATGATGATAAGGTCAAAAGTCGGGATACCGTTTGACCTGTATGTAAGTATATTTCAACAAGCGATGTCGCTAGATTCGTCTTAGTATCGCAAATGTCACTGGGTACATTAAAACAAAAACACTATATTCACGGAAAAGTACACATACCACCTTAGAACCCTGTCGCATTAAGGTTCTAGTTAATTTAAACGCCACGTTAATGAGAATTCTACACTGCCGGGATACCAAGCATAACGCATAGCGTATGATATAGCGTATAGCGTTAGTAGTAGCATTTTAAAATTGTATGTGGCTATCAAAAGAGTAAATAATGCTTTGGTTGGTATTACGGCAGTATAAAACATCTGTATAGACCGTTCGACATGTTTTTCATCTTAAGTTTACAGTATGATGTGTATGTACTGTTATGTACCGTACTGATAATAAAATAACCGCGCTACGTTTAGATCATAGTAAATAACAAAAACAATACAATAAACATTTATTTAACTACAGTCTATCTTATAACGACATTGAACGCGGCAATGACCGCCTTCTCGATCTCTTGATGCACTCGGTTCACCTCGGGCTGCGTGAGAGTTCTCTCGAGATGCCGGTACACGATGCTATAGCACAGACTATGTTTCTTCGACTTTGGATGTACGAATTTATCTTTGAGTTTGACCTGAAAAAATAAATGTTATTAGAAATCTTAAATTGGGCTCTGTCCGCCTAAAAGTTGGTTTATCTCTATTCATTTGGGATTTGTTGCACCATGAAAACAGAACAAACCAATTAACATTTATAGTTTCGGATTTATAAGATAGTGAAGGTAAGAATTATTGCTTTTTGAGATTATGCAATATGCATAATGTATATTATGCAATTTATATAATGTATATTATAAAATTATTTGTTTGTTTAGTCATCAAGATCCCGCAATTGATAAAAATATAGTTTCTGCACACAACATCTCCTAGCTGTCACTAGGGTGCCACTGTCACCAAGATTTCAAACCACCTCAAGCTAAGTTGGACTTGACAGAAGTGCGTGGAACAAATGCAAATACATAGTGACTTATTTCCCTAAGTCGGCGATTATCTATAAATTACTCGACATCGGCGAAATACGCCTAAACAGAAGGCGAAGCCAATAAGAAAATAATACTAATTAACCTAATTGTATGAGACCTACCTGCTCAATAATATCACCACCGATATCCCGCACTAGATCATAAAAGTCGTTGCTCATAAATGTCTCAATAGTAAGTGTTTCCGGCAGCCAAAACGAAATGTCATTGGTGCATTGTGGATATGCCGACACTGGCTTGTATGCTATCTTTGCGTTCAGATCTTTATTATGGAACTGAGACAGAAACCCTGAGTCTGTACTCCACATTAGCCGTATGTCTGGTATTTTGTACAATGCCATGGCAAGTCTCTCCAGACCTAACCCAAATGCATACGCTATTCTATTGTTTGGGCCAGCATTTGCTAGTATTTCGTTTCTTACTACTCCACAGCCCAGGACTTCTAGCCAATTGTTGTTGTAGTATATTTCTAACTCCCATGAAGGGTGGGTAAATGGGAAATAAGCATCCACCCATCTGTACTCAATATCATTTCCAAATAATGCTTTTATTAAACCCAAAAGGTGATCTTTTAACTGATGCTCTATTAGTTTTGTCGCTTCTAAAGAGTGGCAGCTCTGTTTAGACGGATCTGATATTGAATTGGTGAAAGAGTGTGGTTTAGCTGGGTCAAATGATGGCTCAAATAATTCCAAGTCATCATTGTTGGGGAATAGTTGCTCTCTGAGCTGTGATCTCACTGCGTCTACCTGGAATTTTAAAATATTATAGTTAATTAATTCACTTGCACAATATACGGATATAAATTGCTCTTACATATTATTACATTAAATTCAATTGGCATAAAGTAAAAAATGATACTTGTTCAAATTGAAATTTTAGCTACTGACAAGTTTTAATTCGCACAAAACATCATTTGGTCTTAATGCAAATTGAAGTTTAACTCCTCGTATTGGGAGGTCAAAAAAGTACCAAGTTCTAGTCTCTTCTGATTAAGATATAGTCCATAAAATGAAGCTTAAAAATACAAAAAGATATCCAAATTTTGAGCACGGATCTGTGCTTAAGCCTCTGATGGGTTATGGTACTGATATTTTATCAGGGTTAATTTTTATGTAATTCCTATAAATTCAATTCATACTTATACAATTCTTATGAGCGCAAGAATCATGCTACATCGCTGTTGTCTACTCGGTGTGAGCTAGGATATAATTTCATGTATATATGAAATATTTGATGTAGGCATTAAATAGGTGATTACAATAAGACTGGCCATTATTTAATGCTGTTCAGTGGTTTTAGATTTTTTAAATTTTATTATTTATCTCAATACTTATCAACAGGGAGCAACACTTTGGTGCCGGTGATGTCATTATGACGCCAATTCAAATGAAGGATGCTTTTATATAAACAATATTGCAACACCCCACTGATTCTGAATAATGCTATAATGATAATTTAAAAATTTAAATAATTATGACGATGCTACAAATAAATAGAATAAAATCATTTTTTCATTATTTACAATCAGAAAAGGAAACTTCTGCAAATACTGCTGTATAGACTCCATGGAAGCTTTGCTCAGGCAAAACCATAATGATTCAGTTATATTTAAAAATAAACAAATAATTAAATATAAATTAGCTTTTGTCTCCAACAATCTTCTTATTGATGACAATGACAGTCACATGTTTTTTATAAGAACTGCCTGTCTCAACTCAATTGTCAATATCAGTAAACAAAAGAGGCCAATAAGTTCTTATTAGTGATGAAGTAATCATATGATCTAGATAAAAACAGTAGCTGGACATCATATGCCTGTCATCGGCACCAAAGTTTCGCTCCCTACTTATCAATCTTATTATAGTATATGCTATTGGTAAGAGTATTAATACCTGATGGAAAATGGGAAAGTGTGTAGCATCAATTTCATCCCTCCGATACACTGGGCCAATCATCAGAAAGTTGTCAAGGCCGGAGCGCAGCAGTTCACTCTGATGCGCGGTCATGTGCGCGCGGAGCAGCGTTTCTCTATTCACGTAATAGCAGTCCGACTTTACTCTACTAGGATGGTCAGTGGGAATAAGCAAATCATCAAAGTTCTGCTTGGTAGAAACCACAGGCGATAAGTTATCATACACGCTAAAACTCGGGCTACCTCTGTGCGTGAACGATGAATAAAAGTAATTGATAATCCGTTGCCGCACCATGGAGAGAGGGTTGCCTTTCTCACGATGCAAGTTCCGATTCAAATACGATAATATTTTAGGCGTAACGTTCGTGTAATCGTCAGTTACGAAATCTACACCATTTATTCTAAGTGTGGCATCAGTTTTAGGCACTGTGCTGTATTTTAATCGGTGTAATACCGCTGATAATACGCGGTGGGGTTTCTGAAATATTATTGTCATTTTTAAGTGGATTTTTACACAAATGCTCGCTGGCTATTCCTTACGACTCCAAAACAATATTTCTAACTGTAAGTGATTCTTAAAAGCACTCTAAATAATAATAGAACGAACACATAATTTAGTTTATTTACGTAAATTCAGTGCAATTTAGAAATGATATGGTTTGGTTTTCTGCCTGCAATCATTTTGACATAAGCTTAGGATGCGTTCATAATACATGGAAAATCAGACCATTAATTGAAAGGAGAAAAACCACAAACGAGAACAAACCACATAACTTAAGGCGTTTTTCATAAAAAAAGCGAGTCTCTCTCTCTAAAAACTTAACTTTTAAGAGATTATTTCGGGTGATTCCCCTAATCCCCTTAATACGCCGTCAATAAATGAGCTGTCAATATAGTCTAGTCAGTTGATTACCTAACCTCAAATTTGTTCAAAGTATATTTTGCTAAGTTTATTTAGAATAAAGTTATTTTAAACATGATAAGAAAGCGTCTTATAAATTTGTTTCAATTAAGCGCTGTCGGCTTATCCGGATACTACGCTGGTATATACACCGAGCGAAATAACGACATTTTTAAAGCAAGTAAAGACTCTGTTATTATAAATGGAAAAAGCATTAGTAAAATGCCTGGCCTGCCTATATTTGGGTCCGTATCCGCTGCTGCACCTTACGTAGATTCCGGTAGTACCAAAGATAGGGTAAGTTCCTTTTATAAAGTACTATAATTATTTATTTTAAATCTGTTCTTCAAAGTTGTAAATAAGCAACCTTTATTTTTAATTTCCAGTGACAGCTTCCTCTAGGGTAACTAGATTTTCTTTCAATATATTTTATAACGGCTGGTAGCTATATAATTATGAGATGGAACAATAAATTACTTTTTCAGGTGTCACAAATTATGAAATATGGTTTTCCTGGCATGGACAATGTCCGTTCGTTCGACGACTTCGTCCTGTCGTACGATCGGCGGAACAGAGTGGCGCACTGGGTGTTCGAGCACCTGACCAGCGCACACATCGCCAAGAACAATGCGGTTGACAGAAGCAAGTGTGACTTTGCTCCTGATGAGAGTATACATCCATTCTTCAGGTGGGTTAATTTTAAGTGCTTACAAGAAGTAATTTTGCTGGACGGTAACATAGCAAACATTATGATTTGCCAATGTGAAAAGTTGTCTTTAAGTGATATGGCCATTACGATAATTGATACCATTAACAATAGTATTGTAATGGATATTATGATAACAATACCACTTAAGATCTTGGAAAGTTACTGATTAAACCACTAAACTATGTGGGCATGTTTTTTTAGGGTGTAATTAATGAAGGAACTCATAGCTTTACCTGTAGGTACTTAGGTATATTAATTTTGTTTAAAATCTACTTATTTACAATATTTTGTGTTGTGTTTGTTTCTCTAATAACACATTTTTTTTGTGGCTATAAAAAATAACAATAAACATAATGCACCATGGCAATATTTTTTTTCATGTGTATCCTGTGTCTTGTCAATCTGTTCAGACAACAATAAGCCATTTTTTGACAGGTTTAAACATTTGTAAGATTTTCATGTAAGGGAAGGTCCATTGGCACTGCCCTTATTTACCTATTGTTGTTGAATATTCTACTAAGATTTGGTACACTGTTCATTTAAAAAGGTTCATTATAATATTAGAATGGAAGCATCTTGATACCAATGAAACATATGTTGTGTGGGAATATATTAAATTACATTATATTTTTGTATTACAGCATCCACAACTATCACAATGTTTTACTACCTTGAATAATTGGTTTTGATATAAAAAATATTATATGTTAATACAGGTTTAACCATAGTCATGGTGTATTTTTGTGCCACATTGAGGGAATTATTTTTAGTTTCATCAATAATTACATTTCAGGTCTCAGAACAGTGACTACAAGGGGTCGGGGTTTGACCGGGGCCACATGGCGGCCGCGGGGAACCACAAGCTGTCTCAGAAGCATGTTGAACAAACCTTCTTTCTTACAAACATGGCGCCACAGGTGGGGTAAACCCGGTGGGGGGGGTGGCTGTAACACTGTATACAGGGTGGAAAAAAATCTATGGGCCCTGGAGGGGAACCACCTTAAATCCTTTAGTTAGCTCATTTTACTGAAAAGAAACAATCCTTTATTTTTTTAATGAAATAAAACTGCATTAAAAGATCTTCCAACATTCGCTTGTTTCACCCAGGAAATCAACAAATAATAAAAATAAAAACCCTCGCTATATGACTGAAGTTATTTTAATGTAAACAGGTTGGAGAAGGGTTCAACAGACACGCATGGAACAGACTAGAGAAACATGTACGGAATCTCACCAAGGTCTATGATAATGTTTACTGCTGCACTGGACCGCTCTATCTGCCCAAGTAAGCTTTTTTTAATGTGATGGTGAAGGTAAACCAGCAGCAGGCCACAAGATTGCAATCCTAAAGGGGCTGGTTCATGCCGTACACGATCAACTTTTCACGGTAATGTAACTACTAACTACTGCTATCAACTATTGCTATCATACTCTTTCTTCGTATGTTAGAGCAAGTTGTGTATAGTTGCCAGCCACACATTGCTGTGGAAATGTTGCTCGTTTAACCGAACCCTAAGACCGCAAATACGTTGCTACCCCTGAGAACTAAGGAATGCCATTATGCTAGTAATTTCACCGCTTGTCTTCTCCTTACCCCAGAACACTAATGCAAAGTAAGAAAAAGGTAAGATGGTGAAGCAGACCCCACGGACCCTGCACAAGTTCCTACCATGATTAAAACAACATAAACCTTACATGTTTGAAAAAACACCTTTACCTGCCTAATACCTTGATACCTATTACCTTGTGTCATTAAGAGTTTTGGTTTTTCTATTTATTATTTCATTACTTTCATTGTGACTAAAATTTCATTTTAATTATATCATTTTCAGTACCAACCTTGTATTGTTTCTGTTAGGCCCATTGCTTGACTGGTAGAGTGTGCCGTAAGGCATTAAAACCGCCATTTGTACCTACTTTGTGTACCTACATTCCCAGAGTGGGGTAGGCAGAGCTACAGAAATACCAACAACTCTAAAAAGACTTGTTTATTATTCTGTAATCACATTTTGCACAATCAGGCCAAGAAGTTTCCTAGTGTATTAGTGACAGGTTGCAAGCCCATCGCCTAACATGACTACAAGCATAGAGACTACAAGCACCCATTCCCTTAGTCGCCTTTTACGACATCCACAGGAAGACATGGAATGGCACTATTTCAAACCCGGCAACCACACGGGGTCAATTTGTGTATTGTGCAATTTAGTTTAAAAAATAAATAATATATTTATTTATATAACTATTAAAATAAATGCCTATTTCCCTTGGTCACGGCATCACGCGTGATCGGCTGGACCGATATCGCAATTTTTTGTTTTTGTTTACATGTATGGCAGTTTTTTTTTAAAACCCCGGAAAGGTCAGAAATTTGCAGCGGGGCCAAGCCGCTGGTGGGTCGCTAGTAAATAATAAACAGAGATCGGACAAATTGGCGTCATTACTCGCAATAATGCGGACGTGACTCCCAATATTTTTTATTAAAATAAAAAAAAATATTCTATTAATTAATTCCTGGCTTGATATTTAATTTTGACACATTGCAAAATAGGAATAAACAAATAATACACATTACAGGAGTGCAATATTCAAACAAATTAATCTACACATTCCCTTGCCACCACAACCCATAATTTGATTACATGATGGGCCACTTGGATTCAAGCGCCATTAACCATACAAACAGATTAACCATACAAACCGTATGACAAATTTTCGTTACACAAAGGAAAAATATTTTGTTTCAATTAAACTTTGACATCAATTAGGTCCTTAACTATGTACAATATTTTTGCAATTCACCCGTAAAATTAATTTTGAAACTGTAACGAGAGTTATAGAAACATTTTAAGGGTTTACTTTTTATACAGTGTGTATATCCGTAAATGTAAACGGATTATACAATCAGATAATGTTTTACCGTTTTGTCACACTTAAACTTCATTTCACAACATTTTTAATCTGTCCCGCGTAATAGAAATATATCATCAGAGATCGGACAAATGGGTGTCATTACTCGCAATAGGTAATGTGGACATGACTCCAAAGATTTTAAATAAACAAATTATATTACATTAATTGATTACTTACCCTAAAAATAATTTTGATCCTTTGCAAGGCAGTAATAAATGATACAAAGATTTGTTATTGTGTATATTTATTAAAGCAAATAAACAGGTATTTTAATATTTTTTCCGTGGTTATTTTATTCCTTTTCACGGCTAAAATAAACTTATGAGGTGAAAGCTCCTTTCGAATCCACGGAAGTTAATGGAGCAAAGTTATGTATTTAAATTAATATAATTTCAATGGCCATTTTTGTATTATTTATTTATAACTATCCTGCAAAGGATCAAGATTAAAGTTCAGGTAAGAAATAAATTAATATAATTTAATTTGTTTAATTAAAATTCGATTCATGTCCACATTATTGCGAGTAATGACACCCATTTGTCCGATCTCTGTATATCATACATGTACATAATAACAAGTCTTGTATTATTTATTTATTACTGTCATGCAAAGGATCAAAATTAAATTTCAGGTAAAATAGTTAGTTAAATTTTAATTAATTTAATTTAAATCTGAGTCATGTCCACATTATTGCAAGTAATGACGCCAACTTAAATATCAGGGGACAATCTCACACAAATTGACTTGGACCCAAAGTAAGCTCTAGGCTTGTACTATGGGTACTAGACAACGATAAACATACTTATATAGAGAAATACATATATAAATACATAGAAAACATCCAAGACTCAGAAACAAATATTTGCGCACATCACACAAATATCTGCCCTTACCGGGATTTGAACCCAGGACTGCTGGCTTCGGAGGCAGGGTCACTCCCAACTAGGCCAACGTGTCGTCAAACTTGCCCGATCTCTGATAATAAAACACCGTCTCCCCAGGAAGGAGTCCGACGGGAAGTCGTACGTCCGCTACCAGGTGATCGGCGCGAACTCCGTGGCTGTGCCGACGCACTTCTACAAGGTGGTGGTGGCAGAGGCGCCGGGCGGCGCGCTCGACCTGGAGGCCTACGTCATGCCCAACCAGAAGATACCGGACGACACGCCCGTCTCTAACTTCATGGTAAATATCTCTATACTACCCTTACTTATAAAGAGAGATAAAAGCGAGTTAGAAAGGGCTTCCCCTACCCTAATTCATACCTGATCAATAGGGTAGAAAAGGAAGTGACGCATTTTAGTGAATAGGCAAACGAAAGCAATATATATTTTGGATTTATGCTATAACTAGCTGTTGCCCGGTACTCCGCCCGCTTAGAAAAATAAAACATGCCACGTGGTTTTTATATGTGGAAGAATTTTCAAAATCGGTTCAGTAGATCCAGAGACCCCTTACAACCTCACAAACTTTACCTCTTTAAATTATTAGTATAGATAATACTAGTGATGCTTCATGTAGGATGTCGGCATGCTATAGACAATACTTCAACTACTTATTACTTCCTTCTTTATATGAGTTGGACCAACTCGGATAGTTAACCACCAGATTATTTCACCATATTTCATATATACACATATTTCACCATCGTGACGACGACAAGTGATAGGTGACATTGTAGTGTACATGGTGCAGCTTATATGAATCTTGGTGATGTATAACCTAATTAACTCTGCAATGTATACCGAATTGTCACCTGTCACCTATCAATGTCATTATGGTGAAACAAAGGAACCACTTAGTATTCTAACCGATCAACCACAGAGGCAAAATATATTCATCAGACCAACATAGGAAATATATAATATCCTATGGTCTGTCTTGATTGGCTTTATGAAGAGTCACGTGATTTTGTTCGTTCAGATTTAAATTTATCTACTTTCATGTTATTTTCCCTGCGAAAATAAAAATTAACAGTAAGTTCCTTAACTTCTTTTGTAGGAGTGTTCTACAACTACATCTGTATTTCCTTTTGTACAGGTACCTCCGGAGTCGGTAGAAAAGGCGGCGGGACTCCTGTTCTTTGACAGAATACACAGAAGCAAGCTAAACAAAATCAATGGTCGTAAAGTGTAGCCATCTTATTCCTAAACCTACAAAAGCCTAATATAGTAAAAGTATGCTTGGTCCCGCTGTCACAATGAAAGATAAGGCCAAAGCATATCGTGCGTTTTGTGTAAGAGGGTAGGTGTACGTAGCAGTTAGGGAATTAGTGCAATTTGAGACTATAATTTAAATTTAGAATACCTCATTATGATTTTGTGATGTTTTCTTGTACAGTCGGCAAAATGGAATCCTGACCCACCTGTGTCAGTGTAATTTTGACAATTCTTACAATAACTAATATTACAGTGACTTGTGGCCTCTATTCTACGAGATAACACAGTTGCTTTTGATATGTTAATGTTATCGTAATGTCAATGTTACGATAGCTCTCATTTACTTGGCAGTAATGGCGACCGAAATAAAAACAACATGATAACATGTCAAAAGCATTATGGTTTTACGGCGTGCAATAGAGGCCCAGTTCTGTGGTGGAACAGGGTCCCATTTCACCGATTGTATTTTGATTTTCTATCGATTTTGTGATAATATACGTATGTTTTAGTCAATAGCTAGGTTATAGCACTATAATACAGTTCAGACAGAATTCGTACAAAATGGCTATAAAATTGGATCGTGCGAAGAAAAGGAAGTTTGAATTATATCCAATTGCTACAAGAAAGAAGAATAATAATAATTTAATGAATGCTAACCAGATTGACCTGTGACATTGTAAATAAAACTTGATGAATAAAATATTTATTTTATATAACTTTTTATTACTACTGCCGGAGTATGCACCAGAGTTCCATAATAATTAGTTAGCCCTCAAATGACAGATTTTATTTCAAAGTTATTTATAAACACTAGGTACTAGCGACCCGCATCGCTTTGCTCCGGGTTAAATTATTATACATATCGCACTTTTAGAATTATAGTGCCCTAATTCAAACATTTTCAGCTTTCGATTTAGTCATAAATAGCATTATAGAGACCTAAGTCGAAATTAAAAATACGTGTATAAAGTCACTATAACTAAAGATGCGATATGTATATTAGAGAAGAGAGTTGCGTAGTTTTAGAGAGCTAAGCATACAGGCACTGACAGGCAGCGGGAAGCGACATTGTTTTATACTATGTTGTGATACTATCAAGGCAGTAATAAAATTCAATTTAAGCATCCAATTTAGAGAAAGAAGTGTTTAAGAATAGAAGAAAGACAACTTAGAAATCTGTCACTGTGTTGGTCATGCTTGTGTCTTAAGAAACATGTTATTTCCCTATAGTGTGGCGGCATCACTGATCACCTTATATAAATTAATGTTTTGGTTGCCTTACGGGATTTCATTGTTGCTGTGATGTCTCGCTGTAAGGATTTTTGTTAGTGTTAATTTATGTAATTGTCTGACTGCCTTCCGCATGTAATCAATGTCGTTTCGGTGGGTCCAGCTGTACATCAGCGCTGTGGATACATGCCGAGCTGAGAGAAGATTTATACAGGGTATTTATTTAATAGGTGCAAAAATAATAATATTTGCTTCGCTATTGTTAATCAATAACACTTGTTGTGTTATTTTTACTGTAGCTTAAAAAATATTAGGAGATATTGCCGTTTTAATGATTCCACTAACTTAACGATATTCATGGACCCTCTAATGGGTGCGAGGACAGGGGTGTTGTTAAGTAAGTTAATAAATACATACATACATACATAACATCACGCCTTCATTCCCAGAGTGGGGTAGGCAGAGCTAAAGAAATACCAACAACTCTAAAGACTTGTTGATAATTCTGTAACCACATTTTGCACAATCAGGCCAAGAAGTTTACTAGTGTATTAGTGACAGGTTGCAAGCCCATCGCCTAACAATACTATAAGCCCTTATTAAATGAAATTTCAAATTTAGAATATCAGTAGGAGGGGCTTGCTGTCTGATAAGCTGTACATGAAATTTCAAATTTCGAATATCAATACAGTGTATCGCATACCTACAGCTTGACAACCCATGTCATCATTTCTAGTGTGACTTTGTGTCCACACGAGAAGGTAAAAGAGAGATAATTTGCAACAAAAAAAATTTTTTTTTAGAACTCGTTTTATTGTCGTAATATATTATATTAACGATACAAAATCATATGTTAAAATTAGTTGTTTGCACTTTGTTTTGTAATTATTATAGGCGGTAAATGAACTTTTTCTTCTTCTTCTATGGAAGTGTCGGTTGAACAAGGGTAACCCGATGGAGGCCTGTAGTCTGGGGTACCTTACTCCACGTATAATAATTAATAAGGACAATGGAGTGGTCGATAATAAGGTGTAGGAAGGGAAGTAAACTCAGCGTTGTATAAAACTTGTATATTATCAGTAACATGACAGTATGTATAGGGTGTCTCTAGTTGTCCTCCTCCTCGTCCGACGCGCCGTTCTGCTGCGGCGTCTCGTCCATGCCGGCGTCGCCCATTCCTACACACATCACAGAGAATGAGCCTAAATTGTACGAAAATCAACACGCTTGGCAGCGTTGTCCGACTGACCAACATTTTTTATTTCAAAATAAAATTTGACTGAGTCGACGGAGCTCCGCTAATGCGGAGCTCCTATTTCTAGGTTGTTTTGGCCCTCCAGACTAGCTGAACAACTAACATAACCTAAACCTACCTCATATTTATGACGCTAATATCGGTCAGTCGGACCATGAGACCTACACCGAATTTCAAATGAAAAGTTATCAAAATAGAATACTAAACAAAAGAGTGACAAGGTTCTTTCGGTCAAATGTTTGCAGTTCTGGGACAGACGGAGCAGCCTCACTCCTGTAGCAAAACAACCTTTTTTCCAACAGGAGAGGAATTTATAGGGGATAAGACTTTTCGCGTCCCGTGGTTCTAGAATCCATTTTGAAATCCATATCCTACATACCACCTTGATTTGACCGGCAGTATAGGGAACATGCATGAAAAACAGAATTGGGTTTCTTTGAAACGATTTAGGAGAAAATATAAATAAATAAATAAATATCAGGGGACAATCTCACACAAATTGACCTAGTCCCAAACTAAGCTCTAGGCTTAGAGAAATACATATACAACATCCAAGACTCAGGAACAAATATTTGCGCTCATCACATAAATATCTGCCCTTACCGGGATTTGAACCAAGAACCGTTGGCTTCGGAGGCAGGGTCACTCCCAACTAGGCTAACGTGTCGTCAAAAAAAGCATACAACGCAATACACTGAGTTAACACCCTTTTATAAAGATTTTAAATAGAATTAAAACTTGTAATTTTTTTTAAACTTTATTCAATGTTTAGATTGTTTTTTTCAGCATCCCATTTTATTTACGTAATACTTTAATTCAATGATATTGGCTTAAACATAGTAATTTCTGAAATAAATGCAAATTTCTTTATAAGGTCCGTATATTTTAGACATGGAACAACAGTTGTGACGTCATTCCTGTCGTTGATTTTGTATGGAGTGTTTTTAAAGCTTCATATCTTATGAAAAAATAACACAATTGTTTCGCGTAAACAGCTATCCTCTTTCATAGCACTTTCCAGAGAGCTTAAGCTTTTTTTATGCAGGTTCCCTATTGTCATATTTAAAAATACATTCATTCATGAAACCGCTGAATCAATTTAAATTATGGCGATATCTCGCCTGTAAAAGCGTGACTAACAAATATTAGTAGATGGATACATATTGAAATAATGACAATACTGAAGGTCAAAATCAAGGTGGTGGTGGTTTTAGGAAATAGCGACTCCATGGATAATAGAACCAGGGTCTGCTACCAAAATCCTAATCCTGTCCCGTAACGTCACACAGGAGACAACAGTAATAGTTTCCTTTTTTTTTTAATATTCACTACTAAATATGCTTGAAAGAAAACCCATAAAAAATGGGTTTGTAATTGCCACAAAAACTGATGTTTGGTGGATTTATATACTTTGAAATCATGTTTTTAAAGAGTAACTATGGCAACGAGGTAAAATGAAATTGACCCAATTACACAAAAGGTGAAATTACTAACATAGAGGCATTCCATCTTCGTCCTCAGGGTTGGCAACGCATTTGGAGTCTTAGGATTGCAGTCTTATGATTATAGTCTTGAGAATTCAAATGTTTATGGGTCTCCAATTCCACTTACCATCAGGTGGCCTGAGTGCTCGTGTGCCTTCTCCTTATCATAAAAAAAAGGTCCTATTGGGTCGAAGTGTGCAGTGCAAGGATAAGATAAGGCCTATGTCCAGCAGTGACCGTGTTTTGGTTGGCAGGACGATGGCGATGAAGAGGGCTGGTGTTACCTTGGTCCTCGTCCTCCTCGGCGGAGTCGCCGGCGACCTCCGCGTTCTCCTGCTCGGCGCGCTCCATCTGCCGCGCCAGCTCCGCCTCGTCCGTTGCCGTCACCACTTTAGGCTGGAACAACGAACAAACACACATTCATTTTTACTTTGTAGAAGTTGATTACGAAACAATGGAAAGAATAACGTCTTTCGTAGTTACGAAGTGAGTAAAAAATAGTCTTAAATAAAATAAAAAGTAGGGTATAAATGTTGCTAGCTACAGAAATACCAACAACTCTAAAAATACGGGGTGACACTGAAAGTTTTTAGAACTGGCCACTTGTAAACAAAATAATAAAAAATAAGTTTAAATTTTAAAAATGCCAAGACGACTAAAGATAACATCAGTGTTGTGCGGCGTATGATAGAGACTGATAAAAGAGTGACCTATCAACAGATTCGGACAAGCTTAGGCATCGGTATGAGTCAAGTGCACAAAATCCTACATGAACATTTAGCGGTCAGGAAGCTTTGTGCCCGGTGGATATCTCATAATTTGACCGAGGCCCAAAAACTCCATCGTGTTGATTGGTGCCGTGAAATGATTGAAAGATTTAACGCAGGTAACTCAAATGCTGTGTTCGACATACTTACGGGTGACGAAAGCTGGATTTACTGTTATGATCCCGAAACCAAAAGACAATCTGCTCAGTGGGTGTTGGCGAGGAGTTGCCAACTAAAGTGAAAAGAGGTCGAAGCGTGGTAAAAAATTGTTTTACAGGATCGAACAGTTACTGCAGAGTGGTACACTAACAATTTTATTGTTTGCCACTTCGTCTTGGAAAAAGTTCGGGAGAAACGACCTCGCAGTAGTAACCTCCTTCACCACGACAACGCCTCGTCGCACACCGCCAGGCGAACGATCGACTATTTGGCGACGTCAGACGTGGAATTACTGGGTCACCCGCCGTATAGCCCCGACCTCGCACCTTGCGATTTTTGTTTATTCCCGAAAATAAAAGAAAAACTTCGAGGAAAACGTTTTGTGGCCGCCGAGGAAGCTGTGGCTGCGTTTTAAAAGGCCGTCGAAGAGACCCCTAAGGACGAGTGGGCAAATAGCTTTTCTCAGTGATTCCATCGGATGCAGCGATGTATTGACTATTTTGAAAAGATATAATAAAACTAATAACTTGCTAGTTTACTCAGTTTTAGATTTTCTAAGAACTTTCAGTTTGACCCTCATACTTAATGATAATTCTGTAACCACATTTTGCACCAGTAGGCTAAGATGTTAACCAGTGTGTTAGTGACAGGTTGCAAGCCCATCGCCTAACAGTACTACAAGCCTTTATTCCCTTAGTCGCCTCTTAGGACATCCACGGGAAGACATGGAGTGGCACCATTCTAACCCGGTAACCACACATCGAATTTAAGACCCATTTCAAAAAAACTGCTTGAAAATGTCAATGTCCTTAGAGATGCCAAGTAATTTGTAACTTAGAGGAAACTCAACCTTATTGCTGTAGGATGTCAGATTGACTTTGGACCTAAGGTGGGTAACAAATTTAAGTCTTTGACTGTATCTACAAAGTGCTGTTTGATATTCGGAACGAGCATTAACAAGACTTTAAAGAGTTTAAAACAAACCGGTCATTTTCACCGCAGTTTAGTCTCGTATGAAGGGGTCACTAGTAGAGTGACTAGATCGAAACATTACCACATCGCTTGTAGCCAACATCTCAAAATGACTGAGTCGTAAAATGACCACATCGCTTGTAGCCTACTTCTCAAAACGTCAGAGTCGCAAAATGACCACTTTGCTTTTTTTATTCTATGCCTGTCTTAGCAAAGTCGACGCAGCCCCGCATGGCGGGGCTGCTATTCTTGGGAAATTTGCCCTTCGGGCATTTGAAGTTACCTAACGAACCTAATCTACCTAGTAACGCAAACGAAGTGGTCATTTTGCGACTCAGACATTTTGAGAAGTAGGCTACAAGCGATGTGGTCATTTTGCGACTCAGACATTTTGAGATGTGGGCTACAAGCGATGGGGTCATTTTGCGAGTCGGTAATTTTGCGACCGAGTCATTCTACTAGTGACCTGTATGAAGTCAGCCGTGACAGATTGAGATGATTTTTAATCAATCTTGTTAACTGAATAAAGCTGCATTAGTTTTCATTATTTGATCTGTACTGCAAGAAATATACATATTTCTTAGCACAATAGTTAAATTTACTGCCTATTGGCATTCAGGAATTGTTGTGGACTTGCGCAAGCGTTTCGATAGAGCTATGCGTAACTCCCAATGGATCAGATACTGAACTAGCATAGGTAAAAGGGGCAATCTTACCGCCATCTGTATGTTGAACACGCCGCCGGCGGTCGTGATGTTCTCCTGGATCTTGTCGATGGCATCCTGCAGCGCTTTGAGCCCATCCGTCTTCTCGGGCGTCGAGGTCGTCATCACTGAAACGGAACAGAATAGGTATATGTAAAGCTGGGTACGAATCTGAGCGGCTCAGCCTGAGGCATGCTCGCCCCGCGCGGCGAGCTGCTCGCGAGCCAAATTGTTGCACAAAAACATGCGCGGATGAGGCAGCGTGCTCGCCGCGAACCAACATTTTGCGTCGTTCTAAATGGCGACGGACACGAGTACAGCCGCGGCTGCGTTTATCATAATTCACCGAATTATTAGCAAAAAGAAGATGAAATCGCCTCGGTGTGGTGGGACAGATCAGCAACTTTATAAATTTGTACGCGCCTCGTCCACAGACAAGTTAAAACTTATTGTTCTGCCCGCGGCACGCTCGGAAACACGTCCAGAGTACTCGGGGCACGCACACTGAGGCGCCTTTGAGCACGGTCAAAAGACCGATTCTCGCGCGCTGTTCGGGCGTACGAATTTGAGGAAAAAAGGTGAGCCGTGCTTGGCTTAAACCGAGGCTGCTCTAATTCGTACCCACCCTTAGGTTATTAGATTTAAAGATTAACTCCACTGCTGGTAACTACGGGGAATAAAAATCCTGAGACTTTCTTGTAGTTTCTCAACTGGGCGCCTTATATCGAGCACAAAAATTTTTGACACCGAAATCACACTGCCAAGTTAGGAAGCATCTTTAGTTCCTTATCCTGATTGCGTAAATTACTTAAAGGATACACGTACAGTGCAAGAGGTCTTAAAATGTCTGAGGTGCCAGTAAATTGGTTGGAATGTTGGACTAGCATAAGAGATAAGAAATATCAGAGCCAGTGAGAGAAAAGTACGAACGCATTGGTTGTTTTATGTTCTATTGCAGGGTACACACACAAACTACCACAACACACAAAATAAAAGTTAACTACGCTTGGGTTGCAGTAATTACTTTGTTACTGAATTATTTAATTACACCTCTAAAGTTACAAAATTATAATAACTTAGTGTTGATATATAAAAAAATTGGCTGTCTAGGTTTATTAAAAAAAAAAAGATTTTTCAAATTAGTTCTAATTGCTAATCTTACCTCTTATTAGATTAACCAGGTGGATGACAGTAAATTTCACATAATTTAAATTAATTGTGTAAGTAAGAAAAATTGGCTCCTGGATACCAATTACATCTTCGCCACATTATAAAAACTTACCATATAATGGTGGGGCTATAAGGTTAATCTTGATGGGCATCTCTACGGTGGAGATCGTGAGTCCAGCCTTGAGCGCTGCCTTCACGGCGTCGATGCCCTCGTAGCCGTAGCAGGCGCACTCGATGTCCGCGCGGATCTTCACCGCCTGGGAGGTCAGTTTCCTCTTGATGTTGGCCAAGAGGACTTCCTTGGTTTGCTCATCTAACCCACACTCGTTCAGTACTGATGGGTCACTGGAATTTAAAAACACATTATTGTCAAAAATTGGTATGTTTAAATCGACAGTGAAACTGCTATATTGAGTAACTAATAAATTGAATAAGTTGCAAAATACTCCTTAGGGCCTGTTGTTTGATCAGTAGTTAACTGAACTAATAGTTAAAATTCGAAAAAAGAATCGAAAATTTGACACATTTCCTTGAGATTTAACCATTAGTTACGATTTTTAACAATTGGTTAGTTTAACTACTGATCAAACAACAGGCCCTTAACAAGTAAGTCAGTAAGGCACGTTATATTACAGTTTCATTGAGAGAATGCAAAATCCCCATACTAAGATCTATCCCTACTTATAATAAAAGGTGTCCCTAGGTGTGGAATGTTTAGTTTTTACTTATATACTTTAATAATGTGATATGTGTTTGAGACACTTCGAGGCAAGGGGTGAAAGTCATGGAAACATTATTTTATATTTATCCTTCCATATAAAATTATTAAGGTTAAAGGCTTTTAGAGTCCAGTCAGGTACATAATTATAGTTATGATACGTTTACAATTTTACATTAACTGTAATATCTGTAACACCTTTTTGTTGTACAGTATTTCAAAAAAGCAAAACAATGATCATGATTATGAAAATAAGTTGGCAAATAGAAAAGACACCCAATTATTGGCTTCCAAAATACCAGTGATTGGCGTAGTGGCGTAATTATCGCTTCTATTAACTTCTATGAAGTTCATGGTACCAATAATCAGTAGGGTTCCAACCAATGATAGGGCAGTTTCTTTATTGCAGTTATTTAAAAATGTCTTACACAGCTGCCTGTTTAAAGAAGTCATAAGCTGATGCTTTCTTCTTGTATTTTTCCTCAAACAGCCAGGCAGTCCTCTTGTAGAGTTCCTCTAGCTGTTCCGAGCTCTCATAGTGCAGCAGCTCAGCAACATGCCGCAGGATTGAGTTCACCGCCTTTGCTTTAGCATACCTCTCTGTGCACTTGTCTATGTCTTCAGCAGACACACGTCGCTTTGACAAATCTATGTAACCTGAAAAATTAGATTTATAAATGTTAAGCCCGCACCATCAATCATTATCTATTATTGGAAACTAGCACAATTACTAGAGCAAACTATTATATTTTACAGGACATATTGTGTAGAAATATCAATTTATATTCTTTGTGTATGGATTCATGTTAAATTCTCTTTTCTGTTTATCATTATGATTAAATCATAATCCACAGAGAAAATAGGTATTTATTATGGTTCTGTAGACTCTGTAGAAGTGAGGAAGCAAGGATATTGTCGGTGAAACTGCAAAACTGCATAAATAACACATTGAATAAGTTGCAAAATACTCCTTAACAAGCAAGTCAGTAAAGCACATTTGGCAACTTATTGTATTTATTAGTTACGCGGTATTGCAGTTTCATTGACGATATAAATGCTGTAGCAGGCAGGGTGTGGACACGGTAGTGACAGAGAAAAGTGGTCAGTTGGTAGTGGCCTTTGTACAAAAGAGGCGAACAGGCAAGGTAATCGAGGCCAAACTAGCTTAGAGGTCTATATAATAATAAATAATTATATAGAGACACATATACTTAATTATATAGAAAACATCCAAGACCCAGGAACAAATATTCACGCTCATCATACAAATATCCGCCCTTACTGGGATTTGAACCCAGGACCGCTGAGGTAGGGTAACTCCCACCTAGGCCACTATGTCATCATATTTTTCATTATTTATGAAATCAAATTATCATTGTATTTTATAAATTCATAAAATACTTGTCTGAATCAAGGCTTTTATATTTTTAGTGCACAAGTGGCTAAATAGCCCTGTTGCAATAAATTTACCATACACTCAAATGAACATATTGTTGTTAAACAATTCAACTGCAGTATAAAAAAACACCATGAGCAGAAGTTGGTAAATTCATAAGTTAGTAATGCATTTTTCTGAATCCATTAACTTTTCAAATTCCTTTAAGAGATATACCTGTAGGACCTAGGTTAGGTTAGGTGTTTTATAACCATCCAGGAAAGTTACAATTAAATGAAAAAAGCTTATTGATCAAATGAAAATTTAAAATAATTAAACAGTTGAAATCAAGAATAAGTAACCAATCAAAATTCATTTAAAACATCATTGTTTACTTAGCAAGCCGGAATGAAATTAATAAGTCACGTCCAACAACAACACCAGTAGGTAACTTGTCGAAGGACCATTATAAAATAAATATGGAGATAACCTCACAAAAATAGACTTAGTCCAAAATTAAGCTCTAAATTTATACCAATAATACTAGGTCACTATAGACATAATATATTCATAGAAAACATTCAAAACTCAGGATGTTACTCTTACCCTTGTTATGATACTTGCTTACCTTTTTCTTTATCCACCCTAATAACCACAACGGGTTCAGTTTTGCCGACCCTGATCAATTTGTTGATGGACCTGATACGACGTCTGGACAACTCCGAGAGCAATATCATGCCCTCAATGTTATTATACTCCAGCAGATGGACGTAGGCGCCCATCTCCGCGATAGACCGCACGTTCACCATCACTACATCTTCCACCTCAGGATACTTCTCCTGGTAAAATCTACACGACAACGGCATCTGAAAATACCACGATTATAACCTATACAAGTTCGACGCTGAATAACTCGGAATGAAATTATTTTGGTTTGGAGGCAAATTTACCTTGGTTTAGTTACTAAACTCGCGTTTCTAGCTATTTTTGATAACTTATTAGTAAATGATGAAATTAAAACTGTTCACGTTGACACCATCAGACACAACTTTTACGACCCGTTAAACGCAGCAATTCGCTAGCATCAAATTATCACATAAGTATATGATATTTTATATAGTAGAACGGAACGTTACAAATAGTTGCCAGTGCAATAATAAGTAATCGTTATTATAATAACGATTACTCTTAAGTTGTTAATTACCGTTATAAAAAGGGATTTCGTTGTTTTTTTATAATAAATAGCGTCCCGCCTCTAAAGTACAAAATAAAATATCCCATGTCTCGCCGGAGTAATGTATCTTTAAATGGTAAAATATTTTTTCGATTAGGTTGCGTGGTTCCAAAGATAGGTAACATTCTTACAAAATTCGCTTTATTTTTGTAAGATTAGTATACCTAGAATAGATATATATACGTTTTTTAATTATACACATAAAATGAAATATATATTTATATTAACTCTAACTTTCTTACAACGTGTACCTTGTATTGTTTGAGATAGCAAATTAGATACCATGATTAGATGATCATATAGTTTTTATAATAGTTGATTACGTTAGACTGCACGATCGCATTCCATGAATGAAACCAGATATATTACATTTGAACATTTCTAGGAACATTACTCGTCCCATATTCCTGCTCCTTGACATTGTGCGGTTTTAGCTCATGCCCTAAAATATAGTGCGTAGCAATTTTGTAACGAATTAATGCAGTCGGTTAGACTAGCTGAGAGCGTATGAGAGCGTGTGAGAGAGAAGTACAAACCCAAGGGTCCTTTTAAGAACTATTGCACTATTATTAAAGGATTCTACTTTGTTGTATTCAATTTTGTGCCTATGCAATCAGCACGGCTAGCACATGACGGCGCGCGAGTTTCGTCGCGCGCGAGATAAACTACCCGTCATTGTCTAATTAGAACGGTCAGAAAAAGACATGTAGTCTATCTCGCGGGCGACATAACTCGCGCGCCGTCATGTGCTAGCCGTGCAGGGAAATTATTATAGTATGACTATTTCGGAAGTTTGGCTGTGGCAGCAAAACTGAGCATTCCTCATTAAATGCCGATTAGGATCCTAGAAACAATAATTATGTTTGTATGACAACTACACACTACAGGCTCTCTCAATTATTGGCTGCGCTGCGCCTGCCTTAAAAGTTAGAGTGGTCGCTACTCTCGCTCTTTATTAATATCATAAACTAAAATACAATTATGTGTTAAACGAAATCTCGCTATACTCTGATAAATGGCTGAAGCCGGCTTTGTGAGTGGGTTTGAAACTATCGGATCACAGTTTGCACGCGAGCCCAGTTGGTAGATTTTAATTTGCGCGCACCGTTGTCAATCGAATGGCCTATAAAACGAAACGAAATGATTGAGCGTCATCGCGGTACAGTAAAAAGGCTTGTCATCCGCGAATTAATTGATATATCACTTGCGGACAGGATTGCCTGACCGCGTCAGCCTGCCCGACTCCTGCGCAGGTCTAGTCATAACCACGTCGGACAAAGGGAACGTTGGCTCACGGACTATAGATAATGTCATAGTGTTTTTGTGAATATGTGGAGTTTTTGGTGAGTTTTTGAATTTTTATTCGTTGTTTGCCAACTGAGTTTTTTTGTGGCACAGAGTCGGCAATCAAGTGCAGACCGCCGAAAGTTCTGAGGCTTATATGTGGGTATATATTTGAAATCTTAATGCCTTTACCTACTTAATACTACAAATGCGTTACCTAGGTACCCTGAGGACTAAGATCTCAGTTATTTTACCGGATTGGCCTCTATGTTAGTTATTTTACCGGTTGCTCACCGGAAAACAACGATGCAGCGTGGTGTTAACGTAGGTGCTCGTCTACTACCCACAAAACGAACAAGAGTTCTTGTTCGTTTTGTGGGTAGTAGACGTGCACCTACGTTAAAACTTTTAACACGATTGCGCTTTGGCTTTTTTTACCCGACTGCGACAGCAGGAGGGTTAAGTTTTTCGACTGTATGTATGCATGTCTATTTCTTTGGCACGCTCTGCAGCCTAAACGGCTTGATGGATTTTAACATAATTATGAGGTGTCGTTAGATTCGTCTTGGTTGTGGGAGTAACACAGGCTATAATATTTCATTTTAAAGTTTTAACATAATAGGTAAACATATATAATATTATCCCACTCTGGGAATGACGGCGTGATGTTATGCTATGTGTTGTTGTTGTGTGTATGTATATATGTATATAGACGATAATATATAAGGCTGACACATACATACACACAAAGTTTCGCGTTTAAAATATTAGTTGGAAGTAGGATAGGGTAGTAGCAATTACGGTAGTATAGAGTATGGTGACAATATATTATTTACCTGATTACCCAAGAAAAGAAAGAGTATAATATTTTTAGGTAAACTTACTATAACGACTCAGCGCAACATAATGTATTTTTGCACGGTCGGTTCGTCTTGTACGGTCAAGTCAAACACTTTAAAACTTGAGTCACAGAACTCTGTCATGAGAGCATCAAGTCACGAGTAAAGAATACTTAACATTCTGCGACAGGGTTCTATTAGTGGATTAACAATTGAAATTGTTGTTTTTTATGGCAAGAAGACAAAAGCGCCCGCAGGCAGGATGGTAAATGGGATCACAGACTCAATATTTTATTTTTTTATTTTTTATTTATTGTGTGGAAATCAAACTACACCCTCAAGACTGTAATCTTCAGACTCTAAACGCTTTTAATTACTAACCCTGAAAACTAATCGCCGTACTCGGAGATATTTTAAAGACAATTAAACGTTTCTTTTTAGGGTTCCGCAGTCAAGAAGATTGTTAAAGTTTCGCCATGCCCGGCTTTCCTCCTTTTCGCGGGTTTACTCTGAGAGTCTTATAGTACTATAGAGCTGTACCTAATTCGATATAATTAAAACGTTATAATTACGCCTACAAAGTTGTAAAATATAAAAAATATAAAAAAAATCTTCAAGAAGGTATTTTTTTACAGTATTACATCGAGTGAGGTAAGGTATCTTTTAATTTAAATTAAAGCGTATACTTAGAACGAATATAATTATCACGACTAAGTAGTTATAACTACCTAACAAATAGACAAGTCTAACAAAAAGCGAGTTTTTATAACACGACTGTTTGTTTTGATAATGTCGTCTATACATATATGTGTGTAACCCTTTATACATTTTTTGTGCCGCTGCATTGTTTTTGTTTTAATGTAAGTACCCAGTGACACTCGCGACGTTAAGACGAATCTAACAACACCTCGTTTGTTGAAAATCCATCCAGCCTCTACGAAGGAACATAGATTCGGACATACATACACTTTGCCCTTAGTCGGGTAAAAAAACAAAGACAAATTATTAATTATTCATAAAGTCGGTTAAAAATCATATATGACCACATTAAATAATTTCAAAAAGAAAATTTGATTATACTTGTTGATTATTGAGATAGATTTTTGCGTTTGTTGGCTTCGGAACTGAGCATGGTCGTTTTAGCCCAGTTTTTACTGGGTCACTCCCAACTAGGCCAACGCGTCGTCGTTATAGTGAGTACCTACACCCAAAAACCGCACCCCTCAATCAATTTACATATACGTTTCTAATATCTGGTTTTAATTGGTTTCTCGCCATGTCCGGGCTGCGCTTGCGCCTAAATTGGTCCGCTCGTAAAGAAGTCACTCTAACTTGTAGGTCGTGACTGGCCACGGCGGGATAGGGCTTCAAGCTCGCTCGTGTTTCTTATTCAGGCTAATTTGTTCAACTGATCTGATACAAAGTTTGCGTGTCGCTGAATTGATTTAATAAGGCTGTACAGTCAGCTCATCATGTCATGCAGAGAGATCTGTGAGATCTCTCACGTAATAAGAAAATGTATCAAGTATCAAATATCTTTATTATCCACGAATATTCATGAATAAACATCAAGTTTAGCGGAGACAAAAAATACAGAAGCAGACTCATGACATGGCACATCCGTGAACTAAATACAATTCCAAAAGGGCATACACGGGGCCCTACACTAGGCGTGGCCTGTCTCGTAGGTAACCAATTAAGAGATGAGTTAACCTTTTCAACGCAAATGTCAAATACAAAACCTATAACAACAAACAACAACAACAAATGTCAACTTTGCCTCGTAGATACTCAGGTCTATTTTGCGCTGTCAACCAAGACGGAAATATCCGTCAAAGGCGTTAAAAAGGTTAACAAAAGAGCGATAAGATAATCAAACAACAATTTAACTTAAATATACAAAGTGTTCTCTAAAAAAAGCCATAATGGCTTTTGAATTTAGAATTTGTGTATCGCTTATCTCTCGGGATTCCTTTGGACCTGATCTGACTGATTTTTTTCAATAAAATGTATACTGTCTACCTGTTTTTCTGTCACTAAGGATTACAATAATAAATATTATCTCTAACAGGGTTGCCAGTAGGTATAACGGGGGATTGTATCTATTTTGAACGACTGTACACGCTAGTTGATTAGGTTACGCGAATCAAGTCTTGATTCAAGAGCCATAAAAAAGTTTTTGCTTGTTGCGTTTATTTTTATGACTAGCTATTAGCTACCCACGACGGAACGGAGACGGTATATACGTTTAGGGTGAGATGTTGTTTTTTTGCTTGTGTGTTCAGTCAAATGTTGCCAATTATACTGTTGCGTTTTTTTTTGTCAGAAAAGTGACTTAATCGCGTGTGTTTTTAGCTAATTATTGCTTGCTTTTGCCCAAGACTTGCTAAAAAGTCGTTAATTAACGATAGATTTTCGTAATAGAAGTTTGTAAAAGTATATTTGGCAAATGTACGGTTTTCGATTAAATGAACTAAAACGCCTTTAAACATCCTTTGTAACCCCCGACAAAAAAATTATAAATAAACAAATATCAGCGGACGATGTCACGCAAATTGGCCTAGTGCCAAACTAAGCTCTAGGCTTGAACTATGGGTACTAGACAACAATAAACTTACTTATACAGATACATTTATTCTTAAATACATAGAACACATGCAAGAGTCTGAAACAAATACTCGCTCTCATCACACAAATATTTGGTCATATCGGGATTTGAACCCGGGACAGCCAGCTTCGTAGGCAGGGTTAAGTACTACCAAATAGGCTAACGTGTCATCATACTTACATAAAGCAAGTTTTCAAACGCGACTGTATGTTTTGATAATGTCGTCTATACTTGTATGATAGTTACCCTTTATATTTTTTTTTGTGCCGCTACATTGTTCTTGTTTTAATGTACCTAAGTATAGTGCATTCAATATTAACTGACGCGTCTCCACTTGAACGTTAACAATAGGGGTAATAAACCAAACACTCAAAGAGCCCATTCATTTTTAAAGGAGCCGTTTAGGCCTTATCTATTTTGTTGCAAACCAACCAGTGTTGATACTTTTGAATATTCATAGAATAATTTAAAAAAAAACGTACGGGTATGTTAAATGAAAAACAATAACAAGATTAATTATTTATTTATTATAAAGTAATAAATCAAAACATATGTGTTTTTTTTGTTGAACACATTTGCATTATCGAATTTAATATTTTCACATGGCACAGTGGAAGGTGATTTCACCCAAGGTCGAAACATATCGAAAGACGCAATTGAAGTAATCTCTTCGAAGTTTCAAAAACAACTGAGTGGTATTTCTATTTGCTTATATTATTAAAAGGAAGATAACATAGGGAAAGTATCAAAAACGTTTGAAACACCGCCTGCCGCACGTGTTTGCAAGTGTTTACAAAGAATTCACCCGCAACGACTTAATCCTATTGTTATTGCTAATGACGGTTTCAAGTGGAAACATGCCAGGTAATATTGAATGCACTATACCCAGTGAAACGCGCGACGATAAGACGAATCTAACGACACCTCGCTTGTTGAAATTGGCCCATCCATCCAGCCTCTACAAGGAAACACAGAGTCATACAGGGCTGAGATTCTAAACGGTAATAACCGGGCAAGAGCATGTCGGACCATGCTCAGTGTAGGGTTCCGAAGCCGTTAAGTACTACAAACTGTTTGTAGTACTTAACGGCTTTTGTTTTTTATGTTTGTAACAAACATAAAAAACAACAAGTCATAACAAATTTTCTACTAAATTAAAGTCATTTGGTGCCGCCTTAGATGATTTTATGTATCTTAAGAACCAATGATGTCTACTTGATCGTGATAGTTTTCCTTTTAAATTAGTTATAAGTATACGCTTTCATTTAAGTTATTTTTTCAGTCTTTTAGTATTTGTAGTTTTGGCTGTAGGGGAGGGGGACACTTAAATCTAACAAAAATTAGCGCTTTAAAGCTTAATATATCATAAACGGATCTGAATAGTGTCGTGATCTGTCCAAAGTCCAAAGCCTTTCTCATTTGATATCCTTTCTCACTAGTAAAGACTAGAAGTGTGAAGCTCTATAGGTACATTTTTATATGAAACGATTTCAACAGTACTAAAACTCGATATACTTTGTTTTCATGTATATTGGAATAAAAAAACTCGTCGAAAACAACACATTATTTTATTTATCTTTTTAATAGTTTATCTTCATTTTATTGTTGTCTTTGTTTCTATTTATAAATACAAATATTACAAATGCGAAAGTAACTCTGTTCGTTACGCTTTCACACTTTATCCGTTGAACTAATAGTAATAGTAGTACTTAGTACTAGTATATTAAGTAATTTTAATTTCGGAAATCGGACATATCCCGAGGATATCAGCTGATTTAAAATACAGTGCTGCATAAGTAATTAGTGTCTTCATAGACATTTCCACAAGGCGCTGATTCAACCGCCGCCCCACTTTCAACGGCCATTAAATCTCGATACGTTGATGGGTCAACAAATAATTGATCCCGCGCGCAGCCTACTTCGGCGACCTTCAATCCTCAATACTCCGCCAATTTGATTGATGTATCAAATGTACACGTTCAGTGCTCACGGCTCCTTGGAGAGTCCAAATAGCTTGGTATCGATAGTTGGCGGCAGTGAGTGCAAAGCGCAGGAGTTGGACGCAGATGTCTAAGTGATATGCCTGCTATTAGGCCTCATGAAAGGCTCTATTTATCATTGTCAGCGTGAAGCGGAGTTGAAATCAGATGATATATCACTTTCACGTATATTTTTAAATTTTATGATCAATGATTTGCGTAGGTAGGTACAGTCAAAAGCAATAAAACTCAACCCCTTGCAATAACAAGCATTTTCGATTTTTTCAAGTAATGTTAATTGTACTACTGCAATGCTGTGAAATTTATGCTTCTAAATGAAATTGTTATGTGGGGGAAAAATGTACTAGTGTACCTATGTATCAATAATATTCATTTAATTTTGTAGCACAAAATCTCATGACAGACATTGCAATTGCCTTTATTTTATAAGTGTATTTTGTAATCTATTGTCTAAAGAAATAGAGTCGATAATCTATGTCAACTGCTTTTACTACGAGCTCGTTATCTTAATTTGTGTTTAACTTATGTAGTTAATGGCTTTGTAGTCTTCAATGGATGAGCTCAGTTCAAAAAGTTTAAACTATACCCATAAGCGCGTATAAACTGAAAGTCGATGGTAATGACTGCTGTGAGTAGTTAAGTAGATACCTAATTAATCTTGCCTGTTTTGAAGGTATTCTGAGTTAAGAAATAAAATATGTAACGGCAAGGAGATGTTCAATTAAAAGTCAGTGTTATTCATTCGAAAGGGCCAACAATCGAAGTCAAGGTCCGCTAATAGATTTGATTGACCGAATTATTTATAAACAATTGCCCTGACCTAGGCCGGAATACCTTTGAGTTAGTCGACGGAAATAGGTAAAAGGGTCAACCCATGTGCCTATATAACATGTATTTGAGTTGTTTTCGATATAAAGCAGTATTTTTTAGTAAGTAATAGATAGAGAGTTTCTATGAAGTTTTCATTGATTCTATGTAAACTGTGGTGGAGGGGCGCGTCATTTAAGTTGAGGCTTAGAAAAAGCCCGAATTGGCTCCTTAGAATGGTGCGACTATAGCATTTTTTTTTTATTTACAATGTTTCAAAACGTTTTAGGCCAATCAGAGAAATAAACCTAACATATCAAAGCCGTAGGTTAAAATCTCCTATGTAGGAATTAATATCATCTATAATTTCAGGTTTGCCGCATTACTTACAACAGCTCTTTCTACAATATCATACGGAGATGGAATCGGTCAGTATTAATTCACTGATCACGGAACACTAATCAGACGAAACCTCCAATCTAAGATTTTATTTTAGCGATTGGCGCTATGGATTTGGATAAAGAATGATTTAATTAAGTTTAAAATCCAGGATTTTTTGTTAATTATTGAGAAAAAAATACATGTCGCAGAGCAAGAATCTCTAAGCCATTTCGCAATTTCAGATACCCTCACAACAGTAGCGCCCTTCTTGGACCCTCCGTGCTCCGCCATCAGGCCTGGAGATGAGGACCTGCTCAGCATCGACCTGATGGATATCTTCGATCTCGACGACCCCAAGACCACCGGCATCACGCTGGTGCAGGGCTCCATGGAGATGCAGCGGGCGTACAGGATTGGTGATGGGGCGAACCTTACATTACCGTTACGGTATAGTTACCTTTTATGAATGAAGCAAAGAGTTGACGAGTGGTTGACAAGACGCATTACAAGAACATAATCGTTATCGAAAATTTCGAAAATTTAAATATAATTGCGTGGAGCGCATGAGCAGTTTCCCATAATCGTTTACGTTAACGTTATGTTTCTTGTCGAAGGTGCGTTACACTTTCGTTAGCGATTTTTGCAAATCGATCTATCGTGGCGGCTGTTTATTCGTATATTTTGGCAGTTTTTGAAAATGATTAATTTTAGCGCTATGCACCTGGTCTAGACCTCCTCCCTAATTCCTGATCGCCATTCAAATACAAATTAAAATTTTCACATAATAAATAGGTGTATTTTAGTTAAGTGAAGCCTCCCCAACAAACAGTCTTGAGCTGCCCACTGCCAATTGTCTATTGGACAATTAGTCTACTTATAAACAGGGAAAATATGTACCTGCAATTATGCCCTTTAAATTTCCAAATTTACCAGCATTTCAAGAAGAGACCGCTGCAATAAATATTGTTTTTCTTTTTCTTCTCCTTCCTTTGGCTTCTCAACAGCGGTCTCTTTAAGCATCTTCATGCCACCACCACCAAGGGGGAATGGTAAACTATTTTTCCCTTCAGCACCTAAATAAGGGTGGTTTAGCTGTTTAAAGACAGTGATCAAAATTCGATTTTGCTGCGAGCCTGAGACAAAGTAGCTATTTAGGTGGTCGTGATGCGGCGTGCGGGCTGCTGGGGGATGTCGTTTTATTTTTACCAAGTTGTTTTTTTTTATCTTAAAGTTATATTTTCTCGCTGCTGAGGTGAAAAATTTTATGTACCTACTTACGTGCATTACGAGACCAAATTTATTTGCACCTCATAACTTTGAATCCCTCGCTGCACTCAGGATATTCTAACCTAGAATCCTTTGCTTGCTTGGGATTCAAAATCAATACTCGCACTATTCCAACTTTGCTCTCTTGTTCTACAAATAATTATTACAGCTTCAGCTTGACCTTTCCAGGAAAGTGTTTCCATCGGGTCTCCCGGAGCGGTTCAGCATCATGACCACCTTCAACGCCCACCAGCAGAGCCGGCCGTGGGTGGTGGTGCGCGCCGCCAGGCCACTCCTGTTCTCCCTGACCATGGTGCCGCGGAAGCAGCGGCTGGTAGTCCTGGTGCAGAGAACCAGGGTTATTTTTACCTCTCAGCAGGTAAGAATAGACAATATTATAGTAATATAAGATTTTTTTTTATAAGCGAAGAGTAATAACTTTTTTCTGAATGTGCATACCCATTTGTCTATTTAAAACAAACTTTAATGTACTTACTATTTTTATTTGATATTTGCTTAAAGGTCATTCCATCTTATTTATCTTGTCTTAATTAAGTACAATTGGGAGAATGTTGTGCAAAATGTGATCTTGCTTTATTTACCAGACGAACGTTTCAGCCAAAAACGATGCATTTTTAGGTTGGGTGTAAGACACGTAAGATGGAATGGACTTTTTATAGGTAATATCATGTTTTAGGAAATTTAAAATATAATTAATCCTCTAGTAATGTAAAGGTGCTAAGTAACGATTTTTTGCCTAAATGGAAATTTTATGCTTTACTATACTGGGTGTTGCCTGTAATAGGAGGAATAAATTGAGGGATCGTTTCTACTGTATAAACGTAGCAACATTTGTTCTACAACTTTTACAAAATATGTAATTTAATATTTGGAATTTTTTCGAACAAAATAAATAGCATTTTCAATGTACTCCATCCAATAGTCTAGTTGACATCTACTGTCAGCCTACAAACTTCGTAGTTTTCGCAATACATTGCTGGCTTGGAAAATCTAAATTCATTCATATTTAGCAAACTAAAAGTTATTTTCAAAAGTTGTAGAATAAAATGCTGTTACGTTTGTGGTGTGGAAACGATCCCTAAATTTATTGCTCCTATTACAGGGAACACCCGGTATATATTAAATGTAATGTCGAACAGGCCAAAACACCGAATACCAGTTATTGAATTGCGCAATGTCAATGTTCAGTGATTGAAGAATATAACAGTGCATGTTTATATTGACGACACGTTGGCCTAGTTGGTAGTGGCCCTGCTTTCGAAGCTAGCGGTCCCGGGTTCAAATCCCGGTAGGGACAGAATTTGTGCGATGAGCACGTGTATTTGTTCCTGAGTCTTGGATGTTTTCTATGTATTTAAGTATTTATTTCTCTATATAAGTAAGTTTATCGTTGTCTAGTTCCATAGCACAAGCCTAGAGCTTAGTTTGGGACTAGGTCCATTTGTGTGACATTGTCCCGGATATCTAATTATTTATTTTATATGTTTCTCCCACGACTAATTAGGTACTAAGTATGGAATAAACACTAGACAATTGAGTTACACCTGTTTTAAAAAATGTATACAAATTTAAATACCTTTTCGAGGAATAGGATTCTCATAACTATCCTTTCAGTTATATATCAAAAATATATTACAAATACTTAATTATATTCAAATTAAGAAATGACTTTCATATGACTCTTAAAAGTGGTCCAAACCGCATAACAATACGAAATGCCTAAAATTTAAACCGCTATTCTTTCGAATTTTATTAATTCTTGTGAAGAACGATATGAAAAACAAGGGAGTGAATACTGGGATGGAGACCGATAGGGATGTTTGGAAGAAAAGACGTGCTGCGCCGACCAAGAACGATTTTAATGTGGGTAAGATGACGATGGTGAAGTCGATTTTTTTGGTGAATCCCAATTGGGCATGTACCATGATACGGGCACCGCTTTGCTTGCAGTTGTTCCGGCCAGGCTGGCACCGGCTGCATGTCGCCGTCTCCAACGACACGGTATTCGCGGCGGTGGACTGCCAAGAGGTAACACGACGCCATCATATCCGAAGGTTGATTTATCCAAGCATAATTAAGGACGTCACATATGATAAAATAACGCCTATGTGTCTATTTTGGAGATATTAAACTAGATCATATTTCCTTGAGACTGACGTGAAAACATATTTTTTTTTTTTTTTTTTTATGATAAGGAGAAGGCACACGAGCACTCAGGCCACCTGATGGTACGTGGAATCTGAGACCCATAGACATTTGAATTCTCAAGACTATAATCCCAAGACCTCAAATGCGTTGCCAATAACCCTGAGGACTAAGATGGAATGCCTCTATGCTAGTAATTTCACCGGTTGTCTTATCCCCACACCGGAACACAACAATGCGAACACTGTTGCTTGGTTGATATACCTTTTTCGCATGTTTTTGGTTCAATCTTCGAAACCCTACGATCTTTCACGATGATTTTTGATTCATCAGTTGATCATTACAGCTTTTTAATCCTGCTAAACCATTTTTTTCATAAATATTGTGGTTTTAAAGTAAACAATGCGATTATTTGAATTTCACGCTACCATCAAGGCGTGCGCAAATTATCTCAAGCACCATAGACTCGTAATATCAGAATTAGATTTTGTTTTTTGACTAATATAGCAACATTTTTTTTTGTAAGTCATCGTCTTTTAGGTTAACTCTTAGCACACGGCGAATTTTTGTAGCAATGCAGTCGCTCGTTTCGTATCGCTGTCACATTTGCTCTCTAATGTGTGAGAGTGACAGCGATACCGAACGCGCAACTGCATCGCTACAAGAAGCGCCGTGCTACCTCCCTAAAACTCATAATATTGCTTGTCATTAGACACTAGAAAACGTCATAAGGTGGGGCGGGGGGCTATTGCAACTAAGAGGGTAAATGTTTTTTTTAAAGGGAATATAACATTTTAATCAATTTAAGCGTCTTTTAATAGTACTCGTAGTTTAAGTACAAAATTCTATTAAACGAAGCAAAATAGACTTAACTTGCATTATTCCCTTTTAAAATAAAATACATACATTTACCCCCTTAGTTGTAATAGCCCGCCCCACCTTACGTATTAATAATATGCAATGGAAAAGAAACGAGTAGGTGGTTCATGTCTTTTTCCCACCCTTGGGATGTACCAGAAAATGTACAATCAAAGACACTTAACAGTGTCCATCATTTACAATCCAACATAAACCTTATCGCAACGTATTAAAGTCTATGGGTGGTCAGTTAACATTGTCTTCGTTTGTACCATGTTTGTGAATGGCTCTGGTTTGTCAGTTGGAGCCCCAGAAGGTGACGTCACACGACTTCAGCAACGCCACGGCGCTCTCGATCATCGCGTGTGATGACGGGTCACCTGCTTCTGTGAGTCAACTAATAACTAATAAATCAAATTACGACCATCTATTTACCTAACGGCCACTATATCACGTTTGTTGTATGGGAGCCCCTTTAAAATATATTTATTTTTTATAATGAATACAATTCTTGATTTTGTTGCACTGATTTTCCATCAAGCGTTGGCAATCGCATTGTTTATTATATTGTGATTTCAGATAGATCTTCAGTCGCTGATGATGGTGCGCTGTCTTCGCTACAAATTGGCCACAGACAGCTGCGAAGAAATTGATAATTTGGTTAGTATCCCTACATCTCACTCTTTCAATTTGTGCTAACACAATTTTTAGGGCTCGTGTTTGACGCGGGTTTATCTTGGTCACTTCATATAGAAGCAGCCAGCCTGCTAGCCTAACGCTGGGGATTCACATGCCCGTAGCTTGCACACTAGCATACCAGCTCCTTGCACATGCCAGCTACTGTCATGTGTATACGCTAACTGGCATTCCTGTAACTAGCATACAAGCAGTTAGCACAACATTTCATTTACTTGCATGCCCGTCGCGGGGGTCGCGGGGGTATGCCAAACTGACACGTGTGAACAGACGCGGCACAACTTGCATGCCAGTATTACTTGCAAATGTATTCACTGTGTGCCAGTTACTTCTACATGCCATTAACTAATATGCAAGCCACTGATCCGTTTTAGAGGCATGGGTATCCCCAGGTAAATAGTAATATGGAGCATAGTGTAGTGCTTTGTCAGTTTTATGACTAAGTTACTTTAATTTAACTTCTAAATAAAGGGGGTGTTATATAAGTTTAACGTATATAGGTATGTGTGTATATGTGTGGCTGCGTATCTGTGTGTCTGTGTTGCATTGTAGCTCCCAAACGGATGAACCGAATTAAATGCATTTTTTCAAAAAGAAAGCCAGTTTAATCGGATTGGTTATTAGCTAGTTTAATGAAAACTGGTTTAGCCGGTTAAGAGATATCAGCTCTGAAAGAAGGGGTCGTCCACTACTTCGGGGTTTTTTAACTGTAGGATGGAATAGTATATATATTTTTATTTCGTAACTGTGTATAAAAATACATATCTATTTCGTGTTCAATAAGTTCGCATACAGTTACAAACTCTCATTAAAACATAGTACTAATAAAAATACAATAAAAACATATTTCAAGAAAAATAATCTTAGAGACAATATTCATAATTATTTTTTTTAGACAACTCCACCTTTAACCGTCATCACCCGCTTCAAACGTTTTTAGAATCCGTCGCACGTTCCTAAGTTTTGAGACCATGAACGACCATACAAAAAAGTCACTTAAATCCGGAGAACTTGGAATCCGTTAAATAGGGAACATGCATGATAAACAGAATTGAGTTACGTTGATACGATTAAGGAGAAAATGTAAACAAACATATAAACGCAAGTTTTGACCCGATTATTAAAATTTTATATAGAATCAAAACTTACAATTTTAAAACTTCTTTTAAGGTTTAGATTGTGTTTTTCGGCATTCTCATTTAATTTACGTAATATTTTTATTCAATGATATTGGCTTAAACATATTAATTTCTGAAATAAATCCATATTTATTTATATGGTTTATATATTTTAAACATGGGAAAACAGCTATGACGTTCTTCCTGTCGTCGATTTTGTATGGAGTGTTTCTGCATAACAATCAATAATCACAGGACAATCACACACAAACTGACCTAGTCCCAAACTAACCTCTAGGCTTGTACTATGGGTACTAGGCAACGATAAACATACTTATATAGAGAAATATATACTTAAATACATAGAAAACATCCAAGACTCAGGAACAAATACTCGTGCTCATCACACAAATATCTGCCCTTACCGGGATTTGAACCCAGGACCCCTAGCTTCGAAGGCAGGGTCACTCCCAACAAGGCTAGCGTGTCGTCACAGCATAGGGTCTGAACTATAACTTTTTAAATTCAAATTCAAGTAATATTTATTCAGACAACAACGAGGTCCATATATTGTTAGTAAACTTAGGCTAGATTAATATTTATTAACTATCACAGACTTAGTACTTAATAACTAGTTTCCACATCAGGGCTGAGATTCTACACGGTAATAACGATATCGTCTTTGACGTGTTTCCGTATTGTCAACGTTTTGATAACTCTTATGTCATTTACAATAATGGCGACTGTGACATAAACGATTCTCAAACACGTCAAACGCGATATCGTTATAACGCTGTAGAATAGAGGCCCTGAGTACTGTCAAATTTAAAGCTTCATAACTTATGAAAAAATAACACGACAATTGTTTCGCGAACACAGTTATTCTTCTCTTTCATAGCACTTTCCAGAAAGTGTAACGTTAAAAAATATTCATGTTCCTATTGGCCTGACACGGGGCTTGAACTGAGTTTGCCGTTTATATCAACATCATTTTCAAAGTTGTTTTATAAATTATATTATTTCTTCACAGGATGAACCCGGTCTCCTCGTCTCTACGTCATCGCCGGTAAGCCAAACTTATCTTATCGTATCTTACCGATGGGCCCTTCTGGATATAGTTCAACCCTCTTAGGATACACATACCTTTATACCTTCACGCCTCTCCCCAATGGGGCAGGCAGGGACATGGAGGGCCGGTGCACCGGTCTAAACATATAACTTTCGCTTCCTTTATATTCATCGACCTCTTAGGTCACGTACGTCGGTTTCGGGTGCTTTTGATTTGGCCTTTATTCGGTACATTGCAAATTGCACAAAAGCTCACACACTCAACTGCTCGAATGTACCGGTTTCCTCACGATGTTTTACGTCACCGTAAGCGTCGGGTAATATTCTTAAAATATAACAACTTATTGGTAGGTGGGTCATAGACAGATTTAGGTAACCATCTTTCCTGTGGACACACCGAAAGTTAACGTTTTTAAGGCCGAATTTTCTGGTTATGCCCATGCCCGCAAAAACGCCGTCAGAACTGCTTTAGACCTATCATATAAAAACATAACTTATATGCACACATGTTTTTAACTATTGGCCACAGGAGAGACAAATTTTGTTTTTAACACTGTGTATGACCCAGGTACATGGTGACCGCGGGGGTTTGAACTCGGTGCCTTACGACTACGAGTCGAACCCCTAAGCCACTTGACACCGACGCTATAACCGAAAATTCATTTACTGATGAAAGAAAACATGTTTTACACGATTACGGCCATGTAAAAGAAGGGTAATGATTTTCACACCCTAAGTATGTATGTTTAAAATGTATCTATGTTCCACTCTAGCGTGGTTCTAATAAATGAGGTGTCTATCGATTCGTCTTTATTGATATAGATATAGTAAAATGTGTCGTCATCCATGCAAACTTACTTTAGTAGAAAAGAAATGAAAAACTTTGCACTAGAATCCAATACTTTGTTACTTACGAGTAGATCCCAGGGGCCCTAGCCAAGATGCGTACGCTAACTAGCGTTTATATTCGTTTTGTTTTTAAAACAACCGCGTCATGCGAAAAGTCACGTGATCTATCAGTGAAGCGATTGGTTTCAAAACAATACCTACGAAAAGGAAAAGCTAGTTAGCGAACGCGTCTTGGCTAGAGGCTCTGAGGGCGAAGAGATGAATAACGCTAAGTTAGAGATGTTCGAAAATCGACAAATTGTACTCGTATAGGACTGTCGTACTGCACGCGATACAAAATGGCGCTGCTTGATATGTTAGTAAGTATACTCGGTCGTATACTGGCGAGTACCGCCAGTCTGGCGGTACTAGTAGCGATAGCGAAACGTTTTTGGAAGTTTTAGATTTTGACGTGACCGGAATTGCCCGGTAACCGCCATTCCCCCCTCTTACCCTAAGAAGTTTTAGAAGGTTACATTTCAAAAAAAACAGTGTCTAATTACTTCGTTTTCATTTAGTTTGCTGTGCGGGCTTTGGGACTTGACATACCAGCTCTCACCGCCGTGTGCAACGGTTCCTGCCCTCCGGTGGGTACATTACAGTCAGGATTTATGTTATTGGAATCCCTTCTCCAATTTATGGGTAAGGACCAAAAAGTTGGCCACGTTAACTGATGTAATTAAATTTTCTATGATTTTATTCCGTTGTACGAAGAAAATTTCCCATACAATTGTAAGGGTACTTTTTGTCGCACAACGGAACTTTTTCCGTCTTCGTTGTTTGTATGGTTAACTGCGCTTAACTATGGTCCAACTTTTTGGTCCTCCCAGGGCCCGTACTTCTCATGCCTTTGACGCAAAAATGACGTCACGCTACATAGAGTATGATTCCAAATTAGCATTTTATCTCATAATCATTATTTGTTAAACGCCACTGAGAAATAAATATTATTATAATTTATATTGGTTGATTGTGTAAATTGATTAAACAAATAAAAAAATGACTAACGATTTTTAATTCTCTTTTTAACACGGAAGTTAGTTGGAATAATTAACCAAATGTGAGAAACAAAAAACAAAACTATGATTACAAAACAAAAGTATTTTTGTGAATGTCATATTACGGTAGTACCTATGGTATTTAAAGCAAGAAGAATGGTGTGCTTCAAGTTAGAGAGGAGAAATTCTGTTTTCTACGTAATTGTTGAAATGTGGTAACAATACCATTTAATAAAATGTATGTATCGAAATAAAATACACAAATAAATAGTCTCATTTACGGCTTACGTATCAAGTAGGTATTTATTTTTCTACGCGTCAATAGATTACTTAAGTACACTTACTTATGTATTACACTTATAGTTAATAATTATAATAAAACCATTTGTAATCATACTCTGTGTAGCATGACGTCATTTTTACGTCAGCGGCATGAAAAGTACGGGCCCTGGTCCTCACCCTTATGTCGTAATAGTAAAGAAGGCGACCAACTGAATAGTTGTAGTATAAGCATATTCAATTTAATGTGGTTACCAATAGAGTATAGAATGTTTCGACTACTACATTACAGTTTGGCGCCTTCTTTGGTATAACGGCGGAGTCGTTTACCCTCGACTCAATCAAACTCCATTAAATTATGAAATTACTTCCATTGTTATAAAAAAAATATGAGGAAGTTAAATAGTATCTGTTTGAATTTTTGAGAAAAAGGTTAAGAAAGGAAATGTCCTAATTTTTTTATTCATGCATTATTTGAAAGCACTTCAACATTTCCTCGAGATAACAACAAGCTAAAGTAAAACTATTATACTTAACTTTCTGAAGTTGAAAACTCAAGAGAAAAAGAAACCGACAGCATCGTGAATTTTAATAAAAGAAGATTGTAATGTGCCGTACAAGTTCCTCTAGCTATCTAAATTGATACAAAACTTTGCAGAAAACGAAGTTTTTAAAGTTTAAAGTTATCCCTCGGAGGGGTAAAAGTAGAGTTCATTTAGATGTTTTAATGTAAACTTTTTTTAATCGAACCTCGGAATTTAAAAATAAATGTGCAGAAATTTAACTACCTCAGAATCTTAATAAACATGGGCTAGGTACTACATAACAAAATCTATCGCGAATGACCTCTCCTTTAATCCCTCCGAGGGAACGTATCGAATTTCCCATAACCGCTGGAGAGCGTGGCTCTAAATTATAATATATGTATTAAATAATTAATGTTACGTCTGTTTTTTTCTTTAATAACGTGTTGTTTCATTAATTTAGGGTCCTATAGGGCCTCCGGGTTTACAAGGAGAACAAGGTTTCAGGGGCTTCACCGGGCTACCCGTGAGTACTGACAAACAAATATATGTATATAAAACCCATATAGCGAAAAGGACAGTTATATCAGTCATATATTTAAGTCACTTTCGCTGCATGGGCCCGTATTATGGTCACCTTTATCGCGGTGGATAAAGCATCCGTCACTCTCGCACTTTACATATTGATCAGAAAGTGACAGCTGTTTTATCCACGTTTATCCACATCGATAAACACGACCCTAATAGGCCCGCTGGAACTTAACAGCATTTTAATCCGTCCCTGTTCAGTCAAGGACTTTAAATGTTATGCCACTATGGAACTCTGTCATAATGACACCGAAAGCGGTCATTATGACAGGGTTCCATAGTAGCATTACAATTAAAGTCCTTGACCGTACTCAGGTATTGACACGTGTTAATAATTATGCAAAGGAAACTGATAGTCACAGGTGACACGTGTATTTCAGTATCGAAGCGTTTTCGACTTTATCGTATACTAGCGACCCGCCCACGCTTCGCTCCGGATTAAAGTATTATACATATAAACCTTCCTCTTCAATCACTCTATATATTATAAAAACCGCATCAAAATCCGTTGCGTAGTTATAAAGATTTAAGCATACATAGGGATATAAGGACAGAAAAAGCGACTTTATTTTTTATACTATGTAGTGATAGAGACAGCCGCTATTTACCTTTCATAGGATTTTTTTGTCTAAAATACTTAATTAGGTATATGATACTAAACATAAATAATAAAACGAAACATGCGCGCTGTAATAAAGAAAAATAAGTGGGAAATATTTTTCATTAAAACGCATTCTTTAGTCACCTTTCTTAGTATAAAAGGCAGTTTGTGTGCTCAAGTAATCAATCAGAACAGAAAACATTCAAAGATGAATAAGCTGGCACTTGCTGTTGTTTTCGTCGCCGTCATCGGAGTGGCTTGTGGCAGAGAACTTCAGCCCCTGGAGGTTGACCTCAAATGCATCTGGAAGGTGGTTGAGAACTTTCTGACATGCGTTTTCCCTAGTCCAGAGACCAGGATTGGGAGTAAAATCTTAAAGTGCCTCGAGGCTGCTGGCTTGGATCTCTTCAAATGTTTCGTTTGAAACTTTTGGTAAGTAGGGATCATGATCTTATTCCATCAGCTTTTGTACGATATAAGGTGGAACCAATATCCCGTACGATCGCAAAACAGTTTTTTAGGAATACTGATTAACACGTTCACGGACAGTACGTCGAGAGACGTAAACTAAAACCCTCGTGTTATGGCACTATGGCTGTGGCCGGTGTTTTTAATTACACCAAAATCGGAACTCCGTCCACGGCCGGCTATTCCCCATAGCATTTATAGGAAGCACGGACACCTGTGCCGTTTTAGGCTTTAACACAAGCCGCTAGTGCCACAGCAACAAAGCTTTAGGGCAACCTCAACCTTATGCACTACCCTAAAAGGGGAACGACGCGTGTTGTGACACATAACGGCTGTGGACGTAACGGCCGTGGAGGAGTTGCCACTTTCTGTAAGATTTTTATGTACGAAATTACATACAAAATTTTCTGTCATACGCTGGCACAATGTTTGACACATTGTTACATGTTCGTCCTAGGCCGTTGAAAATATTGTATGAAAATAATTTGTGCCATATCACGCAATTTTGAGAATGGTGCTGTGTCCGTGAACGTGTTAATGATATAACCATGCAGAACGAAACACTTTTACAATCAATAAAGGCCCGCAACACTAGATTTTTCTTTTGCGTTTTTCTTTGGTTTTGATAAACGAATTCTCTCAAAAACTATGTTCAGACTTTTCGATTCGCATCCATTTCTATTTGAAATATTAAGAATTTTTAAACTGTAATTGCTGTATTATTTTCAGATATTTCAGCAAATTCAAGGTCAGCGACCTCTCCGTCTACCTTCGCATGACTTCACCCTCTTGTTCCTATACCTACCCTTTAATTATTATTTCAATTGTAATAATAATATTTATACATGTTTTGTTCTGTTATTGACTATAATTAAAATAAAAAAAATATTCCATATTACTGGTTTCTTTGTGTTCCTTTATGAAAAATCCTGTTAATTTTGGCTATTTTATTCAAATATTAGAAAAAAAATTTAGAGAAATTAGAAGGAATCGATCCTGTTACCTATCTAGCTGTTAGCATGAACAGGAATTTGCTGCATAGACAACTTGTTACTAGTAAGAACAGTTATTAAATTAAACAATAAATAAATATCAGAGGACAATCTCACACAAATTGACCTAGTCCCAAACTAAGCTCTAGGCTTGTACGATGGGTACTAGACAATGATAAACATACATATATAGATAACATACATACTTAACAAGTCTATTGGAAAATTGTGTTCAAATCTCAGTCTTATAATTAGTAAAATTATTTATATGAATTATTGTAGGCTGTATTACCCTAAGAATCTCTATTCTCCCCATTTTACTGTACGAGGGTTAAGTTGTTGATTATTGGCATTTCGAATGAATGACATGACCATGAGGAACTGTGTCGCATTGTCACAACACTTCACTTTGCATAAATGCCCCACCTCATTGTTAATGTCACACGAAGGGAAATCTAGCAAAACAGATGAAACCGCTAGCTCCTTACACACCACAGCGTCTCCGTCCGCGTCAGAGCCGTCGGCGTCCCCCGACTCGCACTACACGTGGGCGACCCCACTTTGCACCGGTACCGGTACCGGTTAACTTACAAAATCGACAACCAGATGGAGTTTCTTTCGACGCTTCTTCTCAGTCTGGTCTAACGTAATTTTTCCGAAGCGTTGGTAGCACAAAACCAAGTTCGGTTGAAATTCTCCCCTAGCGTCCTAAGTCCGAGGTCGGCCTAATAGCGCCCCTATTGCGACCTCGGACTTTAGGCATGCTAGTGTAAAAACCCTTTACTGAGTGTGCTCCCATCAGGAGTCCGCCGTCTCTCCGGCGAAGTAGTCAAAGCCATCAGAGGCTAACTACGCAGTTCCCTCAAAAAAAAAGTGATACAGTAATAGTATCGAGTAACTAATTGGGAGTAAGACTGCATACGTAGCTGTGGCTCTAGCGTAAAAAGGATCTCTTGCGTGGTACAGGTCAAAAACCGGGCAAGAGCATGTTGGACCATGCTCAGTGTAGGGTTCCGAAGCCGTTAAGTATACAAACATAAAAAAAATAACAAGTTTCGTGACAACTATCACTTTTCTGTTGTCTTTTTTCTTTCTTTTATGTTATTTGAAGTGTGATTGGTGCGAATAAATGTTTTTTCTTTCTTTCTTTCTTTCTAGTGAAATGAGTTACTCCTTCAAACTAGTTTTAAATTAATGTCCTGTCCAACACTAACGTTTTTTACCAATAGTAAATAACATTATAAAGAAAAAAGCCAAAAAAAATATACAGCTTCCAAAGTTTTGTATTAGTCATTCGGAGTAACGCCCTATAAAATGAAGAGCACTGAATATATTATTATTTAGTGTTCCGTAGTCAACAAGGAACCGCTATAGTTTCACCATGTCCGTCTGCCCATCTGTACGTGGTTTAACTCGGAGATTCAGATTCTGCAGAAAAAGTGGTAGCATAAAATCAAGAACAAAATAACCTAAGGAGCACACCTAAAGCAAAGGGGTAGTTATTTTATTCACATCACCTTTTCAGAAAGGGGACTTTTGTGCCCGGAGGGGATTTTAGGAGGGATCTAAGTGGCACTTTTTTGTTCAAGGTCTTTTTTCCACTTTGGTTTAATAGATAATTGTTATTTTAATTTATAGTTAGTATTTTTTAAATTATATGATTGATCTTAATATAGTTTGTAAATTTGGCGTTTTAAGGTTATTTATTTTATGTTAGTGACATCTGCCACCCCCAAATTTTCTTGGTAAATTTTATTTCAGCACTTTTCAGGGTTCATCGCTAAGACACTTTCTTCATAGGTGATGTGAAATGCAGTATGTGTCATACGGTAGCAAAATTATTTCCACCTTGGGCGTTGACCCTTGTATTCCTCACTACGCTCAGGATTCAAATTATAGAATTCTTTGATTCGTACATTGATGTACGCCCTCGCTGTAAATATGTAATTTTGTTCCCTTGTCACAAAATCCACTATTTCCTATTTTATAACATCGTTTGAGGTATGTTTGAATAGCTTGTAAAAAGCATTATGTACATGTATGAAACATTTTTAGATTTGGACCGCCCCGGAAGTATGGAACAAAGTAGTAAAAATAATAAAATTCCTTAAATTAAAGCACAAGAAAACTATCACAACTAAGTAGACTTGATTGGTTCCTGGGATACAAGTGACTTGGATACCTAAATCATCTAAATATATACAAATTGATTAAAATTTCACCAAATAACTTTAAATAGAAAATTCTGTTTTTTTTTGTGTTTGTAGTTAATCTAAAACCATACTAGAAACAAGGAATCTGCCTCAGGGCCTTTTTTAGTATAGTTAATATTTTGGTTAAGTATGAGTTGTTCATAAAAAATAATAAAATTAACAAATTTTATGAGATTCATGAAAAAACATCTACTTCTGCTGATCCGATTATTTGACTTGGGTTGAATTGACCTTCATAAAAAAAGTCATTTTACTATACTTACAACTCACAATTGACCAAAACATGTTATATTCGACTTGACGACACGTTGGCCTAGTTGGGAGTGACTCTGCCTCCGAAGCCAGCGGTCCTGGGTTCAAATCCCGGTAAGGGCAGATATTTGTGTGATGAGCGCGAATATTTGTTCCTGAGTCTTGGATGTTTTCTATATATATTTAAGTATGTATTTCTCTATTTAAGTATGTTTATCGTTGTCTAGTACCCATATTACAAGCCTAGAGCTTAGTTTGGGACTAGGTCAATTTGTGTGAGATTGTCCCCTGATATTTATTTATTTATTTATTTATTCGTAAATAAGGTAAGTAAACACAGTAAACTAAGCAACGTAAAATAAATACCAAATTTTATTTTATAACTTTTATTTTCTCAAACATCAATTTGTGAAATAAAGAGTTTAGTGTAAGAGATGCGTATTTGAAAACTGAAGAGTATGTTAGGTACATTTGTGTAAATGCAGAAACAAGATGGTAGGGTCACGCGATGGCGGATGGAGTGGTCACCACCAGCCTTCAACTTGCTGAATTATCTGAAAATAGTAGTATATTTTAAAAGTAGGTACCATTATTATATTATAAACATATATATGTACATATCATCACGCCTTCATTCCCAGAGAGGGGTAGGCAGAGCTACGGAAATACCAACTACTCTAAAAAGAGTTGTTAATAATTCTATAACGCGAAAACGCTAAGATGTTTACCAGTGTATTTTAATATTACTATGTATATAAATATATATAATAAACAGAATAGACTCGAAGTAATTTTAGTACTACTTTCCTATAAAGCTTGTCCAGACAATTAAGAACACAACAACAAAAAAATAGTGGCATACCTAGGTCAAGTCGTTTTGAAGTGATGATGACGTGTACGAGTCCTTTTTTTAATACCACCACAGTGGCAAACAAGTGTACGGCCCGCCTGATGGTAAGCGGTTACCGTGCCCTATGGACGCCTGCAACACCAGAGTGTCACATGCGCGTTGCCGACCCTTTAAAACCTATTTACTCCTCTCTTGAAGAACTCCATACTATAGTCCCCAGGGAAAACCTCAGCAGGGAGCTCAAAAACAAACAAACCAAACAACCACAAATGTACTTGCGGCAATTGATTTTGATTTGTAGATATTTATTAGTTTCTAAAGATGCGCAAGTCTGTATTATTGAGCAAAACGGTTTCTTTTCGAGAGATGTTCGAAGATCGCGCGAACACAAAAACGTTTCAAGTGTTGCGGGTTTCAACATTGACGTGTTTCGTCATGCTGGGTTCGTTAATCAGCATTCCTAAAAACTGTTTTGCAATCGTTCGGGGTGATTGTTCCGCCATATATTGGATTCCAGCTGATGGAATAATACAGCGGTTCCCCGATGAAACCCCGAATTTCTTTTATCCGAAAGCGATTTCCGTCTGAATGTTTAAACCTTTGTGTTGTTTATAATTTATAACACTATCATATCATAATCACAACCTAATCTAACCGCAGGAATTTATAGAAAATTTAAAAAGTTGTCTCGCTCAACTCAACATAATCAGTTTAGGAAAAACGATAATTCGGACAAAAGATGTGTGAGGATAAACATTAATAGGGCTTCAGAGGGACACCCTAATACTTTAATGTCTGCTTACCAGCATCAAAAACATTTGATAAGGTCCAAGCCCGCAGCTTCGATGCACTTTACGATTTTATTCCCAATCCTGGTCTCTAGACTAGGCCACACGCATCTCAGAAAGCTTTCGATCGTCTTCCCGATGCATTTGAAGTCAATCGACCCCAGGGTTTCGGGTTCGTTGCCACAAGCGACTCCGATGATGGCGACGAAAAGAACGGTTAGTATCAGCTTATTCATCTTGGAATATTTTCACACCGATACTACTGGACACTAGCTGCCTTTTATACCAAGAAAGGTGTCTAAAGAATGCGTTTTAATGTCAAATGTTTTTTTCTTTATCACTGCGCACATATTTATTTTTATTATTTACTTTACTATATGTATCATAATTATAGTAATTACTTATTTTATACTATAGCCCGTTTGGTTTGCATATTTGTTTGCACGTGTCAAGTTTTACACGTGTACTGGGGCCGGAATAAAATCCTTTCAAGTTTCAGACACTGAAATTGACTTTATTTAAATCTTTATAAACATACGTTATTTATTATTATTTACTAGCGACCCGCCGGCGGCTTCGCCCCGCTGCAAATTTCTGACTTTCCCGGTGGATTTTTCATTTTTTTTCTTTCATAAGAACCTTCTCCTGACAGTAAATAACAATAAAAAAATTATTGGCGAAATCGGTTCAGCTGCTTTCGAGATTTGCGCTTAGCAACACATTCAGCGATTCATTTTTAGGGTTCCGTAGTCAAACTAGGAACCCTTATAGTTTCGCCCTGTCCGTCCGTCCATCCGATCGTCCGTCCGCAGCCTAGTGCAAAGACCACAGAACTATATTAAAAGGGGCAAACTCATTCCAACAGTATGTATTAAAAAGAGACTTCCACTTGTATTATAAAAGCTTTTATGTAACGGTCCCCTGGAATGAACTCCACAAGCCTCCTGTTTTTTACAGCCCGCAAAGCTTATCGCTTACGTAATCCGTCAAAATGTGTTGAATATAAGTTTTTTTTTTATTTATAACCGACTTCAAAAAAGGAGGAATTTCTCAATTCGTTTTTTTGTAATGTTTGCTACCTCAGAAGTTTGACGTTTATGAACCGATTCGTTTTTTTATTTGTATGTTTTTTTTATTTCATATTGGTCCCATTTTTGACAAAATGAAGGTCTGATGATGGAATCTATGACGAATAGGTCAGTCTAACTGAAGACGGCGTCCGAGAATATTTTAAAACAAAAGCTGAGTTCACTTAGACTGACCTATTCCTATTTGAATAAGGAAATTAATTTTTGCTTTTTGAATGCGTTTTTTTTAATCATTTAATTTTAATTTTACACTTTTTATAACACACGGGATTACTTTAGATTCTCCATGTAAAGAATACGTTGTTAAAATTAAAAATGTTCTACTTACTAACAAAACGGAATAACAACGACATAGTCTAAAGAGTCTAAACAATGAAAGCAATTAAAAAAATATAACATTTTGTTTAGAGAACGAAAATAGGAGTGGTATTATTTTTGATACTGTATGCATCTAGGGGTTAATCGTTACGAAGTATCTAACCTCGTTTTTAAAATGAATCCTTTAAGATTTTTTGTATTTTCCGATAGTATTGACCGATTTCAAAATTTCTATCACCAGTAGAAAAATATCTTATCGCAGAGTAACATTAGCTTTATTTTGTTTTTCTACGCGGACTGAGTCGCGGGCAACAGCTATTTATAAATTTTTAGATATTTATTGTTTGAAAATAAAAATGAAGTAATGCTATTTTTAACCGACTCCAAAAAAAATGAAGAGGTTCGTTCCATTGTATTACATGTATATTTTTTTATATGTTCACCGATTACTCCGTCAATTGTGGACCGATTTTAAATATATTTTTTTGGTTTTGATTTGCTTCCGAGTATACTTCCGAGGTGGTCCCATTGCTACCAAATCTGAATCTGATGAGGGGATCAATGAGGAAATAAGGGAACTCCTCAAATATTGTAGGCAAACATATAGCGATTTTAGTATTTTTTAGTAACAAGTCCAGCATTTGCATTCAGGAAGTATCATTTGGTGAAGTGGAACTGATGATGAAGACCACAGATGGCCACCGAAACTCCTCAACGGACCTATTTCAAGGGTGGCGATAAGATATCTCCATTAAGATAGTTGAGTGACTATAACAAAGAATATTTACTTGTTGAAATATGACTATGACTTTCCCGTGGCGTTACTTGCGGCGCGCATGAAATAACTTAAAGTTTCATATCAACTAAGAAGTGGGACTACGCAACAGCGTATTATGATCACTAAAAATAGGTTAGTCCAACTGAAGTCGGCGATCACAATATTTTCAACAAAAAAGCCGACATCACTTGGACTAACCTATTAGGTAGGTACCTAATAGGTTAAAATTTAAAAGAAGTTATTTTTTGCGATTTGTAGGCGGTTTTTTGTTTTTTAAAACATTTTGTATGGTTGACTCTAGGGTATCCGCGGTATCGAGGGGCGGATTGGACCGCCGGGGCCTGGGGGCCCTAAAGGGGATAAAGGAGACCCGGGGCCGCCGGGACAAGTCACTAACGTAAGTTCACATCAGATCATTTTCAGCTTACACCCATTTTAACCTAGTCAGACCCGGTGGGCTGGTACATAATCAAGGCAATTTAGTTTTAACTATATTTCAACGACGATAAAGCTCATTTTTATTTGTTTCAAATTTTAAAATGGCATTTAAGAGCAAGGTAACTATTTTTTTTTCATCGCTGATAGTACGAGTATGGTGTGTCTCACAAGGTTAAATTAATCACGTTAGGAATCACGTTTTTAACTAGTTCAGCAAATATCCCGTTTAAAAGTTAGGAACAATAAGAAAGTAAAATAAGTAAGAAAGAAATTTACTGGAGCAAACGATAGAGGGTAGTTTAGCCGATTTTCGGCCAGTTAAGCAAAATTTTGAATTCAGATGGATTTACTGATCAACGTATTTGATGAAACTTGGTCATAGTAATATTTCTATATTACAAATTTAATGCAGTTTTCAAGAACGTGGCATAATCCGTCGTCAATTGCATGGTTTTATATATATAACTAAGAATATCTGAAAACAGCTATTTAGCCTGCTTTCGGCCACCTTTTTCAGTTGTCGGCCGCTTATTTAACCAGTTCTCGGCCACTGTTATTTATTTTTCTATTGGGTCTTATTGCAAATGCAGTAGGTTTCATTTTTAAATAAAAAGAAAAAAAATATAAATCAAATACCATATATTTACTTAAAGTAAGTTTTGTGTACTTTGTTTAACTAATAGGAACTTTTTTTCAAATAATCAAAAATATTAAAATATATATTATTAAAATATGGAAAGATCTTCATCGTCGCTACTCAACACCCCAACGTCTTTTTGAATCTTTCTGTATGAACCTTTAATAATGTCTTCTTCAGTCTGTAAATCTGTTGAGTTTTTTTCTATGCACTCTTCAGGATTATTTTCCATTGTCTTTGCTAATTTTTCTCTAGCCTTTCCTTTGCCTAGACCCCTATTTTCCTTTCCAGCTTCTTTAATTTCTGCGTCAGTTTCATCAGTTCCCACTTGTTTTGTCCATCCCGCCATTTTTCTTACAGGATTTATTTTCAACTGAAAAAAAACATCATTTATATACAAAAAACCAATAGCTCATAAGTTCTCAACTATCTTATCTATTATAAAGTTATTGTAAACGCTTATTATTTATTTATTATTACCTGATTAGTCTTTATTAAACCATCCCCAGTATTTTTTTTGTCATTAATCTTATCAACCTTCAGATTGCCTAGTTTTGTTCGATTGCTTATTTCTTTTTCATTCTGTTTTGTATTTTTTCCAGAATTTTCGTTAATTTTTACCTTCCCTAGTTTTGTTCTATTGCTTATTTCTTCTTCATTCTGTTTTGTATTTTTTTCAGAATTTTCGTTAATTTTTACACGTGTTTTGTCAGTCTCTTTCATAATTTTGATTTGTTTTGTTTTAAGTTTTTTTTATCAGCATTTTTTTGTTTCTTTTCAGCTGTTTCAATTTTTTTTTGTTCTCGTTCCATCTTTCTTTTAGTTTTTGCTTCATTATTTTTTTCTTTTTCTTTTTCCTTTGACTCGTAGTAATCTCTCCACATTTTTGCTGAAATAGCACTTGGAAACTTAGTAGTATTTTTTCTTTTCATTTTGATGTCATTCAACTTGTTGACGAATTTCAAATGTCTTTCAAATGGATCAATTGAGATTTCTCCATTTGGAGCATTCGCTACCTTCAACGACGTATCTTCGTGTATTTCTAGTATTTCATTGGAATTATTATTAAATTGTGTATTTTCTAATTTGTTATTTGGAATTGGCGCTGATGAAGACTCTTTTTGCATTGTTCCCAGAGTATTTATATTAACCTTAAGTGATGTATCATTGTGCACTTCTGCTATGGCGACAATCTTTGAATTGTGTGCCAAACTTTCAACCGGTGAACAACGTAATTCCTCTACAGTACAACTGTCTTCTATAATATCTTCCTCCAAAGTATGGGTTGCGTTAGGGTATTCAAAATTCAAATCTGATATGTTGATGAGCGATATATCGTTAAGTAATAAATATGATCCTACATCAGGAATCGAGACGTCTTCGAGCACAGAATTATTCAGATTATCAACAGAACCACAAGCTAAGTTATCCGTTCTTTCATGTGAATTATTTTTAGCAACCTCAGTCGAAGTTCTTGGTGTTTTGGAATTTGAACGTCGTTTCTCCTTCAAGTTATTTTTTGCCAACTCTATTCCTCTGCAGACAATATCTGAATCAACCCCGCTCTTTAATAAATCGGTTTTTATAGAAATTATTACTTTTTGGGCACTAATAAAATCACGTTCTGTTAATTCAAGTGTTAATATTTTCTTCCTTCTTTCTTGAAAGTCCTTAACACATTTCGTAAAATCTACTGCTTCTACATTGAAAGGGAACAATCCACACTTTCTAAATCCGTTTTTGATAGCTAGTGACAAATCTTTGTCAAGTGCTTCCTTAAATACTTTGCAAAAGTTCGTTTTAGTTACGGTGCTGTTATGGTTCTCTGGTCTAGATTGCCAGTCAGATACAGTTTTTTTCCACTCTTGCTTCAGAGGCCGAAACACACTTACATCCGCTGGTTGCGTAATATGTGTTGTGTTTGGAGGCAAGGCATATAAAATAATATTATTATTTTCACAAAATTCACTTAAAGCCATCGACATATGAGATCTATGACCGTCTACGAATAAGATTACTGGCTTTTTTACACTGTTCCTATCTAACCAGTTATTAAAGTCATTTGCGATGTATTCGTAGAAAACGTCAGAACGCATCCAGCCGGATTCAGTTTTTCCAATAATCCACCCCTCTGGCATATTTTCTACGACTGCCTTTGGTGGTCTAACATATGGGAACACCGCAAGTGTGAGACATATTTTTCCCGATGCAGTCATTGTTATAAGAACCGTCAGCGTTTCTTTTTCATTGCCCCTTTTCACAGTGTAAACATTTTTGTACCCTTTGGGTGCTAGAACTTTTCCTGTGTTAGGACAGAGAGAAACCCCAGTCTCATCTCCATTTAAAATTCGGTCTGGATCTTCCATCATATCTTCTAAACCTCGTTCAAGCAAAAATGATTTAAGTTCTGCAAACCATCTCCTGATTGAGCTCTCTTTGACTGATTCTTCAGCTTTATTTATACTTTCAGGTTCACGAACACTGATCTCTGGATGTCTTCTTAGAAAATTTTGATACCATGTTTGTCCAGGTGTTTTCACTTCAGGGAGCTTCTCTATTTTTCCCATATCTTTAATAATGTTTTTTACTGTTTCTAACAATTGTTGCTTATTTACAGGTATCCCACACTTTGCTAAGTCGATAATCCAGTCCACCACTTTCTGTTCACCATCAAACCCCAATAAAGGTTCTGGACCTACTTTGCGTGGCTTTTCTACCATCCTACCCGATATCCTATCTTGGACTGTTGAACGAGGAACACCATATTGGCGACAAGCTTCTCTAATGGCAACATTTTTGGTTCTTATAGCCTCAATAGCTTGTGCTAATGCTTCTTCTGTATACTTAAAATGCGTTCTTTTTTCTTTCTTGCTTATTTTTTTACCTTTCCCTTTTTTTGTCTTTTTCTTTGTTATTTTTATTTTCAGGAACTCCGTCTTTTTTACGTAATTTTTTCGTAGGAGCCATTTGTACGTTTCTAAAAATAAAAATAAGTTTAAATATTTGATCTGTGTCATGTTAATTTATAGGGCCGAAAACGAAATTTATAGCAACCAATTTTCGGCCAATCAGTTAAGCACGGCCGGAAACAAAAAGAAAATCAACTGATAATAGCATTGTTTCCAAAATCAAATAAAGAACATTTTAACTCACCTCGTAAAAAATGTTGCGCACTATTTTTCTCACTGACTAAGACACACATCCACATTGCTTGAATTGCGTTGGCGTACTGACAAGACAATTGCAACCTTATTAGGCGAATATTTTTAAGAGGCGTCGGCGTTACGTGAATTTATGGGATAACATTGTTTCTTTGAATGAGTAATGTAACCTTTTCTTATTATTATCGTTTTACTTCCTTGTGGCCGAGAACCGGAGGTGGCCGGTAAACCGGCTAAACTACCCTAATTCATAATAAACATAAAACAACTGAACTGCCTTTAGGACCAACAAGGGCTTACTCATAAATATATTATTATTAGGTAAAATCAATTTCCGAAGTAGCTGTAGATTTTTAGTATCTTGTCAAGGTAAGAGTCGTTTGAATTTAGTATATCCATAGCTGCGACAGGGTACTAAAGTATACAGCTACCTCTGAGATCGACCTTAAGCGATAAGTTCAGTTTCTTGATTTAAGTAAGTATTATTGCAGACTTAACAAATTAAAAAATACCTTTAGTCTCTTTAGTAGAAGATGGCCCTAGATCTCTAGGGCAAAATCAGTAACAAACCCATTCAAATTCTAGGCTCTAGTGAAAGATGACAGTATGCACAAAACATGTTTTGTTTTCAGGGATCGGTTGTGGGGGTCGCTGGTCCTCCGGGCAGAACCGGGCGACCAGGACTGAGGGGGGAAAAAGGGGAATCTGGACAGAAAGGTAACTTAATCAACATAAATGTCGACATGTCTCATTTTTAGGGTTCCGTACTCAAACTAGGAACCCTTATAGTTTCACCATGTCCGTCGGTCCGTCCGCAGCCTAGCGCAGAGACTCTTTGTACGAAAAAGTTGTAATTTGGCATGAATATACAAATTAGTCACGCCACCAAAGTAGTAGAATAAAGTCTTGATTTTTTTTCGTCTACCATATAGTGTGAGGTGTCGTTGGAAAATGTTACGGGTTTGTGAAGACACTTTTTCGAAATATTAAGCTTTAAAACACACATTTTTGTCAGACTCAAGCGTGTTCCCCAAGAATAATGGAATGCGTGACAGCCAATAGCCTATTATTTACGCCCTAAGGATTTCTACAGTCGTTATTTTCGTTAAAATGATTTTTTGTTTGATTGGGTAGGTACCTATACTTTCTATACTGAAATTCTATGGAACTTGCTAACTATGTAAACAAACAATATATTGAAATTGACATCTAATGTCAATTTTAGTATGGCGGCTTGTTTACATAGTTAGCAAGTTCCATAGAATGACACTTTAGTTGTTTCCATTTCCAGCAAGTTAAAATCTGATCATGATCTTGAAGAAATCGAGGGAACTTCTCAAATATTATAGGAAGCGTCGACATAACAGTATTGAAAATATGATCACTAAAAATGATGAAATAAAATAAATGTTTTAAAAAACCAAAATTATCTTCAAAAAGCAAGAAATAACTTCTTTTGAAAATGATACGCTTAAGAACTGAAGCCGGCGTCGCACTATATTTTTTTACCAAAAGCCTAATTCAGTTGAACTGACCTAACCTATCATTCATAATTTTTAAAGAAATTGTATTTCTTGCTTTTTGAAGACGATTTTTTTATTTAGGCAATAATTGGTTGGAAACTGATTTGAAAGATTTGAAATTTCTGACAAACCAAAGACTTTTAAAAGCTAGTGTAAATGTTTGAACAGGTGAGCCCGGGGTACAGGGGCTGGACGGACTGCCTGGTCTACCCGGGGCCTCTGGAATTGACGTAAGTATAGACAGGTGCCTAATTTTACAAATATACTCATACTTATACTAATCAATAGTCAAAATGTTTGGATCTGTTAAAATTTATGATAAACCTAACCTAACCAATAGCCTCTATTGGTGATCTTTTTAAAACTCCTGAAGAGTTACATAACATTACATCACGCCTTCATTCCCAGAGTGGGGTAGGCAGAGCTACCAACAGCTCAAAGACTTGTGATAATTCTGTAAACACTTTTTGCACAAACAGGCTAAGATGTTTATTAGTGTAGGTATTAGTGACAGCCCATCGCCTACCAGGGCCTCTATTCAACTGCGTTATAACGATATCGTTTTTGACCTGTTTCCGTATTGTCAACGTTTTGATAACTCTTATGTCATTTACAATAATGGCGACTGCGACATAAACGATACTTAAACGTGTCAAACACGATATCGTTTTAACGCACCTGAATAGAGGCCCAGTACTACAAGCCTTTATTCCCTTAGTCGCATGAAGAGTTATACAGGGTAATTTTTTAATAGGTGTACAAATGTTAATATTTGCTTCGCTATTGTTAATCAATAACACATGTTGTGTTATTTCTACTCTAGCTTAAAAAATATTAGAGATATTGCCGATTCAATGATTCCACTAACTTAACGATATTCATGCACCCTCTAATGCAGGGGTGCGAGGAGAGGGGAGTGTTGTTAAGTAAGTTAATAAATTAAATTTAAATTTAGAACAGTAGGAGAGGGGCTTGTTGTCTGATAAGCTGTACATGAAATTTCAAATTTCGAATACAGTGTATCACATACCTACAGCTTGACAACCCATGTCATCATTTCTAGTGTGACTTTGTAACCACACAAAAAAATAAAAAAGAGAAAATATGCAATAAAAAAAATCTTTTGATCTCGTTTTATTGTCGTAATATGTTATATTAACGATACAAAATCGTATTTTAAAATTTGTGCACTGATAAAAAAACTATCCTGTATAGTAAAACAAATGCTGTCAAAAGTTGGCTAATAGTAACTCATAAGCCTCTTGGACTTAGACGTATATAAGTTTTGTGCATTGCCTAATGCGCTTGATCGCTTGGGCATTTGTGGTTGTAAATTTAAAATAAATTGACGTCTTGACTATTCTGCATCGGATGTGGTTGAAATTGATTTTATACTAATTTTATCGTACTAGGGTCTTCTTGGAAAACCGGGTGAGCCTGGACCTCGCGGACAGCCAGGCTCCCCTGGTCCTCCAGGATCTGCTGCCAACTTCAACGCCTCTCTAATACAAGGTAATAAATAGTACAAAAAGTAAAAACTAAAATCCCAGTGGCAACCAATACCCTTATAGCTCATTAGTACCTGGGCAATCGAGCTTTACTCGGGTGTATGTACCTATGTAGACGTCATTATTAAATAAACTTGATAGTGTTGTCGATAACCCGATTTTTCTGCGGAACCCGAATGTGCCCGAAGATAACGACTTGATAGATCAATTTTTTGACCCGAAAAACCCCTCTTTCAAATTTCATCAAAATCGCTAGAACCGTTTTTTAGAACGTGATTACAAATATACATATATTCAAATATTGTTCGTATAAGAGTATGATAGTGTTATGATAGTGCTTTCAATTGCCGAGGTTGCGCCCCACTACTTAATTTTAGTTACATACTTAATTGACGCAGTATAAAGCCCACTCTAAAGCCTACGAAGCAGACCTATACAAACCAGTCTTACTAACTTTTTTGCAGGTGCCAAGGGAGAAACAGGTTTCCCTGGAAGACCAGGACAAGATGGCAACCCCGGGCCTGTCGGGCCACGAGGTCCTGCTGGACCTATGGTAAGGTTACATTACATACCTACTTACAGAAATATTTTTGTTATATTTATGGATGCGGGTTAGCCGTGTGGAGAGGAGACGGAAAAAAGGAACACTGCCACTTTTTAGGGTTTCGTAGTCCAACTAGGAACCCTTATAGTTTCGCCATGTCCGTCCGTCCATCCGTCCGCCCGCAGGCTAGCGCAGAGACTTAGTACTAGAAAGCTGTAATTTGGCTTGAATATGCATATTAGTCACGCCAACTCAGTGGTACAACAAAATGTAAAAAAATATTTTTAATTAGGGTACCTCCCCTACCCGTAACGTGGGGATGTATTTTTTTTCTTGGCTACGTCATAGTGTGTGGTGTCGTTGGATAGTTCTTAAAAAATACTACGGGTTTGTAGAGATAGTTTTTCGATTAAGTAATCCGTTTATGAAATATTAAGCTTTATAGCGCTTATTTTTGTTAGACTCAAGTGTCAAAAATCTGAATAAAAACTTTAATGAAAGAGCATATAACGAATTTTAAAGGAAAACTATCACGACTAAGTAGACATCATTAGTTCTTGAGATACAGGCGATTAAAATGTTTATACACCAATTGACTTTAAATAGAAAATTAGTTATTACATGTTGATTTTTATGTTTGTAGTAGGTACTTAGCGGCTTCGGAACCCTACACTGAGCAGGGTCCGACATGCTCTTGCCGGGTTTTGCTTTTATATTGACCTCAATTATTTTATTTAGTAGAACGAGATCCCTTAAATCTTGTGTGCCTAGCCCGCTGCCACGGGACAAGATTTTGACATGGGCTCGGGACTTTAATTCGTCTAATCCATATTCCAACGTAAGTATAAAGTAATTAGGTTAAAATTAAAAGTGTGTTTTGGTGATTTGAGTCCTTTTAATAATCTCATTTTAATATTTGACACTAGTTCTCATTTGACATATTTAACACTAGTTCCCGTTTGACGTAATTGACACTAATTCCCGTGGCAGCTTGCTAGGCCCACTGTAAATACTGTACTTATATGAGTTTCTGTGTTTTATTCAATAAAGCGTTTACATACATACATCCCCTTATACGACTCAAATGTGTTGAAGATGAAATTCTAAAGATGGTTGAATCAAATTAAGTCTATCATGCTCAGAATAGAAAGATCTAGCGTCGTATAAAGGAGGTTTACACTAAAATGGTACAAAGTTACAAAAGGGTTAAAGGTTTGACAGAAGGCATCCCATGATAGCATGTGATCTCCTAATAATACCTACAGTGCCCAATACTCGTTCATGGTAAAAAAGGTTAGGGCATGTGGCCAGTAAAGTTATGAAACCACCATTAATATTTCCTTCTGATTTTAATTTAAGGGTCCCCAAGGTCCCGAAGGTTCTCCAGGTGTTCCAGGTATTCCAGGCCAAAGAGGTTTACCAGGGCTCCAGGGAGCAGCTGGACAAAGAGGTCCGGAAGGACGTGAGGTAAGAATATAAGGCTTAGTACTTTAAAATGATCAAAATATTACTAGGTAACGGTCCTCTTCAAATCATCAGGGTTTTGGGATTTAAATTTCGGTCTACCCTATGTAGTTGATTTCTCGTGGATTGATACAAAATGTCAGCAAAAAATATTTAGCAAAATGATTCCTGAATACCATCAGGCTCTACATATTTCACTACCCTGTTAGCGTTTAAGAAACTGGTCGGCTTTGCAATGCATACCAAATTTTCACTTGTCTGTCCCCCCCTTGTCATAGGTCTGAAATAGGAGCCTAATTAATAGTGTATGCTAGCATCAATACTTAACAGAAAAATTTATAGTGGCATACAATTATGAAGTTGTATTTTGTGTTGCCATTTAAGCACTGCGGATTGTTTTGCCAGGGTCCAGAAGGTCAACGAGGCTTGCCTGGTCCTCCGGGATCTCCAGGGGTACGTGCTGGCCAGGGCATCAGCGTACCGGGGCCGCCTGGGCCACAGGGTGAAATCGGACAGGTATGTTTTATTTAAAGATGCACCATGCAATATGCTGATAACACGGTACCAAATTAATGACTGAACATACCCTCACATTAACAGAAAGGAGAACCCGGTTTCCCTGGTACGCCGGGCAAGGACGGGCTTGACGGGAGGCCCGGTATTACGGGAGACAGGGGACCTCCAGGAATTCCTGCTCCGTATAGTCTGAATCTCCAGGTAAATATGGTTGAAGGGGGTGGACACAGCTTCGTGATCCCGTTGGGTTCATATAAAAATTATAATGTTCATTTATTCTAGTAGTGGTACGAGTAGCATCTCGTGCAAGGTCCGTCTGGTTTGCTACCACCATGCTAACCTACCGCCAAACATCAGCTTTCGTATAGTTGTGTTCCGGTGTGGGGAAAAGACAACCGGCGAAATTCCAGCGCCTACCATTTCAGTGGGATTCATTAGCACTTTAATTAGTTCTATTATTTTTCTGTTAGTATCAATAAGTCCTTTTTTCTACTTACTGTTTGCACTTAGGTGCTGTTGGTGTCACTGAATAAATGCTTTTTCATTCTTACTTTCTTTCAAATTACTAGAATAGAGGCATTCCATCTTAGTCAAGGATGGCAATGCACGGTCTTAGGATGGCAGTCTTGAGAATATGGGTGCCTCTGTAATCTGAAAAATCTGCTTTTAAGTATACATTTATATATAAAAAATAAATATTTACATGTTTTGATTTTAGGCTTCATCATTGACTGAAGGTGAAGTCAGAAATATTTGCGAAAACCTTATCAGAGGTAAGGAACATGTATGTCCTAGGCTTACATTAACAAAATACTGCCCTATCTTTAAATTTTATTTAATTGAGTCTAGTGGCATTTTAATTTACTTTGTAATTTGGTGGCTTTGGTTGCATACATATAATACAACTAATGTATAGCATTGACGTAAATTGAAGAACTGTCGCGTAGGCGCGTATGTTAAATTCATAATAATCTTATATATAAAATTCTCGTGTCACAGTTTTCGTTCCCATACTCCTCCGAAACGGCTTGACCGATTCTCATGAAATTTTGTGAGCGTATTGAGTAGGTCTGAGAATCGGCCAACATCTATTTTACATACCCCAAAGTGACATACAAAAAAAGAAAAAAAAATGCAGCGGGCGAAGCCGCTGGCGGGTCGCTAGTATAATATAATAATATAATACATACTTTCGAGTATGATACTTTACAGATCGTCTAAAAGAGTGGACAATTGGCCTGGCGGGTCCTCCCGGCCCACCAGGAGTTGGCTCTCGAGGACTCCCTGGAAAACCGGGGCCACCTGGCGCACCAGGTAACTACATCTTATCTTTTCATCAACAAAGATGAGAGATGTTTAAGATGTTCTCAGTCGTTATTTTTAAGTTAATGTAATTGACCTAACATTTGTAATGATTTTATTTATGCTAGTTTTAATAATTACATACGCGTAGATTAATTTCCCCTATTTTAGCCCTAGTTGAATTTCCAAAAATCCCTTCTTAGTTCACCCCTAGGATATTCAAGGAATATTCTCTCTAAATGTCAAGTCCCAAGGCCCAGCGGTTTTGGCTGTTCGTTGATTGATCAGCCAGTCACTTTCTTGTTTTCAATACATAGAAGATTACCTTGTAATGTGATTTACTTTCAAGTATTATTGTATTTTATGATTAAAAAATGACCTGACCTTCTTCTTCCGTGGTTTCCTGCAGCGCCTGTTCTCGGCATTGATGGTGTTTTTTGAAGCGCTAGTGTATATTCCAAAAATGGCCAATTTTACTACATATAAATATTTAGATTTTATTTCTTTTTTAATTTTGTGACTTCACTATTATTCCAGGTGCTAACGGAAATTCCGGAGAGCCAGGTCCTCAAGGTTTCCCAGGGGAGAACGGCGAGGCTGGCCGGCCTGGGAGGCCGGGAGCACGAGGAGACAAAGGCGACAAGGGGGAGAGGGGGCCCGAGGGGCGCGGGGTGCAAGGGGAGGAAGGGCCAAGGGGGATTGCAGGTCTGTGAGCTGGTGTTTGTCGATATATTAGACTTATAGTCAGTGTAGTATGCTGCCGACTAACCGCTGCACTCAGAGACATTTCAGAGACAATTAACTACCTAGTTCCTTCTTCAAACTTGTGTATGAAAAATCGTCACTAAATAACGACTTAAGCATATCGAAGTAGCAGCTGCAATCTACTTATATCAATAATTCAAATGTTATATGCTTAGACTAGTGACTAGTATGACGCACCCTTATTTGGCGTTTTCCAAATAAAGTGTCGTTAAGGACAAAGTTAAGAAAATTTAACTTTTTCCATTTCGTCACGAAAATTAGCCATATATTTAGATTTAGATTTTCGTGACGAAATAAAAAAGGTAAATTTTCTTAATTTTGTCTTTAACGATGTACACTTTTCTTGGGAAACGCCCATTTATGCCTTTTATATTCTTTACGTTCACGATATACACAAATTATGTCACACTTAAATCGGTGCAATGGTAAAGCGAGCGAGGCACATGCGATTTTAGATCTCATACATACGAGTACATAGACCGTTAAAAAATATTGTTGTCAGTTATTCAATACCTGAGAACTCGACTGTACATTTTACCTTGCATTTATAATCACTTTCTGTCGATCTCAGATAGTAAAAAATAATATATTTCACCATATTCGATACATCATGTCACGTCATAACCAGGCGGTCCAGGCGGAACACTATTGTACAGTAGTAAAAGGTAGTATGGTGGTAGGACCATGTGCAGGGTCCGTCCGGATCGCTACCACCATCTTATCCATTAACCTACCGCCAAACAGCAGTGTTCGCATTGTTGTGTTCCGGTCTGGGGATAAGACAGCAGTGAAATAACTAGCATAGCAGCATTCCATCTTAGTCCTCAGGGTTGGCAACGCATTTACAGTCTTAGGATTGCAGTCTTGTGAATGCGAATGTCTATGGGTCACAGTTTCCACTTATCATCAGGTGGTCTGTGTGCTCGTTTGCCTTCTCAATGCCATAAAAAAAATTGCTTTTAACCTTTTCAACGCCATTGACGGAAATTACCGTGCACAGCGCAAAATAGACGAGTATCTATGATGTAAAGTTCACATTCGCTCAGGTTTTGTGTTTGACATAGCGTTGAAAGGGTTAAAACAGTCTCCGACCTTTTACTTCTCTCTCGCTCGCTCTCATACGCTCTTATGCAAGTCTCACCGACTTGAAACCCCGAACTGAATATCTTTTATGACCTTCTCTGTACTACAAATGCAGCGGTTCGTGTTAACATGTTTCGAATTACATTGAACTTAAGTTGCACTTACATGGGCATATTTTCGAGACATAATTGATCACCATTATTAGTTGTCTTAGGTACTTTAATTTGGTGTATTAGAATGAGAAGTTCGTGGGTCTTACACAGATGTAGGTTATCGTCTTTTCTGTGGACACGCCGGAAGTTTGAATGCCTAATTTTCTGGCTATGCCCATTCCCGCATAAACGGCGTCAGGACTGCTTTAGACCTATCATATAAAAACAAAACTTATATGCACACAAGCTCTTAAATATTGACCACAGGAAAGACAACTTTTGTTTTTAAGAGTGTGTATGACCCTCATACTGTTGACGGGCAATTCATTGAAATAGTGTATGTGCACCGTTACATAAAAACAATGTCACATAATTTGTCAAAATGGTAACAATAATTTGTATTTTTCGCATTTTAGGTCCAGTTGGTCCCCCGGGCCCGACGGGACGCACGGGAGAAAGAGGCGAATCCGGAAGAGAAGGTATTTTTATTTTTAATCAAGAGCTCATAGCAACATTGTACTCTTTGTTTCTACCTACATTATTTTACTGCTGTTTTTACCCAACGATCTCATTGACTGCTTTACCACACGGAAGAATTTCTTACAAACTCAAATCAGTACGTACCGTGAACTTCTATTAATTAGTCTATTTTGTTTTCTTATTACCTCGTGAGGACCATCACAAACAAGGAGAGAAAGTTCAATTACCTATGCTCTTTAATGCCATTGCTCATTTTGAACAAATTAAAATGAACTTTATAATCGTTAGTACAAAATTGAAACTGAATTGCTCTGATTATGTACCTCCTATGGAACATCGGGTTCAAGATGATAACAAATGCTATACAACATGGGAGTTATTTCAGACATTGCCAGATTTGCGAGTAGCTTTAGCACATTTCAACCATAAATACATTGATTAAAATCGCCTTTACTATTTAAAAATGTGTTCTGAACCTATCCACAGCACGTACCTCTAATACAGGCTCACGTTTTTACACGCTAACGTCATCTTTACTGGGTACTCGATAACGATACGAAAGTCAACGTCAATATCAACTTGCTATTTTAGTACCACAAATGTTATCGAAGTTAACGTTGTGTTTGTTGTGTTAGAGACGTTAACGTTAGTTGCTCGATAGAAGGTAAACGTTCGTGCTTGGGGTACATGCAGCTTATTATTCATAAGAAAAAAAAAAACTATATATTTGTTATGTTTATTAGGTGCCGTAGGCCCCCGCGGAGTCCCGGGCCCGCGAGGCTCCTGCGACTGCCCCACTGCCGCGCTGTATGCGTACGCGCCGCAAGGACTCAACAAGGGACCCTAGAGACAACACCTAAAATAACTGACGTAGAGAAACTTTGAATGTTGTGTCGCATTCAGGCGACGGGAACCCAAACGCCTTTCTATACTAACTTTGTGCAAGTTTTTTTCGTAGGGGAATAAAGTCAATATTTGCTTCACAGGTCTATTTATTTTCTCTTTTATTGCGTCAACTTGAACTTTTGTTTTTCAAATTTTGAACCAATTATTTTAAACAAAAAAAAAGTTAACACACTAATTTGCTGAAGAGAGATGTATCTGCGAAAAAAAGTATGATTTTGCACCACGTCAAGAGAAGAAAAACCTGCTCAAAGTTAGCATGGAAAGTCATTGGGCTGTTACCCAACACGTGTTGCCGTGATTGATTTTTTAGGCTTGCAGCGAACTGCGACACAGTGGCGATACATAATATTTATGCAATTACTTGTGCGCCTTGATTTTAAAGTGACAAATAACCATACAAATTGAGTAAACTAAACGAGTTATCAATTGAACACAACAGTTAAATCACCTTCATCCAGTTTTAGTTCGAGAACTATTTTTTTTATTACGAGGTCGCCAAGCGCCCAGTGGCGCACTTATTACTTTTATTGTGTTTTCTAATAAACTAAAGTGTTATCTTAAAATCAAAGAGTGGTTTTTTGTTGTATTAATTAATAAGTACACAATTTATAGAGTCAAGGACTTTATTGTTACGGCACTATGGAACCCTGTCATAATGACGGCGTTAATCATGAATGTTAGCTTTTTTGCATGTGGTTTGACGCTATTATTACGACAGAGTTCCATAGTGGCATAAAAATCAAAGTGAGCAACTTAACGGAAAAAAGTGGCGACCTTTATCCGTTAAGTTGACTACACGAAGGTTAAAAGTTACTAAACCGATTTATGTATGCTATGTGAATTAATTTGTATAAGAGAAAACCGCTCTTAGATTTCAAGATAATATACTTTATTGTAAAAGAAAACACAAAAGTAATGAGGGCCACTGGACGTTCAGCGCCCTCTTAAAGAGCGCTCCATTGATTGACGAATGACCGATGGCCGATAGTAATTTTCTTCAAATCCCGCCTTTTTCAGAACTGTAAAACAGACGCAGTTTGGGAGCATTCAAGTATTACGTAACGCATTTTTTGAAGATTTTAGACTCCCCCTCCCCCCCTTGTAACGCACCGTAACGTTTTTCTGTACCCCCCTCCCCCTCTCTAAACGTTACGTAACACTCAAGTGACCATTTTTACCCTAAAGGCGCTAAAAGTTATGTTATAGTCACTTTTTAGTATTTGCTTAATGTTAATAAATTGTACAATTTTAGTCTTATCTAGATTTACACTTAAATGTAACGTGGACAACCAATTTATTACAATTTTCAAACTATTTTGTAACTCGTTAGCTATATCGGAGCCCTCTTCTTCAGATACAAAAATAGTGGCATCATCAGCGAACATAACACACCGATTGTTAATTGTCAAGGGGAATTCATTAACGTATACCAAAAACAAAAAAGGCCCCAAAACACTGCCTTGAGGTACCCCTTGCAGATTCAAAACATTATTTTGATTGTACTCTTGTAATTGTTTTTGTAGTCCTGTCGTAAGTGTCTAATATCGTAGCCTGAGACCTATTTGTAAGATATGTCTCCACTAGTTTCAAGGCCACTCCTCGAATCCCAACGCGCTCTAATTGTTTCAGTAAAATTTTGTGAGACACGCAGTCAATACTGACTAGAGCAATGTGCTTCTGCATAAACTGAAACGAATACTGACAACGAAAACAACATTAAATGACGTTCAATACAATCTAGGGATTCCCGGTGAAATATAAACGAAAAGGTTTGCCAACTTGCAAGAACAAATGAAAAATGACGACCAGACTATAATACAATCGAGGGATTCCCCGTAAAACGTAAACGAAAAGGATTGCCAATTTGGGAGTTTTAATTCCCTAAATTTTTATTAAAAATAAGAAACAATGTTACGTAACGTCTTGTAAGAAAGACCCCCTCCCGCCCCTGTAACGCATCGTAACGTTTTACGAGACCCCCCTCCCCCCCAAATTGCGTTACGTAATACTTGAATGCTCCCTTTGGCAAGGGTTGCCAACACATGTAAACTTATTAAAAAAAAAACATTCTTTTTCTTGACAACACTTTAGATTATATTAGAAAACACAATAGTAGTAATAAGGGAGCCACTGGACGCTCTTAGTCTTAACCTTTCCAACGCCATTGGCGGATGTTTCCGTCATGGTTGACGGCGCAAAATAGACCTAGTATCTATTAGGCAAAGTTGACATTCGCTCTGGTTTCGTATTTGATATAGCGTTAAAAAGGTTAATTTACCGGAATCCCAGAATATCAGTGCATCTTTTTGTCACTATCTTAAACCGTGTGGTATTTATTGTTATACGAGACCGTATCGTTTATACTGTAATTCTATGGAACTTGCTAACTATGTAAACAAACAATATATTGAAATTGACATCTAATGTCAATTTTAGTATGGCGGCTTGTTTACATAGTTAGCAAGTTCCATAGAATGACACTTTAAAAGTAATATGGACTAAAAAACAAGATGGGTTAAACAAAACAAAATGGATTTGCAACCATTGTTAATTTGGAATATGGCAAAATGGTTGGTACCATTTAAGATTTGAGAAACGAATAAGACTTAACATAGTTAAAAACCTTTTTCAATTACGCATGTTTTCTGATCTCTGTTGTCTCTGCCTCTATGTTAAAAAAGGGAGACGAGATTTTTTATTGAAGTAGAATTTAGTTATTTGTTTGTGTAATAAAAAAATTTCTATTAAATAAATGTTATAAAGTAACGTAATCAATATTTATGTGTAATAAAATAAGGAATTGAAAAGTACTTAAATTAAATGAGAAAACCAATAGTTTAATTTACTACACCCGGTTCTCCCATAATAGTAAAAGTGCGAAAAGATAATAAATATGATTGATTACATATAAGTACGTCATATAATAAGCTGAACATACAATAGAGAGAAATTAAAAACAAAAGGTTTGGATACTTTGCGGTGGTACCAAGAGCCTGTGCAGTGGGCCGAGCACGTTGCCACGGGACTTAGTGTCAAATGACGCCAAACGGGAACTAGTGTCAGATATTATTATGAAATTATTAAAATGACAGCCACCCGGGGATTAAGTTGCTTAGTAATAAAAGGACTCAAATCGCACAAAACACACTTTTAATTTAAACCTTAGTTCTTTATACTTACGTTGGAATATGGAATAGACGAATTGTAGTCCCGACCCTGTGTCCAAAATTGACACGTGGCAGCGTGCTCGGTCCAGGTCCATCCGAATACCACCACTATCTTATTTATCCTTTAGCCGTCAAGCAGCAGTATTCGCATTGTGTTCCAGTCTGGTGAAATGACTGAATCTTAGTACTCAGAGTTGGCAACGCAACGAGACTGCAATCTTGAGAACAAAAGTTATTATAATACAAAAAGTCCATACCAACTGACTTGTCTTATTTAGTGAACACTTTTATAACCTCAAAATGCATTTAGACCACCGTTTTCTGGTAAATAAAGCAACTAGAGACCTGATTTTACACACTACTTACCTGAGTTTAAATCATGAATGGTTTTTTTCTGATCTGTGTTACGAAAGAAATAAATATTTTTCATTACATTTTTGCGGCCACACGTGTAACGCTAATTAATTGAGTTTCATTAAAATAAATTTAAAGTATGTTACTAATAAAAAACATACAGTAATAAATAAGAATAGGTAACATTACTTGAATAATAACATTCCAGGTAAAACCATTTAACAATACTTTATTAGCATATCCTATATAAATACTTAGGTACCTACTGTGAGTATGTCAGCTGAGGTTCCACATTATAAGATTTTTTTATTATTTTGCTTCATTTTAACATGAATAAACTCCTTTTAATTGTTTATTTTGGTATCGCCGCGGTTGTTGCCCTAACTAAACAAGAAAAAAGAGCATATTTAGATAAGCTCTATAGTGTATACGAATACGATGAGGACACTCCTCCGCTTGACAGGCAATGCACGAAAAGGGTCGAAAAGAAAATGTTCCATTGTTTACGATCCCAGGAAAGAGAATGCGAAAAATGTATTGAGGAAGCACAAGCGTGTTTATTGAAGTATTGCACTTATAAGCATAACTATTATTATTAAAAATGAATGGTAAGTGTCGCCGAAAAGGTCATTGCCCGTGGCAATCCACAGAGGTGAACTAATTAGGTATTAGTTCACCTCTGTGGATTGCGGAGACTAAACGGGGTGCTAAAATGTCCAGGTGAACTAATTAGGTGGACCACGGGCAATGACCGGTCCGAAAATATCTTTGACTTCTGACAACACAGTTACAAAAGGGATAAAGCTACATAGCGCTTTAAATCTGTCCTTTTACCGCCTGGAACTTGGCAGATTTGACTGTTCATAATCCAGCTTCAGTAACAGTAACAAATATCAATTAGTTGACCGCATAAAAGATAAAATTACTAATAGATAGATCAACCCAATTCAAATTTTTTATATCCAGAACTTCTATTTTCTTAATGTACTCGTATCTCGACATGTATCGATTTTCTATAAAACACGAGTAACTAATATACTGTCAATATGCAAGTGCGAGTGAAAATAAAGCACTATAGTTTGCGTTTGCGGTTTCATAAATATTTGCTTGTTGGTAATTTTTTAAACTTTATACCTTGTTGATACATTTTTTTTAAATATAATCATCACTCACTCACTGTGTTCCAATGTTAAAGAATTAAGCCGATTTAATTAAAGAAAGAAAGACCGGTAGAAAATGGGCAATGGGCGATCGCATTGGTCACAATACAATCATTAGACGTTGTCGCGAATGATCGCGATATGCGCGTGAAAGATTGTGCGTGATCAGCTGATCACATTTAGTTCGTTAGTATTTTAGACGAAACAATTATGACTGGCAACTCAGAAAGTTGGTGATATCAATATCTAGTTTCGGCGGGAATAAGAGGTTAGGTATAAAAATGTGTGAGAAGGTAAAATACTAGATCAAATTAATTGCTATTTAAACAAGGAGACCTCCCCACTCACCTTTCGTTTCACCTCTGCATAACCTAGCAACAGCCACTTTGAATGTCCAGTGTCCTGTAACACTGAAAGCAGCAGTACGACAGACCACAGACACACCCGTCGCTGTGCCTCCCTACTAGTGGAGAAATATTTTTGATACTCAACGACACATTTAAACACTAATTTTCCCAAGCAAGTTATCTATCAGCTTGTGAAAATAGCAAATAATTTTACCTAGTATTTCACCTTCTTACTTAAATGGCTTTCACTTCTGTTATAAAAGGTGTATTTTGCCAATGTCGAGTTATTTATTGACACTTCAACGGACTTAATTTAGAAGTAAGTGCATGGATATCACACGCGAGGACAATAATTGTTCGGTAAAAGAGTACCTACTTATTTTCTATTGTGGACTAAACAGAAGGACATGGGGTTAGCTCCACGCGCTTCTGTCACGTCCCACACTCATTTTTATTCCAAACATCTAATTTCCTCCGAAACTAGATACCTACCTATTAACACCACCTTTCAGAGGTGGTGCTTTCATAGTTGCATCGCATATCGCAAACATTCGCATTCGAGTCTTTTAAATTAACGCCAAATTTTTATGGAACGAACTTCTATCCTCAAGTCGCCTTCAGCTATTTGTAAGTGATATTGAATACAATTACTGATTTTTTTTAGATGTCTGCAAGACGGCAAAGGAAAAGCGGTGGGTCTTCAATCATCAAAATCTGATTGTACTTTTTCCTTCAAACTTTAAAAAATAAATAAAGGTGCAATCCCAATTCGAATCAGTTTTTTTAACAACAATGTTTCTGTGTGGTGTGACTCCATCAAATACTTAAAAATTCAAATGAAGGGCAATTGGTTAGAACATATTATCTTGTTGATCCGTAAATAGACTGCCTAAGAAATTTAAGAGTAAAACTGGGTGTCCTACCTTTTCGCACAACAACGTCTCCCAAACTGATTCACTTCTCAAAAATATCATTGGGGCAACCGCTTTTTTTCCCGAAACTAAATGTTTCAGGATTTATTTCAGGACGATCGTATAGGTTAGGTTAAGTTAGTTTTATAAAAAACCTAAAAGGTTAAAGTTTCGGAAAAAAAAGTGTTAGCCTTAATTATATTTTTGGTAAATGAATCAGTTTGGGAAACGTTGTCGAGCGGAACGGCAGAGATCCGTAAAAAGGAGTATACATTTGACATTTTACGCGTGGTGGAAGAGGCATAAGCTTTCGTGGAATACTGTAGTGTTTACCACCCTGAAGAGTACAATAGAGACAATAAACTCGTTACCTATTCAAACTCGTGTATGATCCATCGTCACTGAGGAACGCCTTAATCGTCATTAACCCTTTTGCAGTCAGAGGGTCTATATTGACACATAGGTTTAGTAACAATTCCAACCTTAGTATCCTTAATTTAGGGTTTAAATCTAATTGAACTTACGTGAAATGTTACATGCTCTTAAATTTATTCCCAATATGTAAATAACATGGTATGGCTTCCTATGTTAAACCATCTAGATTGGTGCGGCCTGGAAAAAGGTTAACGGCTGTCAGTTCAGAGCCATCGTTCGACTTCGGTCATTAGCGGCCGTTAATCGAGCACAATATCATCGATACACTTTTTAAACTATCTACGAGGGGTGATCCATAAGTTTTGATAATCGGAATGAACCATCCCCATAATGATATTCTTTTAATGAGAACTATAACATGACACTATTCAACATTAAATTAGAGAAAAAAAAATACATTATTCATTTGTTTTTCTGTGATATAATAGGATAGCTAAAAAAAAAATGTATGAACAATTTTACAAGTCGGCAAAATAAGAGTGAGTTTTGTAATTATTTGGAGTGGTGTGGGGGAAGTCCTGATGCATTATTAAAAAATGTTGTTACTGAAAATGAAACTTTCGTTTACCTTTATGGTTAAGGTTAAATAAGTTAACTTTGTAGTAGTTTTTTTTTCCCCAGCTTTGTCGCCAAAATTTAGGTTAGGTTTTTCGGCCTTTTTCAGGATTATTGAGGCCTACCAATAATAATTGTGACATTAGCTTTTACTAATGGAGCTCAAATAAATCTACGAGAGTTATTTAACATTAATCTTTCAAAGTTATATAAAAACAACAAAAATAAGCTAAAAAGAAAATTACGAATTTACGGCAGGAATTTTGTTTCAGAGCCTTCTAATTGACTAGGTTGCTGGTCTTCGACCAAATTTCAGGACTGATAACCGCTTCCCCTGTTATGTAGCCCTTACTTTCGACTCCTACTTCTCATTCAGTAATGTTCAAAAACAACTATTTAAAAATCAAGAGGTGATGATGACCAAAGAGCGGAATTCTTCATAGCAAAAATCAAACTGTCAGAGGGATTGACCTAACTGTTTTATCGACTTATCGATAAATATTTGTCACTTAACGAAACAAAGTTAAAGTAATGAAATCAGGCTTTTGGATATACATACAAACAAATTAACGGTGTCCCTAATTAGCTGACCGCTGTATTTTAGTATAATAGTAAAGAATAAAACAGAAAATAAAAATTAAAAACAAATATTGCTAAGAGTAGGTAACTAATCTTCATTCAAAATAACAAAGTCGAAATCTAAATCTGTACTAAATATGTTTTCTTCATCTTCCCTGTAGTAAAAGAAAAAAGTCATTATTTTTTCAACATTGTCACCTTTCAAATTACAATTTTTTTCATTGTAGATCCATTTATAAGATGAAAACGAGCGTTCTACCTCAGTTGAAGTAACAGGAGCATATTTGTAGTACCTACTCGATAACGGTGTTTTGGCTGTAATCACCTTTTTCTATAAAATCAGCATATTTGCGTATCATGTCGTAGTCCGGAATTCTATCTAGTACTTTTTCAAGTTTTATTTGCACTGTCTGAGATCCACACCAATTTAGAATACTTCTCACCTGGTCAAGTATTAGAAGAGAGTCTAATAAGGATAAACAGGATGTTTGTAATTTGATTATTGCGTCACGTAAAATGCCATAACTTTCTTTTATGTACAACAGATCAATTTCTCAAATTATTGTGCTTATGTACTCTTTTAGCTTCTCTTAATGCAGCCGACTCTTTTGAATTTAATTTTGAAATTACTTCTGTAATACATTCCAAATATTCTGCATAATATATACCTATCTGCATTAAGCCATGTGCCCCACCTAGTTATAATAGGTTTTGGAGGCAATGGTACGGATGGATTTACGTTGTATATTAAGGCATCAACACTTTTATATTGAGATCGTATGTGCTCGCAGACTCTATGTAATCCATGTGCCAGACATGTAACATGTAGTAGATTTGGAAATGTAGCTTTTAAGATTTTACCAGCCTTTAGCATGTACGCGGCACTATCAGTGCTCAAAACAAGGACATTTCTAACATACTTCCGATTAAGTAAGATTTGTAACAAGAATTTTTCTTTAGTTCTCTTATAATCAAATTAGTGACACTTTTGCCCATCCTATTTAATGTTTCGTCGACTGTTATCCATATATATTTTCCTATTAGGTTCTTGCGTATGTCTTGAACTGTTTGTTGGTAAACTATATCTAAGTATACTTTTCTCAGCAATGATTCATCCGGAAGTGATTTTGATGTACAGGAACAACAAATATATTTTTGTTTTTTTTTTATAAACTGGATTGTTAATCTTTTTCCATGGAATATTGCAGGAAACTAAAAATATTATTAAATCACAGTTTGATTTTTGCTATGAAGAATTCCGCTCTTTGATGATGACTTAGAGAAGGTATAAAATTTGACCTCCATTTTTTTTTAATGGATCTCACCTTGTATAACGGTTTCTTACTAAATATTTAAACACTAAATAAATAAATAAATCAATATGTGTCGCTATCAATAAATTCTGATGTTGTAATATTAAGTTAATAGCAGAATCGTACTTTAATGGAAACGCATGCAATTTTACGATAGGCAAATAAAAGTTTAGTTATTTTTTAATACTGCTGGTGCTTCTAAATCGACTGGACTGGAACGTAATATTTTACCAAATGAACACGATTCTTCTGTATTTTCTTGTCGGTGTCATCGCCTCTGTTGACTTGGCCAATGTAGTAAGAACTAAACAACAAATGGAGTACTTGGAACAGATGTACAAAAAATTCGACGGCGACCCAAGCGACTTGATCTTCCGCTGCAGAAAGATGGTCGAAGTGAACATGCTCAAGAATATTAATAAAGTTAAAAATAAGCCTAAAGACATTGAAAAAAATATAGAATTAGGTTCTGTCGCTCTGACTTTATGTAAACCACCATCTGATGAAGAATTGGAAGGAAGAGTGGTGCTTACACAAATTTTACGTAAAAATCGTGTTTAATTGAAAAATTGCTGGAACACATCCTCATGTTACTAGTATGTAATCGTATTTTAGTCCGATTTGACAGTCGACTCAGCATAAAATGTGTTTGAGGTTAGTTCAACACTATAAACATAATAAATCAGTGAGCAAGCTGTGTTTTATTACATGGTAGGAGGTTAATTAGACGAAATGTTAGCCTAGTTGGTAGTGACTCTGACATCAAAGCTAGCGGTCCTTGGTTAGTCGTTTTGCTACAAAGTCATTCTAAGATATAGACCTTCTGCGAGGTGGTCATTTTTCAATGTAGTCGTTTTGCTACTAAGTCATTCTTAGATGTGGACCTTCTGCTGAAGTGGTCGTTGTTCAATGTAGTCGTTTTGCTACCAAGTCATTCTGAGATGTGGACCTTAAGCAGAAGTGGTCGTTTTGCGATCTAGCCCTTCTTCTGAACAGGGCGTTTTGAAGATCTGGTCGTTATGATACCGACCCCCCCACATGGGCGACATGTCTAGCGTGTGCGTATATCAGTTGCTGTGAAGTTGTTGACACATGTTGTTGGATTAATGATAGTTTGTTATTCCGTGGAACAATGGACCCACATGGGTAACATGTCTACGGTTTGCGTGCATCAGTTTCGGTGGAAATGGTGATACACGTTGTTGATCAATGGACCCACGTTGGCGACTAGCGTGTGCGTGCTTAGCGTGCGCCGCAGAGGGTACCGGCTTTAAGATTTAATATATTTATTTCGGGTTTTGAAATCAGGTGGCCTGACTTGGGACTGCAGGTAAACTGATAGTCTGTGGGAGCCGAACTGCAATTTAACGGTCTGCGTTTCGATCATACCGCGTAATTGCAATTTCAATGTCTTTAAAACTAATTACACTTAATCGCATACTTTAACTGCGTTTCGAAGCTCATGGGGGAATTAATCAAAAATATCAACATGAAACTGGGATTTATATTTGTTCTGATTGTTTTCACTGCCACTGTCAATAGTAAAATATTAAGTCTTAAAGAGAGACAAAGAGTTCTAAGCGCGTTTTATGAAAATTACAAAGGCGACACAGAGTCCTTGGACGTATCATGTAAGGAATACTTAGAGAAAAACCTATTCAAGATGATAGGGATGTACCCTCATAAAGCAAAAATATATATCGAGGATGCAAGGAACATACTGCCGTCATGTTCGATATACGGAGAGTACTGGTAAGAGCGCTGGAAATTAGTGGCGTAATAAATAAAATTTCTCAGCTGGCTAAAAGGCCTCAGCTATCAGGAAACTGAAAAGCTTCTGTAGGCCTGATGACCCTAACCGTTAAACGTCAGCTTAGGCCTGTAACGGTAGATTCACATACACACCCACACTCACAAGAACGATCAACATATCCTCACTAATGGTGTCTAATTAGTTATGTATATAAATAGGTATGAATAATGTTATGTAGTAACAAAAAGCCCTCTTACTCTCCCTATTTTGAAATTTTAAGATGTTTTTGTACAAAATGATTTAGACACGACGTATTCTTTTGACAATAGAGTCGAGTGCAGATCATTTTGAGCCCTTCGGGTGCGTAGCTACTTTTGCTGCTAACTGTATTCAGAATCTGCTCACCACGTGACAGACAGGGACCCCCAGATAAATAGTATTAAATGTTAAACTCTGCTTTTTTTTAAGTATAATTATATAGAACGGCCTCGGCGGTTAATGATAGCCAAATAAAATTATCTCGAATGAAGTGGCCATTTAAAGCTGTCATTACGCCTTCAGACGGGTTTTTCGCCCATGACAACTTGTACTATTACTTATTCTGTGCCCATGATCAGCTAATGAATGGCATTTTTAAAATCAGTAGATTCAGTGCCTCAGCATCAATGACGGAAGCGTCATCGACATTTATCTACATAGATAAACACGACCATGTTTGGCCCCCTGGATTGGCTTCTTATTTGACTAGTACTGCAGTGCCACTGTTTAAATTATGAATGTGTTTACAACGTTGTTCATGGGACTGATCGGATCTGAGGGGCTAGACCAGAGGCCCTAGCTAAGATGCGTACGCTTACTAGCGTTTCTATTCCAATCGCGTCCCTGATTACGTAATATGAAAGTCACGTGATCTACCAGTAACGCGATTGGCTTAAAAACAAAACGAATAGAAACGCTAGTTAGCGTACGCAAGGTGCGTAACAACCGTAAACGATTTACGAAAACTGTTAAAATGTATGGAATTGGCATTAGTATTCAACGCGACCGTCTGACAACTTACGTACGAGTTAATGCTACATCATCGATAACGATAAAATTCTCACAAAGTATCTTGTCGAGGACTACTGGTCGGAAGCCACAGTGTCGGACTGTGTGTGTGTGTGCAGAGAAAGGCCATTCTAACTATTTCACCATCGTGACAATGACAAGTGACAGGTGACGATTCGGTATACATTGCAAAGTTAACACGCTGATACATCACTGTTGAATGCCAGTAAATTATTTGTAATTTTTGGTAATCTACTTTCAGATATTTGAAAGCTTTCAAAACACAAGGCTATGTAATCTCAAATCTGCTAATAGAGAACGACCGCGACGTCATATGCACAGAATACGTTTCCTGCTACTCTCCCTACTGTAACCCCTTAGAAAAGGATTTTCAAAAAATCTCTTCTTAGTGCACCTTTAAAATACCCTAGGAATATTGCGTCCACATTTCAAGCCCTAGATCCAGTGGTTTCGGCTGTGCGTTGTTTTCAGTCACTCAGTCATGTACTTGTCATACGTGTAGCATGACTATAAGAAAAAAGAAATATACGATTAATACACTGGTTTTTAATTTAATTTAAATAAAGTTTTGCCTTTCACAAAATACAGCGTCTTTTTATTAGGTAAGTTGTTCCCCGCGACTCCTCCCGCGTTACTAAAATAAAACAGCTTATAATTTTTTCTCATGTAACCTTAGCGCTTTTGACATATATTTTTTTATGTACCTACTATTCATTATACGCGCCGAGAAAAACTCATGTTGGTGCATCATAAAGCATTACAATAATAAACAGTATGTTTTTGAATATTTTTAATTTAATAATTATACCATTCGAATTCAATATTCATAGTTAAGACAGGACAACGTCTGTCTGTCGTAACCGGAAGTCCGGAATCCGGAATTACTAGCATAGAAGCATTCCATCTTAGTCCTCAGGGTTGGCAACGCGTTTGAGGTCTTAGGATTATAGTCTTGAGAATTCAAATGTCTATGGGTCTCAGATTCCACTTACCATCAAGTCGTCTGAGTGTTCATGAACATTCTCCTTAAAATAAAAAAAATATCTCTACCCAATAATATTATGTATAAAAAAGAGTCTTCTACTTGTATTACAAGTTTCAAGCTTTTATGAAACGGGATCCTGGGCCCAGGGCTGGGATTCTACATGGTAATAACACTAATAACGATATCGTATTTGACGTGTTTCCGTATTGTCAACGTTTTCATAACTCTTATGTCATTTACAATAATGGCGACTGTGACATAAGCGATTCTAAAACACGTCAAACACGATATCGTTATAACGCAGTTGAATAGAGGCCCTGATTTCACACAGGGTCGCACACTTTGAGGTTACCTGTCAAACAGTAACTTGTTTACATTTTATCCATTTCAATTGATAGGTGCCGACTTTTATTTTGATAATACCAGTGGCACTTTCCATACATTTACATGTACATACCTATGTAAAGCAAGGGTGAGAAACGCACATTGCGTCACCGGCGAACGTGTGTAACCTGCGTTAGTTTTAATCACACGGTCTGTAATCGATTGAAATGCAACCGCAATTGGTACGTCTCTAAAACCATTTCAGTGATAAACATACGCTCCATCTGATATCGGATCTGGGTCTTACTAAATTATCTGCCGAATCCAAAATGAATAAGATTCTTCTGCTTATTTTTCTCTTTTTGAATAGGAGCATTTATAGTGCTACCTTAAATGATAGTGATAAAAATAGAGTTCTAACCAAGCTGTATGAGCAATTCGCCAACGAAGGCCTCAAAGTTGACGACATGTGTTTGGAAGAAGTGGAAAGGATTATGATTAAATCAATAGAAAACCATCCTGAGATTGAAGGTAGACTTATTAATAGAAGTCGGAAAGCTATCTCGTATTGTGTAGACATAATAGACAAAGTAGAAGAAGAAGTGACGACGTCGTTACCAGAATCAAGTTCGGAGGATTCAAACGATCGCAAATGATATGACATTGGCTTCTTACTTCACGTTGGCCATTTGTGTGGATATTAGTAACCTTACTCAGATTATTTAAAGACATTTACCTCATACCATCGACTGACACTAAGCGCGGCCGTAGAAAAGTGCCCCGTGCACCAGATTGCTAACATTCCGGTCGCCATTTTGTGTTCTTCTCTTAACCTGTTTTAATGTTCATGAATCTAATTTGTTTAACTTCTCTCTCCTTCCAGACCACACCAATCTAGATGGTTTAACATAGAATGCAATACATATCCAAGTTATTGGCATATTGGGAATTAATTTCATTTCAAGTACCTTTTCGCGAATATTAATTCAGATTTGAACTCTAAATAAGGTACTAAGGTTGAAATTGTTATTAAACCTATATGACATGTGGTCAATATAGAGGTGGAGTAATCGGCTCCGGTATTTTGTCAACTGCTTAACTTTCTGGCAGGACACGACCTGTCCTTTATTTTCTCATTCTCTTCAAAGTAATTTCTCCCATTCGTTCTACCATTATTTTTACAATATTTATCTAAATGAATTACGATGGGACACCATGCGTTTCTATTCGTTTTGTTTTGAAACCAATCGCGTCACTGGTAGATCACGTCATACGAAAAGTCACGTGATGTACGCCAGTGACGCGAATGGTTTAAAAACAAAACGAATAGAATCGCTAGTTAGCGAACGCATCTTGGCTACGGCCTCTGCGATACGACCGGTTCGGTAAATTCTATACACACATATATAATCAATATAAAAAAAATGAACATAAAATATTCTGGAGTGTTTTTTTAGTGAATCCACTTGCAATATTTTCTTTAACAAATTTAATTTAGTATAAAATACTTTTCATCCATTAACCAGTGAGGGTGAAGACTAAAAAGTTGGACCAATTAGGCGCAGTTATCCATACAAACAACGAAAACGGTAAATGTTCCGTAGTGCGATGAAAAGTATCCTTAAAATTGTTAGGCTAATTTTCGTCGCAATACGGAAAAGTTTCATAGAAAATTCAATTACGTGAGTTAGCGTGGCCAACATTTTGGTCCTTACGAGGACCTTAGAATAATAGGTACGCTATTCTATCACGAATGTAAAACAAATGTTAATTCGATTTGTTTTATTGAAAAACAAACAAATACTGAAATAGTTACAATCAATTAAATTGTTAAAAAATTATAAATCAGTAAATATTTATCAGATTCATAAAATATAAACATTGGAGTACGATCGATTATTCTAAAACACAGTTAAATGGCCTGTGTCCTTCTACAACTGCTCGCAGCGTTACCAACGTTAGATTACCACAGCAAAATTGGTACTATTATGAACTATAGTTACCTCTAAATAATTTGTTATTATTTTTTATACAGAAACACCCTTAAACCTGTTGACTGCCGCGCCATCTATTGTCAGTTTCTGAAGTTAGTCGATTTATTTTCAGTGCCAGGCATTTTGATTGTCTTAGAAAATGGACTCATTGATACTTTACAGCTTTATTAATTGAGTTCTTTCCTCGTGCACCATACGACGGATACTTTACGGCTCTCAATATCTCTTACCCCATATAACTTTAACAAAATATAAGTCTATATCGATCTGAGATAGTGTTGCCATCCTACAGTTGGATAATTAATGGAAGAATCCTGAAAAAGTTCCTCGTCTTTGCTAAATCCAGGGGACCTCCGCTGTTGCCAGTCTAGAACTTGCTGGAACTATCAGTCATCCCTAATCATAGTGTGTAGGTACCAGAATCGCTGCGTGAGCAGTCGTCTTGCGGGTGGTATGATGATGAGGGACCTAACGCTCTTCCCCAATTAAAGATAATCATTGACGCTACAAGATGGATCAAACCGCTATACACAAAATAGCTACTGGCTCAGTTGTTGGCTGGCTCGATTTCAGCCACAGTATCGATTTCCGTCTTGCAGAAAAAGCATTGTTTACTGTTCAGAAGGTGCTGCATCACACAGGCTCTGAAATATTAACAAAAAACAGCTAAGAAGGATAATTGCATAAAAGGTCCTACAGTGTCGAAGGTTACCCGGAATGGCCTGACTGACCTGCAAGAGTGGTGTCCACAGGGCACGAAGGCGGTGTCCGCGGGGCGCGCGTAGCAGATCGTGCACAGCAGGTCCGACTGCGTGCCGCTGGACCCCGGTGACTTGTCCTTGCGAAAAATACAGAAGTTTATAAATCAATGGAAAATACAAGGCAATACTGTTTAACTGTAGGACAGGCGAGCAAGTTTACCTGTTGGGTAATAAAGATTACGGTTTTGAAGAGCAAGGTAACATAATCATAAGATGATACAATTTTACTGTTGGATAGGCGAGCAAGTTTACCTGTTGGGAATGGAGCTAAATATGTAACACTCTTATTCACCGATCTGCCTTAATACCAAAGAAGGCGGCTAACTGCATAGTAATACTTTATAGTATTATAAATATAATGTCGTTAGCAATAGACTACCTTCTTTGGTATTACGGCAGCGATGCAGTGCATACAAAGCACGTTGTTTACTGGTTGATCGAATAGACAGTTCTATTCCATATACGATTTGTGTGCAAACTGGCCTCTGTCTGGCCACTTTTAGGTAACTATTTTTCGTATTAAACCCCACGAGCAGCTCGTGATGGAGCGGCTTAGGCTCCTGTAGACTTCGGTGCTGACTTTCCTCCGGCAAACGACTTAAACGGATTCTTTATTGATCGTGTGTTGGAGGAAACATGGATAGGCTTCAAAAATGTGAATGTGGTTGTAGATTTGATAAAAGTAGCAGGATTAGCAGGAATTTACTGATTGGGGGAGGTTTGTGATCGAACCTTAAGGGACGCCCATGACTTGTAGTGGACGTCATACGGCTGATATGGTAATGATGTTGATAATGAGATATGAATCTAAAGGCCGTGCTTGTCTGTGATAACCTATTCACTTGAAATAAGACGTTGTCAATTTTATTCATCCTGAATATAGAGAAATACTTCTTAAGAATTAATAAAAGATAAAGCATGAGAATGCAAATGTCTATATGCCTCGGAGCTCAGTTACCATCAGGTAGCCTGAGCTCGTTTGCCTTCAAAATAATAAAAAAATCTCAGGACCTCGACACACAATGGATCTGGTTTATTCTTGAATCTCCGACACTCATTTTATAGAACCAAACCGAATTTTCATTTCATCGACAAGCACGACATCCACGTGCAGGAGTTAGAAATTTTTGGTGGTCACAGGTCTAACCTAACCTACGTACCTAACCCATGCTTAAGATAACCTAAAACAATAAGGTAAGGTTAGATGTCGATGAAATGAAATTCAGTGAAATCACTCGGTGATTCAAAGGGATCCCATGGATCATATCATATTATTGCTTACGTAATTTGACTATACACACACCTTGACAAAAGTTTCTTTGGCTATCCGTAGCGTATCGACGACGACCTCCAAGGCTTTCATCTCATCTTCCGTCACGTCGTCACGATCTATTGAGAAAGCAAAGGTCATTTTACAAAAGCCACGAATGCTAGTTAAAACGTTAAAGGAACTCACACAATCTTAGTTAACATTAGTTTCGTTCGTTCAAATAATCGCAGATCTTGTGTAATGACCAGATCTGAGGTGAATCACTTGAGGGATGACTTTTTGAAAGTAGTGGTAAAGTCAACAACAATAGTGAACTAAAGCAAAATATAACGCCATAGATAGTCGCTATTATAAAAGGAAGATTAAAAGTAAATTCTGACACCAGTCGTTGAAGGAAAATTTATAACCTGTTCTTGGATTTGAGGTTATACTGTTGCTGTTCTGTAGAATTATATAACTTGTAACTAGAGGTCTCTATCTCAAATCTCAGTTGATGGATATCGTATTATTAGCAGTATTTGAGAAATGATTTATTATGAGATAATGTTGAAGTTACGTACTAGAAAGCCAAGTTTCAGGATTTTTTCTTATCTTCCTCTTATTATATCACCATCATACCAGTCTAAAACCCGGGTTAAATGGTGTTATTTTATTTTAGCAAATTATACTTACACTGGGGGAAATTATGACTAAATAACTGTTATATTTAGTCATAATTCCCCCAAATCTAAAAATTGATAATAACAAGTACATGATGTTATTTCAGGAGTTATCCGTTTATTCCTCACTCGATTTTATACAACGTACCAAAAAAAAAACGTTAACATTATATGGGAGGTACCCGTAAAATAAAACAAGGTTTTATATTACAATGTTTTCATCATAATGTAAGTGTATACAAATATGCCAAATAAAAGCTCTATAAAGCCAACAGTCTTTGAGATTACCGCGGACAGACATGGCGAAACTAAAAAGCATACAAAATTGGAGCGGTTAGAGTCGCTTTACTCGAGATCGTACGCCACTAAACTTTCCAGACATGTTGGCTGCCGTCATAACCTTGACCTCCTTTTTTTCTCTTGGGGGGCTCTAGCCTTTGAACGCTAAGAACACCTAAAGGTATCGTGTACTGTCGTGCCTACCACGCCATCGACGCCTATAGTTGTGACAAATACAATGACAATTAGACCCGAGTAGGTATTTGTGACGTACCTAAGGTTGAAATTAGCTGTGGTTTGCAGCTGTCATTGGCGTGTGAGGACGACTTTTGTATCAAGTCAATGGCGACGAAAAGGTTAAATCAGTCTCAAGGTATTTAGACTAAAATAGAATCATTATCACGTTCGATAAGTTTGAGTTGACCCATTATAACTATTAAAAAGGTGAAGACAGGAAAAGGTAAATAGTAAAGGGTAGACCCCAACAGGAATATAAAGGATAAAGCTTAACTAGCCGAATGAGATTTTTATCTATATTTATTATTATTATGTTTTGATCTTTCTGACTATTATTTGCATTTAGTCAACTTAACACATAGCTTAGTTGTTGCATTATTCTTGACTTAAGTAAAATATTTTAAGGTTATAATAACTATAGTTTGATTGTTGTTAGCCTCTTAGCCCGCCATGGATCCGCTGCTGCAGTAAAATGCATAAATTCTGGGAACTGTCAGTTAAATATGTGTCGGTTGAGACGAAGACAGCCTTGGTTAACGTATCTACAGGGTTATTCTATATTTTCTGTGGGCTGAATACTGATTATGATCTTCTTCCTCATAGGTTTTGATGAAAAGATATTAGAGCGGATACAAAATTATGCGTTATCTAAACCGATTAAGAGGCCGTATACGAAATTTTGCCGATTTCGCTGATTTACGTAATGTTACAGACGTGATTTTACAGTTGAAATACTTTATTTCTACAATATTGAATGCGCAACACGAAAGATAATTTAAATTTTTAACGAATGTATGACCTACTTTTTTGTTTTTAGGGTTCCGTAGCCAAATGGCAAAAAACGGAACCCATATAGATTCGTCATGTCTCACTTTTTTCCGAAACTATAAGAACTACACTGTTGAAACTTGGTAAGTAGATGCATTCTGTGAACCGCATTAAGGATTTCACACAAAAATAGAAAAAGAAAAAAAAATTTGGGGGTTCCCCATACTTAGAACTGAAACTCAAATTTTTTTTTTCATCAAACCCATACGTGTGGGTATGGATAGGTCTTCAAAAATGATATTGAGGTTACTAAAAACATTTTTTTCTAAACTGAACAGTTTGCGCGAGAGACACTTCCAAATTGTTGAAATGTATCCCCCCCCTGTAACTTCTAAAATAAGAGAATGATAGAATTAAAAAAAATATATGATGTACATTACCATGCAAACTTCCACCGATAATTGGTTTGAACGAGATCTAGTAAGTAGTTTTTTTTTAATACGTCATAAAAACATTGATCAAAGCTACAACGAACTTTTATATTATGTTACTTGCTGCTACGGAACCCTTCATGGGCGAGTCCGACTCGCACTTGGCCGCTTTTTTATTATTTGATTTTGATTAATCGACCTGAAACCGGCGACTGTTTTGTGAATTTTGCTGTAAGAGGTTTAAAAATAAAATATCGCATATTCACGAATCGTTTTAACGTGTAGAAGGTATGAAAAAATTACAATTTATTGCTGTAACTGTCCTCTAAAAAATGTATGAAACACTTTTTACCACCTTTATATAACTTTTTTGTGTAAAAAAATAACTAACTTGGTAAAATTTTATAGAAAATGAGCAAAAAATTGTTTCTGATTTCGGCTACTTAAAACTCTCGTTCATAAAATGAAAACAACAGTAATAAACTTCAGTTCAAAATCAATCCAGTAGCTTAAAAAAGCATCCAAAAATTAAGATAATATTGTTATATTTCATGTTTTAAAACAGCCTAAATTTCGCATTATAACACTCGACAAAAATAAAAAACTAGCTCATTTATTCTATCATATCTGTAATGATATTTCATGATGTGCATTAAAACATATACCTATAGAAAAGCAGTATTGTAACTGTAAAATCACGAAAATCAGCAAAACCGGCAAAATTTCGTATACGGCCTCTTAAGATTTATAATAACCCCGTAGTTACAGTAGCCCAGGGTCACCTAAAACTCATCAACTGTAAATAGTGGTAAAGGGTGTCAATAATTGACGAACAATAGAACTTTGTCGCAGAAAAACGATGACACTTTTTTGTTGCTTTCATATTGTGATTACTTTTTTTTTATGGTGGTTTTTCAGAATATACTGTGACAGAATGGCCGTTTTCAGAGGAGACTAAATTTTGTATTACCACTCTGTCACGCGATTCTATGAAAAAACAAACTTATAAAAAAAACACTGGATAGAGAAAGTGAAAGATTATTTAGAACTAATAGATAAATAAATGTTTGGACGTATATTCAAACACTAAAACATTAATAATCAATACTCTAACTGATAACGTATGGTAAAATGAGGACAGGCAATTGTCGGTAACAAAGAAGAATGACCCAGTTGAGTTTGCACGCTTAAAACGCCACGCTGCCCGCTCCGCCGAATTTGCGGCGAAAAGCTCTGGCTTCCTAGGACAACGGTGCCGTTATATAGAGGCCGTAATACAGCGGTGAATGACGTCACTAAAACGTTGTCAATGTAAACAAAATGGCGCGGTTTCCTAGATATCACCGCCCCCTTGGAAACCGCGCAAATTTCGTTTACATAGACAACGTTCTAGTAACGTCATTCACCGCTATATTACAGCCGCTATATGACGGCACTACTATCCTAGGAAATCAGAACTCAAGAGTTTGAAATTAGGAAATAGGGCCTCTGTACAGAGGCCCTACTTTGAAAATCGAAGTTCGAAGTAATGTTAGCTCCATCACTTTCTCTTGATTTAATCTCGAATCACGAGTGACAGGAATGGAGCTAACGTAACTTCGAACTTCGATTTTCAAAGTAGGGCCTCAGGGATGATCTATCACGCTGACTGAAATATATTCATAAGACAAGGTTCTTGGATAACTTATTAATAAAAAGTACGAGATATCACTAACACTTGTAGAAAGAGAAGTGTCCGTCTTTCGTTTTCCCGAGCATGAACTCCAGGCCGTCCAGTCGGAACAGTGGCTCCATCACCAGGCCCTTGGTCACTTTATCCAGGTGCTAGAGAAATATATAAGGCTATTAATGTTGCCATAGATGACATGTTTAATTTGATTTTATTAAGGTATAAAAGCACTTATTATGGACAGTGTTCGAGTTGTGAATAATCCCATAAATACAAGCTTCTGAGATGCTTTTACGCGTTACAATTTGATTACATTGAAATTATTCGGGACTACCACTATTAGAATGAAATGTTCAAAATTGCAAAAATTTCATTAAAAAAATGTTAATATTCATAACACTGGATCATTGTCCACAACTTGAATATTTTAAATCAGATTCATGAGGAACAATCCAAAAATGTTGCAGCAGGTAGTGATCTAATTGCAGAAAGCAAGGGTGAGTGAGGATAAGAAAGTTAAGTATACTTAGCAAATAGTTAGCCCTAGTTTTAACCATACAAACGACAAGGTTGAAAAAGTTCCATTGAGTGACGAAAACTGTTCTGACAATTGTATAGCTAATTTTTATTGCACCTTAGGAAAATTGTAAGAATTTTTTATTACTTACGTGAGTACAAAAAGTTGGACATGATAATGTCCAAGTCTTTGTACTCCACCCGTGTATGTTTCGTGGCCATTACTTTTAAGAGCTAAAGATGCTGGGAGAATGTATCCCTTAAATCCTTTGGCACTATAGCGTACACATGCGTTAGACCCGATTGAGAAGTTCGCAGTGACATAACCTGGATATTTGCAAGAGTGGATAGTCCCACTCTTGTCTTAAAAATATCCAAGTTATATTGCCCCGGTAAAGTTTTCATAGTATTATTAAGAAAGAAAAAAAATTACATCACGTGACAGCTTGGGGTCCAAGATCCTGATGAGGCAGCCGGCGACCGGCGCAAGAGCAACGTAGTAGTGCACGCGGTCGGTGTCGGGCAGCCCGCGCGAGACGAGCCGCGCGAACCCCGCGCCGCCGCCGGCGCGCACGCACACGCGGGACACAACTGCCATCAGCATCTGCTTCCATATTTAAAGTTGTACCCTCATATTCATAAACGCACAATACCTAGCTAAAATATTCTTTTTTTCTTCTGGCTCCGGCTGCAGGGCACTTCGCCAATGTCAAGTCAGGCTGCGTGTTTAGCCACTGTCATATCATCCGAGCGGTGACTGACATTTCGCTTTAGCCAGTATGTTCATAATCAATCTTGCTCTATTTTCAATTAATGGCTTTGACTCCTGTTAAGGTGTATTTCGCCAATGTCGAGTTCTTTATAGACACTCCCAGGAGTTATTAGAGAAATAATTCCATTCCACGCGAGGACAATTGTTCGGTAAAAGAGTATTTTCTCTTGTTGACTAAACCCTCACTAGTAGATCAAATGACTTTTCGTATGACGTGATCTACCAGTGACGCGATTGGTTTTAAAACAAAACGAATAGAAACGCTAGTTAGCGAACGCATCTTGGATACTGCCTCAGAAGCACATGGGGTTCGCTCCCAGGCGCTTCTGTCAAGTCCTTCATAATCGTTAAAATATGCTTTGTTCTTATCTGTCATTGTGACATTTGCATCAGACAGAAAGTGTCAAAGCATACTTTAACTAAAGTAGGTTTATAGTGCGTATATGATGAATAAGGCGGCAAAATTTTCCAACGTCAATCAGTGAAAAGCAGCGCGAATTATAACCAGATTGCTACAAAGGAGATACTGTCAACAGTGACGCATGTACACCTACCCACAGAAGAAAATGATTTACAAATATCAGTCTATTAGAGTCGTCTTTAGGGTTCCGTACCGTATCATTCCGTCTGCTCTTCATTTTAAAGGCTGCAGCTTTAAACCGTTAAAGGTGTACAGTACAGCACATTTATAGAAGAACATAGTGGCATATTCAGGTACTTCATCTTCCTCTTAACTCATAGCATAACTCTAGCTACTGGCCTGGCAAGTCCTCCCGAGAAGGAGCTCGTTCTGCGCCTCACAGGCCTCCGGGTCCGTGAGGATAGTGGGCGCTAGGCACAGCGTCATCTCCAGCGCGCGCGCCAACCCGTGGTACAGGTCGAAGCAGGTGGCGCAGAGCTTGATCTGACGGGACTCAAGGTGAGCGTCTACGCTCACTCGGTCCATCTGCGGGGAACGATCTTTACATTGGATTAGAATATTAACTTTTAACAAGCTTTAATTTGGTTCTCTGCCTTTTTGGCGATAAATCTTTGACAAATGCATCGTTTCGCAACGTATTCATTTGCCAACCCGCTTTTTTCTGTAACTACAACTATTTCAGGTTTTTTATAAAACTAACCTAACCTAACCTATAGTGTTCTACACAATGGTCCTGAAATAAATCCAGAATTATTTACAGCTTCGGAAAAAAATGCGGGTTGTCAAATAAAATTATTGTGAAATGAATCATTTGTGAAACGTTAGTTATGAAAATGATAGCATCCCCTTTTATTTATCTTACGTATGTTTCTATGTTGTCCGCTTCAAATCTTGCAAGTCAATTTTGAATCAGTTCTTATTCATGGAATGGGCTAAAGTTTTAACCACAAGATGACTTACTTATGTACCTAATATTACGGTATGTAAGAGCTGATCTGATGATGGAGTCGGAAGGTGGCGACAGGATCTCCTCTATACTAAACGTAGACACACCGTGTTGGCACTTATTAGTTTGATCTTGATAAGCAGATAATGTCATTGCAAAAAAAAAGTACAGTCGGCAACAAAAGCTCGTCCCAAAAGGTATTAGTACTTGGAAGACCGAGCGAAGAGCGTCGTTCGGGTTGAAAACGAGTTATCCCGAAGATGACAACTTGACAGATCGATTTATCGCCGGTATAGGACACCGCCCGCCGCGGGCCGGTAGGGACTTGAACATTTACGTACAAGTAAGCGAAAAAAATATCGAGGCGGTAAACGACGTCTTTCCTTACCGGTTATCAATTGCCACCCTGAAATGCCTTATCTTTAAGTATAATAAGTACTGTAATGAAAGAAGGATGTGGCAGTACATACTCCTTTCATTGTTTTCTTTTTTCTATTTTGTTATGTCGAAATGTCTCGAAATCTTTTGAATAAAAAAAGATTTCGAAATATGGAATGCCCGCCGGTGGTTTTCAGGGGGACGCTCCAGAGTCTCCAACGGACCGCGTTGGCATTCACATGTGAACTAATGTATATTTAAACGTTAAAATAAATGAAAGAATATATTAACACTGCAAGACGTATACTTTTATTCTACGTAGCTTAGTTGAAAGTGCGTAAAGTATTACGCTTAGGAATAGGCGCCTCCCAGGCTTACATGTTGGAGCCGTACGGGGTATCGAGAATAAGAGAACCGAAGAATCTTCTCGCAAGCAAGAAGTGGAGTGCTCCTGACCTGAACCTGAGTGATATCTTTATTAACTTATTCTCGCTTTAAACTGTTCCCATATTAGTATTTTATTTTTGTGCGTGTCCTTCCCATATAGCATAGCAAAATGGCGACTGGAAAATATAATGGGCTATCTGATACGGAGGATTTTTTAATGCAGTACCAGGCCATTGGAATCATCAAAGGATGGTCTGATGAGCAGAAAAAATATGCCATCGCCGCATATCTAGATGGACCAGCCCTTCACTGGTTTAAGACAAATTTTGAGGAATTCACGACCTACGCAGTGCTAGTGGAAAAATTGAAACTGCAATTTCCTTGCCGAGGTGATTTTGCTCAAAAATTTTACTACAGAAGGCAGCAAAACAAGGAAACGCTGATTGAATATTTCTACGCCTTAGAAAACTTAGCTGTTAAAGCTAAAATCGATGATGAAAGATTCATAAGGCATTTTATTACATCTATGAACCAGCATCACCAGTGGCTGTTGGCATCGAAGTTATTTGCATCTAAAGAGGAACTTAGAAAAACAATAATGCAAATGGAGGACATATTTAATTGCGACAACACATATGCAAGAAATGTAGAATTGCCAGTTTTTAATCCAGATGTAAACTTCGAAGAAATCAGGAACCGCGGTGATCAGCCGATGCACACACCACGATTCGATGAGTCGACACCGTTCGGGACGCCAGCTACAATAGCGCCACGCAGAGTGCACTTTGAACCAGAAGCACCACGCGAGTCACACGATCTTCGTCCTCGTCCGTGTCCACGCCCACGCCCTTGGACACCACAAGAAAGTTCGCGAAGGCAGCAAGGCGCAGCGACGTCCAATGAACGTTATCGATCCGATTATCGAGAGGTTACTCCTTCTTCATCAAGGCAGCACCCAAACTTCACGCCGCGTCGTTAGTAGATCGGGATGCGACAGGCGGCATGGATTCAAACCCGATCCTTGTAGATAAGTCTAGGGATGTTTCTGTACCGATTATTCCAGTGGTAATAAATGGTATTATTTGTGAAGCACTCGTTGATTCAGGTGCGAGTGTCTCTTGTATCTCCAGATCCCGGTGGGATAAATTATCCTTGGATTCTCAAACGCACGGACCTATGGCCTTGCGAGCGGTAGGCGGTTATGCAATCAATGTGCATGCCTCTGCCGAGGTAGGGATGCAAATTGCGTCAGTATATTATCGGCAACGCGTATTAATTATACACGATACGGCCGAAATAATCATACTGGGACAAGACTTTTTACGACAAAACCAAGCAATAATCGATTTCGCAAAGAGTCAGTTGACACTGAAACAAATTAGTTCGGTGCCTTTCATCTCACGTCATAATGAGAAAAAAACATTTTTTTCTATATGTGCTCATGATCCTAATGAGTTTGTATATAATGAATCTTCTTTGAAGAAAACTGATTATATTTATTTTACAGATTGGGTGCAGCGCAATGAAAACTATTTGTTAAACCTTAACGACGAGAAACCGGTTGTCTTTGACGTGAATGATGGATTGACGGCCAAGCAAAAGACAGAATTGGGTGGTTTATTGAAAGGGTTCCGCGACACTTTTTCTTTTGCAACCCGAGAATTGGGATGTTATAAGGATACTTTTATTTCAGTGAATACCACGGATGATGAACCAGTTCATAAAGCACCGTATCGGGTGTCGAATAAACAGAGGCAAATAATTGATGCGCAAGTACAGGAGATGTTGGAAAATGGCATAATACAGGAGTCAAGAAGTTCTTATGCTTCACCCGTTGTGTTGGTGGACAAGCCGGAGGGCCCACCAAGATTTTGTATCGATTTTAGAGCGCTAAACAAAAAAATAAGGATGGATTCGTACCCGATTCCAAGGACGGATGATTTGCTTGGTTGTTTACAGGGAGCCAGATATTTTGCTGACCTTGATATGAATTCAGGGTATTGGCAGTTAGCTCTGGGCGAAGGCAAAGAAAAGACGGCCTTCGTGACGCATACGGGGCTATATGAATTTAATGTATTGCCGTTTGGTTTGAAAACGAGTCAAGCCATGTTCCAGCGAGTGATGGACAAGGTGCTTGCAGGGTTGAAATACAAAAAGGTTGTTGTATATGTCGATAATATTTTGGTTTATGGTAAAACGTTTGAAGAATTTGTGTCGGCATTGGAAGAGGTTTTATCGCGGTTAAAATCGGCCAACTTAACCCTAAAACCGAGTAAATGCAAATTTGGGTACCAGAAAGTGACAGTTTTGGGACATGAGGTGTCAGCAAATGGAATTGGGCCCGATGTGAACAAGATAAAGGCAATGAGGCAGATACAAACCCCAAGGAACGTAAAGGAGGTTAGATCAGTGCTGGGTTTGTACTCTTATTACAGAAAATTTATCGATAATTTTGCAGAGATCGCATTACCGATAACGAGCCTTACAAAGAAAAATAAAAGGTTTGTTTGGGCAGAAGAAGAACAGAGAGCGTTTGACAAATTGAAGGAGAAAATGTGTTCCGCACCGGTATTGGCATATTTCTCTAATGATAAGGATGCGATAACGAGAGTGTTTGTCGATAGTTCCGAGAAGGCGTTGGGAAGTTGCCTTTGTCAGGGCAAGGAAGGTGAAATGAAGCCAGTTGCATACGCCTCAAGAAAATTAAGTGCCGCTGAACAAAGATATTCAGTGACAGAGAAAGAATGCCTAGGATTAATATGGGCGATAAATTATTTTAAGCACTATTTGTGGGGAATGAAATTTCAGGTTGTCACTGACCATAGAGCGTTAATATGGTTAAAAAGCAAGCGTGACATGAACGGCAGACTCGCCAGATGGGCTTTATCAATACAGTCCTGGGACTTCGATATTGTATACTGCTGTGGCAAGGATAATGTCGTAGCCGACTTCTTGAGCAGAAATCCGTTGATCGAGAACCCGAGTGCAGAGTGTATGGAGAGAATTCCCGAACAAGAAGACGGATTCGTCTTATATGCGCTGAATAGCGATAGTATGAGGACGGCACAACGAACTGATTCATTTTGCCGCCATATTTTGGATCAAATGCGACAGAGCAATACGAATGTTTATCAAAATTATTTTTTGCAGGATAATTTATTGTATAGGAAAAGGGATGTTGGACAAGAAACGAGAAAGCTCTTAGTATTGCCGCAGGAGAAGTTTGCAGAATGTATGCTAGAATTGCATGATGAGCCAGTGTCTGGAGGACATTTTGGTTTGTTTAAGACATATGAAAAGTTTAATGAAAGATATTACATGTCCAAGGCAGAGAAAAAAGTAAACGAATATGTCAAGTCGTGTCAACAGTGTCAACTGAGGAATGTCAACAAAGTGATCGCACCATTAATACCGATAAATGTTGCAGATTTATTCGACAAGTTTTGCGTCGATGTGGTAGGGCCGTTACAGATTTCGAATAAACAGAATAGGTATATTTTAGTCGCAGTGGAATACCTCTCGAAGTATGCAGTGTGCAAAGCCGTGCCCAGAGCCACCGCGGAAACCATCAATGAATTTTTGGTTACCGAAATATTGTGCCGATTTGGAGGAGTTCGACAGCTGATAACCGACAAAGGCTCAGTATTTACTTCTAATACCATTAGAGAGACCGCAAGTCTTTTTAATGTGACGCTCACACATGCGACAACATATCATCCGCAAACAGTTGGTTTAGTGGAACGATTTAACAGGACATTATTGGGCATGATCTCAAAGTATGTCTCGGAGGAGCAACGAGACTGGTGTACGTATTTGCCTATGGTATGTTATGCCTACAATAGCGCGAAACAGGCTAGCACAGGTGTGGAGCCGCATTTGATTGTGTATGGTAAGGAACCATTATATAAATCTGATATCGAGTTGCGCATCAATAATCTCCGGGTTTCAGATACGCTAGCGGATAAAATAACAAGATTGTCGATATTAAGAAGAAAAGTTGCCCGGAATATACAGCGCGCCCAACTGAAGCAGAAGTTTTACTACGATATCAAGGCCAAAGATATCTCTTATGATAGTGGGGACTTCGTAATGCTATACTGTCCGAAGCGCAAGTCTGGATTAAGCAATAAACTTGCTAGGAGATACAAGGGACCATTCGAAATTGTTACAAGGCTTTGTAATAATAATTATAAGATCAGGAAAGTCGGTACGGTAACAAAATGTATTATTGTTCATAGGAATAGGTTAAAGAAATTTCATGCTAGAGCTTAGTTATAAAGTTGTATATAATTGTGTATAGTCATGTATAATATTAACTTTCATTTTGTCTTTGCAGTTCGCTAACACAATGAGCGAGCATGAATAGCCATGAAAAGGGAGAGGAAAGTGAGATGCAGGCTTGTCTCCATGGGAACATTACTTCTGGTCTTATGATGAGAATTCCACTTTGCCTGTAAGGTGTGGAAGAAACTCTGTATGGGTTTCATCTCACATAACGCCTGACAGATGTTTTCTATGGTGCTCAAGTCACGTATTTCATATCGTTTGTTATGTGATGGCGATATGGTTGGATGCTTATTCATGCTCTTATGATGTTATTATGGGCAGCTTTATTTGATTTAATGTGTATAATTATGTTTTTATTTCATGCGCATTTGCTGAGTTGAAAAAAAACTGATGTAAGAAGTCTGACGGCTGCTGTTAGCAGAAGGAACACTGGCATGCAATCCTGCCTTTGATGTGGAAGGCACAGGAAGTCCGATGTCTGGACTGCACCATGCCCGTCCCTTCTGTAGAGCCGTATCGTTGAAATTTTGTTTTAAACTATTATGTCTTGTCTTTTAATAGGCGCCAGCTCTTCGATAGCTTGGATGCTTGGCCCCGTATAATTGTTTGTTTTCAGATGTCTTTAATGGTGTTTATTAATTTCATGTACTGATGCTGAGTTAAGCTGCCATCTGGCGACGCTTACGTTCGCAAATTGTACTACTGATATATGGTTTTTTTAATTTAATGACATGTAATTAAATATCTTAGCACAGCTGTAGTTAGTAATAAAAAATTTTTTTAGTAGATATTGATAGGAGATAACGATTGATGGTCTTTCAGAGCATGAATTCTTATCACGACTTAAATAGGTAGGTAAAACTAATATTCCTTCAGAATATTAGTTTAGTTGTCATGCCAAAGTGACATGACATATCTGATGTCATCTCACTTAGAAATAGTGCCTGTGGCACCACAGACAGTAACTCTCTGTCTGATGAGAGGGGATGTCTATGGTTCCGCAAGTAAAGGCGACTGTGTGCGCCAAACCCTAAGGCGTTAAATCATAGACACGGGTCTATTTGTTTTTTAATGTCGATACCAACCTCCTTGGTACGATGTTTAATGCTTTTGTAATTTTATGCTGGCAACGTATAAAGGGAATTGATTCTTTCTTGTTGACCAGGCACCTTCACTCCTTCAGTGTTTGGGCTGTCAAGCATGTTTGACAGTAGATATGTATGGTTAACCATGGATCGCGTCTTTTATTTTTGGCAGGGTTTTTGAAGAGTCGAAGTTTGCTATGGCAAGTAGCGCAGACGATGCCGATGACGCATGGTACGTCACTAACACAAGTTTTGGCATCAGATGCGGTATTGTCACAGGAAATTATCCTGTAGAGCAGGACGATCCCCCTTAATGTATTGTTCCCTCCTTAGGTAGTCATTAGGGTTTCGTATAGGATAGCATAGGTAGGGACCTTGCTTCCAGAGGGGCGAGGGATGTAATGAAAGAAGGATGTGGCAGTACATACTCCTTTCATTGTTTTCTTTTTTCTATTTTGTTATGTCGAAATGTCTCGAAATCTTTTGAATAAAAAAAGATTTCGAAATATGGAATGCCCGCCGGTGGTTTTCAGGGGGACGCTCCAGAGTCTCCAACGGACCGCGTTGGCATTCACATGTGAACTAATGTATATTTAAACGTTAAAATAAATGAAAGAATATATTAACACTGCAAGACGTATACTTTTATTCTACGTAGCTTAGTTGAAAGTGCGTAAAGTATTACGCTTAGGAATAGGCGCCTCCCAGGCTTACAGTACCTACCATGTCAGGAAACTGTCTTTTGATAAGAAAGTAGGTCTGGCGAGGTCTAAGTTTTACTCGACCGTAGACCTAGTGAAGTTAAAAACATGACACATGGACATGACATAGTTTGTGCAAACAAAACCAAACCACTGTACAGTTCCGGACAACATTTTGTCAAGTTGTAAAGTCATTCAGGGAACCGATACGTGACATGTATAAACCAGGTTCAACCATTGGTAACGGTAAATGTGATTTAAATACCTACAGAAAACCAGCGTGGTCATATTTGACCAGCTCTATCCCCGGTTATGGAAGGCGAACTTTCAAAAAATTCATGTATGCAGTATTAATTATTCTCAAAAATAAAAAAGACTCCTTTACGTAAAATTCGCTATTTCCAATATTTAAGGTAGTTGCCGTCCATGTGGCATTCGTGTTTTCCATCCTGTATATTTCACGGTACATTGGGCTCTATGAAAGTAGTATCTTAAATTGATAAGGACGCCTTGCAGATTGGCTAAGCTTGACAGAAAAAATAAAGTCCACTACAATTGACCTTTGGGTTATCTATATGCTTTTAGTTGTTTCTAGTACATAGTAAGGCGGTATAGAGTGTGGAAATTAAACTCAGGCCCTGGAGGGAAACTACTTTAAATCCTTAAGCTAGCTCATTTTACTTGAAGGAGACATTCCTTTATTTTTGAAAAGAAACAAATCTGCATTACAAGATTTTTTTAAACTCGCTTGCTTCGCCCAGGACTCGAACCAACTAAAATTTAAAAAAATAAACACTCTTTATTTTATTATACTAATCGGTAGTATTAATATTCAGGATAAAGTTTCTCTAACAAACATTTGGTCTTAAAAATAAAAATAATCGTTAAATCTAACATCAACTTTATTTTACTATCAATTTTGTAACACTTAAATTATTTAACTGATAAATTGTTCGAAATGAGCCCCGTCGTTCCGGCTACACAACATTAGATTACTTAGGATACTTCTCGCGATACCACTGCAGAGCTAAATCGTAGCTCTTGTTGCAAACAAAGTAAGCTTCTAATAACTCGAATTGTTCTTGATACGCCATTATGAGATAATTTAATTACGTAAGGGAAGCAACACTACTTAAATAAAATCTGTTGATAAAAATCGTTCGAATTTTAAAATTATTGTCCCGCATTGCAAACAAAGTCAAACGTTCCATTTTTAAACTTCTCCACTGAACGCCTCGGATCATGTAAGAAGGAAATGTGCATAGAGGTATTACCACCATTGAACAATTTTCTTATCGAAGATTTCAACAAGGTACTTAACGATAAATTAGCAAGCGTATACTTCATACGAAGTCTTTGAGTGTTGGAGAGATAACAGAACTGTTACGTGTCTTTTACTTGTTAAAAGTGAACAGTAACCAAATATTTTTTAGAGAAACTTTATCCTGAATATTAATACTACCGATTAGTATAATAAAATAAAGAGTGTTTATTTTTTTAAATTTTAGTTGGTTCGAGTCCTGGGCGAAGCATGCGAGTTTAAAAACATCTTTTAATGCAGATTTGTTTCTTTTCAAAAATAAAGGAATGTCTCCTTTAAGTAAAATGAGCTAGCTTAAGGATTTAAAGTAGTTTTCCTCCAGGGCCTGAGTTTAATTTCCACACTGTATAGAGCTTGTTGATATCTACAGCATGGAAAACTAGGTGGCCCGATGGCATTACGGAAAGTAAAAAAGAAAGACATACATAATCCACCTCGAGAAATTCAACTTACGCTTCCCATTTTCTTTTGTACCAGTCCCTTTCCTTTATAATAACCGAAATAATGGTGCGAAAGCAATTGATGGCTATTTTATAGCGAAAAATTCCAAGCGAATAGAGTTTGGCAGTTTGTTTGCAACTGAGAACTATTGGTGCCAAAACGTGTAGCGAGCGGAAAGTTGCCGTCAAGTTTAAACGGTGTTTCAGAAAAGCGTACGTAACATGGAAGATTGAGTTGGAAACATTCTTTGTTGCATTTTGGCAATGTATGTCGAAATAGTTATATCAAAGCAAGCAAATCAAATAACATTACTAAAATTTGCTGCTTTTTGATGTTCGGTTTGATTTATTTCAACTTTAACATTTTTAAAGCGGTAAATATAGGTGTACATACTATCAGTTTGAGGATGTTAAAGTTTAGCAGTTTAATTTTTTCCAGCTGTTATCATATCACGAAATTATGAATATCGGACAGGCCCTACACAGAACTAATGATCAGAATGAGATAAAAGTGAAAAGTGCTCGCACAAATGTTATTACGATTATCATGTTTGCAGCAAGAACGTTTTCTTGCGGAGATTTTGGAGACAAACGATGTTTAAAAACATCTAGTGATCGGCCACTCGCTACGCGTGACTACCTTGGTTTTTAGGATTCCGTAGCCAAATGGCAAAAAACGGAACCCTTATAGATTCGTCATGTCTGTCTGTCTGTCCGTCCGTATGTCACAGTCACTTTTTTCGGAAACTATAAGAACTACACTGTTGGAACTTGGTAAGTAGATGTATTCTGTGAACCGCATTAAGATTTTCACACAAAAATAGAAAAAAAAACATAAATTTTGGAGGTTCCCCATACTTAGAACTGAAACTCATTTTTTTTTCATCAAACCCATACGTGTGGGGTATCTATGGATAGGTCTTCAAAAATGATATTGAGGTTACTAAAATCATTTTTTTCTAAACTGAACAGTTTGCGCGAGAGACACTTCCAAAGTGTTGAAATATGTGTCCCCCCTGTAACTTTTAAAATAAGAGAATGATAGAACTAAAAAAAAAGTATGATGTACATTACCATGCAAACTTCCACCGAAAATTGGTTTGAACGAGATCTAGTAAGTAGTTTTTTTTAATACGTCATAAAAACATTGACCAAAGCTACAACAAACTTTTATATTCCGTTACTTGCTGCTACGGAACCCTTCATGGGCGAGTCCGACTCGCACTTGGCCGCTTTTTTCTAATATCCATACGCAGCGAAAAGTTAATAGTAAGTGAAGAATTGAACTATCAATCTGTCAGTCTTTGGCAATGACAAAAAACATTATTCTTGGTATCGTCTACTGTATAATTATAAATAGGTTTGACCTCCTGCATCATAGTGATGAACTCCGAGAACGCCCAGTTCAGTTGGCTGAGTAGCGAGTTGAAGAACGACGCGGCCTCCTTGGGGTGGCTCAGCAAATACTCCTTGATGCGGCCCTGGATCACTTCCGATGGACACGGCCCTGGGGATTACAACATACACACATTTAATATAGTGAAAACAAATAAACAAAGGTGCTATTACGATTATGACTTTGACTTTTTGAGCGGACGCAGGGCGATGGCGTAATATGGCGTCGAAAGCCAAGATCCTCTTTGGGCCACTGCGCTACAATAGTAAGTAGTAAGTAGGGAATGCAAATAACCGGTTAAACCGGTTATTAACCGTCTTTTGCATACTAAATTCGGTTATTAACCGGTTATTTGCGTTCTCTAGTAGTAAGTAAGTGACATCGACTTAGTAAGTTAATATCTATGCAAAACAATTATATTCAAAATTAACGAGGTAATTTACTACGAGACTCGAGAAAGAAAGAGTATTCGGTTAAAAAGATTCTCTCCAGTACAGCTGGTGAAAATCCAGCCTATCATCATGTAATGGTGTGATCGTATAAAACATGTATGCCGCATAAAAAAACACCTATGAGATACTTATTTAAGTTTTTTGCACTGTTATGGTGCATCTAGCTAGAGAGACATACCAAAACATTGGCTCATAAGTCCAGCGTCCACTTTAGCTCCAAGATTGTTTACTGTGGGCTCCCTGTCACCATATCTGAAAGAAAGGTTTATATCTCATTACGTTAAAGGAACTGTAAAGAACCGGGCAAGAGTTAGTACCAGTAGAGTTATTTTCTCTTTTCCCAATTTAATGTACAAGTTTTGTGCCGCCGATTTACCCTAGACAATATGACATAGAACTTTGTAATTGATAACCTGGCGGCGAGATGCGGCCACTGCCGGTGCCTGAAACCAAACCCTGAGCCGTGCCAAAAGCGCACCAGCACCCAGTTGGACTGCGCCCAGGCACGGTTCTGGTACGGCCGCACCAGCTCTTGTACCATGCTCATCTGTCTGCAAGAGAAAAAAATACCATCTACGTCAACACATGATTGAAAACGCTACTGGCTGTAACATCTATCGTCACAAATAGTCGTGTTCAACATGTCTCTGTATAGGAATGAAAAAGCGGACTAAACCCTTATGAGCACATCTATCTAAATATATAATAAAACAGTACCGTGACTAAGTGACTGACTGGTCCTAGGGACTTGAAATTTAGAGGGAATATTCCTTGGATATCCAAGGGGAGCACAAAGAAGGGATTCTTGGAAATTCATCTCCCAAGGGGTTAAAATAGGAGGGAGCAGCGGGAAACTAATTCAACGCGTTCGATGTCGCGGGCGTCCTCTATTGTTAAAATAAATGCGAGTTAGCACGGTCATGTCATAAATGTCATAATGTTGGGCGATAGCGGTAGTCATCATGCAACGGGGCACGATATGCGATACGGCTATTTGTACACATATATGTATGATGCTCGTCGTGCTTTGCGCAACACACCGCTCGATATGTATGCCATGAATCACAAGAGTTGCATGCTGTGCATTTGTTTTTATCGTTGGTCACTTACAGCCGTCGCACTAAGTCGTGGCCGTCGCATAAGGGTCTTATACATATATTGATTGGTTCTTACTGTTTCATGGGTACCCTCTCGATAGCCCTCATGGTGGCCGGCTGCGTGGCGAAGGAGGCCAGGGTCTGCACCAGGGACTCGCGCGTGCTGGCCAGCACGATGCGCTGGTCCGCGAACTCAGAGCACAGGAACGAGGCACAGGACACCACCAGCTCGTCCCACTCTGACAAATAAACAACCTTGAGTTAACAACAAAGGGCTCGATAAGCTCGTGCGCGATCGTCCCGGTGACAGACGTTGGGGGGACGTTGGGACGAGGCGCGAGGCGACTGATAGTACGTAGTGCGCCGTTGCGCGTTTTGGTTCCCCGCTACACATCGGCTCTAACGCCTAAATACCTGTGAAAATAACTCTGTCTGTCTTGGATAAACTGCTGAATCGATTTCAATGTAGTATGGTTATAGTTTTAGTTCCGGGATAGGAGATAGGGTACTTTTTATCCCGAAATATTTGACAGTTTCTGAGGAAATAGTGATAAACGACTTCTACGCTGATCCGTCCGCCGTTGCCGGTAATAACTAGTTATATATAAACCAAACAAATAACCGCTCGCAGAACAGATGAAATGACCGATCGAAGAGTTCTCGAGTGGCGTCCGCATACCGGAAGACGTAAAGTGGGTAGACCTACGAAATGGCTAAGGTTGCGGGGTAATGAAAGCGGCGCAGGACCGGTCCTTGCGGCAAACCTTGGGGGAGCCTTATGGCCTGCAGTGGACGTATTTCAGCTGAAATAATATCAGGGGACAATCTCACACAAATTGACCCAGTCCCTGACTAAGCCCTAGGCTTGTACAACGATAAACTTGTTTATATAGAGAAACTAGCGATCCGCCAGCGGCTTCGCCCGCTGCATTTTTTTTTCATGTCACTTTGGGGTATGAAATATAGATGTTGGCCGATTCTCAGACCTACTCAATACGCTCACAAAATTTCATGACAATCGGTCAAGCCGTTTCGGAGGAGTATGGGAACGAAAACTGTGACACGAGAATTTTATATATAAGATTGTATACTTAATTACATTGAAAACATCCAAGACTCAGGAACAAATACTCGTGCTCATCACAGAAATATCTGCACTTACCGGGATCGGAAGCCGCAGGACCCCTAGCTTCAAAGGCAGGGTCACTACCAACTAGGTTAGCGTGTCGTCAAATAATGATGAGAAGTCGAAGGTACACGAATATAGGATATACCTACTTAATGTTAATGAATCACCTGGTATCTGCTGCACGGGGATCGTGGGGTGCATGTAGAGCCGCAGCGTGTTGCACAGTTCTAACATGGCGTCCACGTGGTATTCCGGCACAAACGCGAACAGGGAGTCGCTAAACTCGCGCGGGTTTGCCTCTGTATCAAAAAAAACCCGGATATACACATAGGAATCTAACCATCCTTCTTTTTCGTGTGGGGGTAATGACTGGCACAGAAAAAATTCTTCATAGTCCTTAGGGGAACCTAGTCAAAAGAACTCTAAAGTAATTTGCGAAAAACGAGAAATGTACGACGTAAGCTGATGACCATGACAAAATAGGTAGATGTTATTTGCCGAACCTTGAAGCATGTTATGCGCGAATGAACATGACATGAGTCAAGTTTAGGCAAATAATCTCTACCTATTCCGACCAATGCTGATCACTTATCGCGTCGACCGTTTATGTCAACTCCATCATGTCGAGTCGATAGAAAATAGAATCGTTAGTAGCGTTTGCATCTCGACTAGGCCTACAGGGTTGGCGACTCACTGGTTATATGGTGATCGCGTGTCCAAGGGTCTTAGTGCCCACTTTCCATTCTTACCATGCCTTTGAATCTATACATTAAAAACTCTTCCATGACTGTATGGTTGACGGCAACGCACGACTAAACCGGTGCACCCAGGACCTTGTAATTTGGAAGGAATTTTCCTTAGGCGCAATAAGAAAGGATTTTTCTCAACGCTGCTCGGAAAATGAAAATTTTTGGTCCGGTTTGCGATCAGAAAATATCAATTTTATGACTGGATAATATTCTTGGCCTATTTCATACTAGTTACGTAAGTAAATAGTTTTAAAAATGTTTATTACCTTGCAGTAGTTGATTAAAGCACTATGTCTGCCGTGGCAGAAAGCGCATTCTACTCGTACACTTGAGGGGTACACACGTACTTTATATGACGCGTCCATAGATCGCGTAGGTACTTTCTGACCTCGGCAACAATGTACCATTATTGCAAATCTACCGCAAACGGAAATAAGGAGAGGAGTAGCATGAACCTAATCTTACGCGTGCGGAGCCACGAGGATTCCTCTAGTTTGGTTTTAAACTATGTCATATTATATGACTATTATGACTCATATACTTATTATTTAAAATGCTTAGTGACACTAATTTCCTACTTTGGCTGGACTCGTGGCTCGTCGACCCGACCTGCGTGTGCGACACGACCCGGGGCGTTGTCACTCTCGAGTTTGGACTCTGGGGACTAGAAAATGTCGGTAAGTTATGTGTAAGACAATTGAATAAATAATTCATTAAATACTTAGACTCAAACAATAAACGATTTCATTCATTCATTCATTCATTCATTCATTACTTCATTAAAATCAGGGGACAAACTCACACTATTTGACTATTTAATACTTTGACCGAGGCGGTGGAGGTTGCATGCTTAGCCCCAGCCTGCCCTGCCCTGCACCAGCTCCACCGCATACTCCGACGTCAAGAGCAACATCATCAAATGGCAAATTTGGCCGTTCGTGGTTCTCCAAGGCTTTTTATAAGTAAATTAAAAAACAAAGGTATTTTAGTCCCTAGGGATAAAATGTGGCTTTAGTCCCTAGGGATTAAGTGCAGAACTTTAGTCCGCTTATACATGGCTAATATAAGTCATTTTAGAGCGATTGAAATGAAAAATAATTTAACATTGTACGATTACGTAAATTTTAGTAGTAGATGCTTCTTCTCGGGTCTCTCATACCTTTGGTCAGAGCTGGATTCGTACTCTAGCTGTAACGATGCATAGCTGCCTCCGGCTAATAACGAGCTCTTTCCGGGAAGGATTTCTTTGCTGGCTACCTGAATTACAATTACATAATTGAAGCTGAAGAGTTGGTATTGAAGGATGTCATACTCGTGGAAAGTCCATTTATTGTTATTTCTGGACCCTAGGTATGGGTAAAAAACTTAAGAAGTACCCCTCTTGCATGTATTGAACTGTTGAAACAGACAGATGATGAATAGATCTATTGAGACATCTACAGCAATATTAAAAAGAGGAAAGATTCGTTTTTTTGTATGTTTGTAACAAAAAAACTCAAAAACTAAAGGACCGATTACAAAAAATATTTCGCTATTAGAATTAGGATTTTGGTGACAAACCGTGATTCAAGAATCCATAGGAGTCGCTATTTCCTAATTATTATATACATACCAACTTGATTTTAACCTTCAGTATTGTCATATTTCAAAATAAACTATTAAACTACTAAAGTCATTTTTGGTTCGGTCTATCCATACCTACTACTATATTTGTTTATCGCGCTTTCATATCGGGAGTTATCCTCCATACCAAAATGTATTATATTTATTAGGAATTTGTTGCATTTCTTCAGGGTTTTTTATACATCATACCAAATAAAAATAAATTTATGTAAAAATACGTTAAAAAACCGTTACTTGTGTTTGTTTGGGATTCCCTTTATTTTTAATATTTTATTTGTCATTAAATCCCCCGTAATAACATAATATTCTGAAAAAAAAACCTACTAGTAAATTAATAGATAACAGCTTTTTAAAGTAATGACAGACGGACGGACGGACAGATATCGTAGGCATATAAATAGGCTCCCGTTGGGCTCCCTTCAGGCATGAAAACCTAAAAAAGAATGGACGCAAAAAGAAAAACTAGACCTGCGTATGCGCAGCGTAGTCCATGTCCGAGGCCATCCGCATGGAGTGCAGGGTCCCGGCGAAGTGCTTGGTCAGCTCGGTCTGCCGGTGCTTCGTCCAGATGGCCCCGGTCACCCACGCCATCTGCAGCGCACCGGCTTCCAGCTTTTCCTGGATTCATCCATATACTTATAACGAGGCTTTAACGAGCAGCTAGCAGTGAGGATTTCAGTAGTTGACTACTGTTTTACTCTAAGGTAGCGTTGTAGGCACGAGCCACAACGCCACCAACCATTAAATAGGTCACAGGTACAGTTTAAAAGAGACATTATTGGGCGTTTTCCAAAAAAAGTGTACATCGTTAAGGACAAAAGTTAAGAAAATTTATTTTTTTCCATTTCGTCACGAAAATTAGCCATACATTTACATACGTTAATTTTCGTGACGAAATAGAAAAGTTAAATTTTCTTAACTTTTGTCTTTAACGATGTACACTTTTTTTGGAATACGCCTTATTACGTATGGATTAAGTTAAAATTTGCATAACTTTTTATACCTGTTTGGCGTGTGAGTGATGCATTTGTATTTGACGTAAGATGTTAAAAATATTAAATCCATTACAGCAGAGGCAACTGACCTCCTACGAAACATCTATAGTAGCGGGTAAAATGGGGTGAATAGAAATACAGCCTAAAATAAAACATATTGTAGTAATTATAAGACTCAGATTTGAACGTAATTGAACGTAATTTTCCAATAGCCTTGTCAATTGAATAGTTATTCTTATCAGTAACAAGTTATGAAATATTTTAGATTGTATTTCTATTCAACCTGCGAACCCCTATTCACCCTATTTTACATGTGCAAGCTGAATATCTACTAACTTGACAGGATCGAATCGGCTTTAGCTATTGATTATAGAAAGAACCTCTGGCTTACTGGCTAACTGTGGCTCAGATGAACACTGCACTACGGTACCGAAATAAACATGCTTTGTGCCAATATTTTTGGAAGAAGTAAGATATTTTTTGGATAAATAAGAGACACTACTAGGGGTATACTTCCTGTCAAAAGAAATAACTATAGATATGTCTTATACATGTACGAGTAGGATTATAATATCAACAATACCTCGTACACAGCCCTGGATCTGTCGAGTTCTTGAAGCATCCTCTCTGTAAGTTCACGTTTGATTCTTTCTGTTTCGTTAGGCGCTTGAACTGTGAAAATAATTTATTCAGAATTAACTATGTGTGGACAAAACAGAATAATAGGAATACAATACAATACAATACAAATACTCTTTATTGAACACCAAAAATAAAAAATAAAAACAGAACATGGAACAGTACATTTAAATCATAGGTATACAACAGGCGGTCTTACCGCTAAATAGCGATCTCTTCCAGACAACCTTGGAATTGTTGGAGTAATTGATTACTTGATTAGTTTAACAAAAAACAACTAGACGATTTCAAGATAATACTTTAGTTTAGATTACATAATAAAGTAATATGGACACCGCGGGGCGCTCGGTGCAGTCTTTATGCCTTGGATTAAGGTTGCATTTCCAGCAGAAATGTGCGAGGATGCGTGGCGAGGGATTCGTTTGTCATGTCATGACCCAATAGAAACACTTTTTATACACATCCTCGTTTAGCTCATCTTTTGTGGAAGCAGCTCAGCGGATCGAGGTTTATGTACGTACAAAACAAGTGAAAGATGTATGCGAGAAATGTGTTGCGAGGGATGTGTTGCAAGGCGCCGTCTGGCTATGTATATCTAAAGAGCACACTACACATTGCTACGCATTCTCGCACCGCTTAGCTGCCTCGCACATTTTTGGTGGAACTTTCACGTCGTTACACAGCCTCGCACCGTTTAGCTACCTCGCACATCTCTGGTGGTAACGCAGCCTGAGACTGGTGGGCGACTGCCGTGATACGGCTACGTGGAGAATGAAAGGGAGGTCTGGGGAGGCTGTTAAATAAAAAAAAAAATGTTCGGAGTACTTACAGCCACCGGCGTCTAGTTCTGCTCGTATGATGCTCATCCGGTTCTCAATGTCGTGCAGGCAGTCAGCCATGTCCAGCTGGTTATCCCTGAGTTCACAAAGCTGAAAACAATAGACAATTTACTAACTTAAGAATAGGGTACTTTGCTGCAAACAACATGAGATCTAATAACGGCTTTTAATTCGAATACAAGAAGCATACGAGTATATGAGACTTGAGATTGCACGGCGAACAATGCCTTGAAGCGAAGAAAAGTGACCATGAATGATGTTGCTTATGTATATTGTCCCTTTCTCAAAAACTCACAATGTCGCTAAGGAAAGGGACAAAAAACATAAGCGACGTCATTCACGGTCATTTTTCTTCGCTTTAAGCGTTGTCCAGTGTCATATATACTTAAGCTTCTTGTTTAAATAGAACAGGTTGTTTTCGATGCTTTTCGGACGCGGCAGGGTCAAGAACGACTTGTTTAAGAGAACCATTTATATTGAACGTACATTCTTAGTTTAATTTAAAAGCCAGCGCTACAGATAGTTATCTCTCGTTATCTGGCTAGAATGTGGCAGGTTTCGACTCGGTACTGTAAGCCTGGTAGGCGCCTATTCCTAAGCGTAATACTTTACGCACTTTCAACTAAGCTACGTAGAATAAAAGTATACGTCTTGCAGTGTTAATATATTCTTTCATTTATTTTAACGTTTAAATATACATTAGTTCACATGTCATGTGAATGCCAACGCGGTCCGTTGGAGACTCTGGAGCGTCCCCCTGAAAACCACCGGCGGGCATTCCATATTTCGAAATCTTTTTTATTCAAAAGGTTTCGAGACATTTCGACATAACAAAATAGAAAAAAGAAAACAATGAAAGGAGTATGTACTGCTACATCCTTCTTTCATTACATCCCTCGCCCCTCTGGAAGCAAGGTCCCTATCTATGCTATCCTATACGAAACCCTAATGACTACCTAAGGAGGGAGCAATACATTAAGGGAGATCGTCCTGCTCTACAGGATAATTTCCTGTGACAATATCGTATCTGATGCCAAAACTTGTGTTAGTGACGTACCATGCGTCATCGGCATCGTCTGCGCTACTTGCCATAGCAAACTTCGACTCTTCAAAAACCCTGCCAAAAATAAAAGACGCGATCCATGGTTAACCTTACATATCTACTGTCAAACATGCTTGACAGCCCAAGCACTGAAGGTGCATGGTCAACAAGAAAGAATCAATTCCCTTTATACGTTGCCAGCATAAAATTACAAAGCATTAAACATAGTACCAAGGAGGTTGGTATTGACATTTAAAAAAAAACAAATAGACCCGTGTCTATGCTTTAACGTCTTAGGGTTTAGCGCACACAGTCGCCTTACTTGCGGAACCATAGACATCCCATCTCATCAGACAGAGAGTTACTGTCTGTGGTGCCACAGGCACTATTTCTAAGTGAGATGACATCAGATATGTCATGTCACTTTGGCATTACAACTAAACTAATATTCTGAAGGAATATTAGTTTTACCTACCTATTTAAGTCGTGATAAGAATTCATGCTCTGAAAGAACATCAATCGTTATCTCCTATCAATACCTACTAACATAATGCTAAAATTTTATTACTAACTACAGCTATGCTAAGATATTTAATTACATGTCATTATATTAAAAAACCATATATCAGTAGTACAGTTTGCGAACGTAAGCGTCGCCAGATGGCAGCTTAACTGAAAACCACCGGCGGGCATTCCATATTTCGAAATCTTTTTTATTCAAAAGATTTCGAGACATTTCGACATAACAAAATAGAAAAAAGAAAACAATGAAAGGAGTATGTACTGCTACATCCTACTTTCATTACAGTACCTTCTCGGCGTGTTTGATGGCGGCGCCATGGTAAAGTGCCAGCAGGCCATCCAACAGCCGCAGGTAAGCAGTTCTGACGTCCGTTGCGCCTGCGCCGGGCATCATGGAGCGCGTGCCCTTTAGCGCCAGTGCGGTCTCTCCGGTAGCTCTAAAAATTATATGGTAAGTAGTTCATAAACAACAAAATTTCAACCGAAAAAGATCGGCACCTTACATCAAATCAGTCGAGCACGCTTAGTCATGCATACAAAGTTGTTTTAGCGGTTAATCCCTAAGATATTGTTTGAGTTGGATTGCAAGCCAAATATTGGTTGGGTAGGTATATCTCGTACTTAAATAATTTTTAGGTGTATATTTTAAAAGATCGTGGTTAGTAATCAATACAATACAGCAATACATGCATTCTTCATTGAACACAACATACAGTTACAAAAAGAAAAATAAACCATCCTGGTTAAGTGTAAGTTTCGATAGGTATACAAATCCCAGGAGGTTATAAAAAATGACAGCTAGGTATACATGATATCACAAAACTCAGTATTAATATAACAGCCCCAGAAAGCCCCTTTTATACTAGGTATTCTAGCATATAAAGGATGTCTCATAATTTACGACCATATTTTGTACGTGCGAACTTTTGCTGCCATACTTTTATCAAATACTTTTTATTTTTTACTTGCCAACAATTACCGCACAAACGGCAGCCAATTAAAATCTTGCATGAAATTTTAGAAATCTATTAGATTTAATATGTAATTGAGTAGCTTAGGTGTCCACTGTGTCCAGCGCATTTAGAATTATAAAAATGTATGGGATAAGCGCTACACACCACCGTCCAGTAGCTTACGTCAATCCAATACATATAACAATAGCGTCCGCCGAATGCATCTTTTCTAGGACTCGGACTGTTATAAAGGGGGCTTTCGTATGATGTAATATTTAAGCTGAGTTCTGAGGCACTCTGTATGTTACTAACGTCGGAGAGGCGAAGCCGTCTATTCCGCTGAAAGTCTCGCTGTAGGACGATGACCAGATGGAGCTGTCTGAGTCCACGAAGGAGGACGACGGGGGGGTATTTGTGTTTGGAGGGATGCTTCTAATAGCGAAGTGTCCAGTAAGTACAGCACTACCATTTCTTTAAAATGGCCATCGACTGCCTTTCGTTATCACAATCCCACTCGCACCTGAGACAATATTTGTCACTCGTTACATAGAAACTCGAAAAGAGCCGAAAGCTATTACAAGGAACTGGTAGTACTGAAACTTGATACAAAAGTTTTAACTTACAGGAAACTTATTTAGTTTAAACTTATATCAAGTGATTTGACTTTAAATAGTCCTCAACGATATTTCAGTTATCTTTAAAATTGCAACATTTCACGGCCTTTATACGAAAAAGTGGATATTTTTAGATTTAATTGGTAATTATATTTTGTAAATTAAGTAAGTAGGTATGTACTAAAATATTTTTAGATTTTTTGGGCACTGTGACTATTTAGACTAATCTCCCAAAACGTTTATTTATTTGCAGCGGAATTTCCATTCGCAGCTTTTCCTAAAATAAACGCGTCTTCTTCCGTCGGATTTTCCCCATTCCATAAATCAATTTGATAATGTCAATGATCGTAAGTCCCAATTCAGGGTGCTTTGGTCCTTCGCGCCTGGTGCAAAACTAACATAACCTATACCTAGTTCCACCTGCGGATGTAGTCAATAAATGACAATACGTCCTGCTTGCTATGTCAAGTCCACTAATCGATAAGCCATATGAGGAAGCAAAACCAATTCATACGAGATCGTCTCTCTTTCTTTCTCGTTCGAAACCCCAAATCTAGCGAGAAAGATTGTGGTTTTATCCAGTAAGGCACCAAATCTCCAAGCCAAGAACAAGGAAGAAGGCTGAGCCCTGACTCTATCACGGCAATAGCAAGAAGACGAGCACGCTTGTTGGGCCTTGCGTACTGCTAACGATAGTTTAAAACTCGCAAAGCGGCTAGATCTAATTTGATCTAGTCGCTCTGCGAGTGAAGTCTGTATTTAGTCTCAAAAGTCTTTATCAGTCCTGACAGATAGTGATCACCGCCTCTCATCAACTGCAACACCTGAAAAAGAACCGCAGATTCTTTGCACGCTTTTGAGTTAAGAGTCTGCTCGTCTCTTAAAGGTCCTCAAGTCGTAACGTTTCTTCAAACAGTTCCAAAACGTTTCTAAATAAAATCTGCCTTTTTTTTCGTCCGTTTACATGGCCGATGAAATTATATTAAACCTGCTCGCCAGTAAGACTTAACACAAGCACCGTGGCAGTGGAAATTGCATCTTAGCCTCGTAAGACCAAATACCTATTCTAGTAAAATTGTATTTGCGACCTTGGTGAACCGATCATACGGTGCCTTTTATACTTATTTGGCATTATGTCCTCAAGCGAGAACCTGGGGATTCGGGAGGTTAAATTAATGTTGTGTTGGCTTCACTACTCGTACCACAGGCGGCTTCCCTCAAGGAATTCACAGTTCCACCATTTGCTTAATAGCAATCGGCTTTTTTCGTGTTACTTTGCAACACGAGTGACAAATCAGTGCTTTCAGTGATAAAGGGATTAACTCAAAATCGTTACTCTTCATTAGAACAATTAACCAATCTTTTGATTTTTTTGGGTCTACAGCGTTTAATGATTTGTAACTTTTGGTATAAGTAGTTCCAAACTTTTGTTTATTGGTCACTAGTTTAAAATTTAGTAATTCGATATTATATTTTTCAAGATTTTTTCGAGTTATGCCCTAAGTCACGAAAGCTTAACGGTATAACGTGATTTGTCTTAGTCATATCTGTGATACTTAAGACTTAAGATGAGTTATTCCCTTAGCCAAGACTGCTATAAAAATACTTAAGTATCTCATTAATAACAAATCGTGTACTCCAAAATACGAAATATTAAAGTAATAAAACGAAAAGTTACCTATGAAGAGCATTCTAGCCAATAGCAAGGTCCAGGTGGTCTATGTGCAGATAGATCACTCGCGGCTAGTACAGCAACAGCGCTTTGAGTTAAATAGAAATCCTTCCTTCCTTTAAATTGGGAACACTTATTCGCTTTCAGTCCTAATGAATTTCCGCGTTGTCACGGAATAGCTTGTGCTATTCCGTAAATAGTGTTTTTATCAGAAAATAAGTGCGGACATGGTCTTAAGGTTGCATGTTTTTTTAAACACTAATAAAGAATACCAAATAAGTAGAAATAAGCATTTGAAAAGAAACCGCCATATCAGACACACGAAGGGTTCCTTACCTTTATCTATAGACTATAACACTTTATATTAGTCTACCTTTTGTCGTTATTAAACTCGACCAAAGAACGCAAAAAAACACGTTTGTTGTATGGGATCCCGCTTTGAATATTAATTTTAATTTAATTAAACATTATAAAAGCGAATATACAACTAGTGAATATTTCAAGCGTCTACCTGTTGCGTTATTAATATCGAGCAAAAAAACGGCAAAAAAATCACGTCTCTCGTATGGGCTCCCATATCCCTTAAATATTTATTTTATTCTGTTTTTAGTATTTGTTGTTATAGCGGCACCAGAAATGCATCATCTGTAAAAAAATCAACTGTCTAGCTACGGTTCATGAGATACAGCCTGGTAACAGAAAGACGGACAGGCAGACAGACAGTGGAGTTTTAGTAATAGGGTCCCATTTTTACCCTTTGGATACGGGATATGTCCTCTTGCTACATCACTAAACCGAGCACGCTGAATCCAGGCGTAATAAAATCATAAGGGCTCGTCTCATTCCCCTTTTCACTGTAGGCACTGATATATACTGTCAGATGCGAGTGCGAGAGTTATACCAAGCCGATGGCCATCAAGCTGATGGTAGTACTGTACCGACCTGTTTGGCATCGGGGGCATGGAGGCGTGCATGAAACGCGCCATGGATGAGATGACCTGGGGCAGAGTGGCGAGCCCTGGCGAGCCGGCAGCCATCTCGCTCACACCTGCAATTTGAAAACCTAAAAACAACATTACGTTCCTTAACAATTTGACTTTGGGCTTGTGGAGATAGAACCTGTTGAGGATCGTAGGTTTAATTCAATCACCGAAACAAATTATAGGGTTTGAATATTTGTAAATATCCGCGGCGAGCTAAGGAAAATAGAAAATAAACCATTTCTTATATCATCTTAACAAAAAAAAATATTCTGAAAAAATGTTTCTGGGTGGTTATGTGGCTTATCATCCCTAGATAATCTGCAATACTTTACTCAACACATGGATGTTCCGTAGTTTCCCAAAATACCCAATGTTGGGCACCGTTTGTACAATTTCCTTTCGTCTCTTTTGCTAAGGTTCGTGTTCAAGATGTCCTTTCCGCAAAACCTTTTGTGAAGCGCCTCTTTTATATAAAGCCCCTAATCGAAACGTCCCCTAATGTTATTTTCTTAATATTTTTAAAGTTCAAAGCTAGAACGAAAATTAAATACATACATAACATCAGGCCTTCATTCCCAGAGCGGGGTAGGCAGAGCTACAGAAATAGCAACAACTCTAAAAAGACTTGTATATAATCCTATATCCACATTTTAAACAATCAAGCCAAGAAGTTTACTAGTATATTAGTGACAGGTTGCAAGCTCATCGCTTAACAGTACTCCAAGCCCTTATTCCCTTAGTCGCCTCTTACTACATCCACGGAAAGACATGGAGTGGCACTATTCTAACCCGGCATCCACAAGGGATCAAAAATATCGGGTTGAAAATTATTAAGTGAAAAAATAAGATTGGGTTATGTAATTGAATTATAAATAATGCAGAAAAGACGTTTTACGAAAGGAAAGTTTCACAAAAAATACATTATTAAGCGAAAGATGGGGGTGCCCTAACCAAATTAATTTCCTAGATCTAACATATCTAACTATTATGTTGGACGTTTTTCCAGTGATTTAAAACGTTTTCTATTAAAATTGATGGTTAGAGTCTGATCGAAAGTGTCTAAAGAAAAGAAAATGTTCTTTATCTGCAATGTAATGAGTAGTATATCCAATGTACCTATATGAATCATTACTAATTATTGTTGTTTAGAACCCATTATACCGCGAAGCCCAGGACTCTAAGCTGTAGTATTCATCAGCGTTCAATGCCCCACGATATTGTTTAACTTTAATAAGTAATAGGCCCGGATTCTGGTCACCTTTATCGCGGTGGATTATGCTTCCGTCGCTCTTGGACTTGCATACTGGTTAGAAAGTGACAGTTGTTTTATCCCGGTTTATCCACATCGATAAACACGACCTTAATTGCCCGCTGGGAGACCTAAGAAGGGCAGGATGACCTACGCTCGTTTCAGAAATTTTGGTCGAACAAGAGGAACAGGGACGAGAGGAAGTGGAATTTTCCCTTTGGTAGATGTAAATTTATTATAGGTACACTGAGGACTAAAAATACGTCGTTCAAACGAGTACAACCCAAAGCCTCGAAAATACGTTGCCTATGATAACCGACGTATGCATAAATTTACAACTTTGCTCAAATTATTACAGGCAGAAGAAAGTATGGATGCATTTGCCACAGGAAGCTGCACAATTTATAGCAAAATAAACGTTAAAATGCTTCCCCGCTATCCATATATCATTCCCGGGGGTTTAATAATAAATGCAATTTTTCCCGGTCTGCGGCGGTGCATTTTTAAAGCCGCAAAGTGGTAAAGCTTACATATATTCATTTTCGAGGGTAATTGGATTTTATGAATCCGCTAAATTGTATTTTATGCTGATAAAAACAACAAAGGATTATGCCCCGGATTACCTCTAAAGGCTAAAAAGGTAAATTACGTCTACATGGCAGAAAAATATTATAAATGAATGTTGTTACAAGGTATTAAAGTATGTAATTCTCATTTAAGTACAGTCAAGGAATTTGATTCGCGTACCATCTTAAGTCTAAATTGCTGATGACAATCGATGATACTAAGGGTTATCTTTCTTTGCAACGCTAACATGACGTTTGTGCCGCAGTATGACATGTTTATTTACCGAGCTTTTCCGAGCTCACGTCACAGTGTGACATCTTTCGAAAATTTGGCATGGCATATGACAAAGACAGTAGTAGCATTTCTTTCTTACCACAATCGAATATAGCCGACTTTGTCCGATTAGCTGTTACTACCAGCAACGAATAAATAGGTTAACCATGACGTCCATGACGAACGTTATTGGCTGTTGCTATGGGTGATTTCACAATATTAGCTAACGCTTCTGACATGTTGTCGTATTGTCAACGTTACGGTAGCTCTTATCACTTGACAGTCCCTCGACGTTTGCTGTATAACAACGTCAACAATTTTGGACTAGCCTCAGAACATTCCCGTAATAAATTGACGTTTGACAACTTAATAAATATTTAATGACCAATAATACTAAAAAGCTATAGGCTATACATATTAGTAAAAATCAGAATTTTTATTCATAAAGTTTAATATCTAGTATAAGCACCTCCACTTTCAGACACAGCTAGGAGGCGGGCCGGCATTGATTCTACTATCTTACTACAAATGTCTGAATGACGCAACGATTCCCATACTTCGTGACAATGTTCTTCCAAGGCTTGTTTCGTTCTTTCTTGCCCATTTTCCCACCTTTGCACCATGATGCCCCATATATTTTCTATGGGATTTAAATCGGGAGATTTACTGGGCCAAGGAATTTCAATTATGTCGGGATGTTGGCGAAACCAATTTTTGGTGACCCTTGCCTTATGAGTCGGACAATTATCGTGAACGAAGTGTATATTCGGAACTTCTTCCTGTGGATAAACGCATCGCACAGTAGGAAACATGATTGTATCCATTGCCTCTACATAATCTATAGCTTTAGCTCGCGAAGGCAACTGGGCAAGCTCGCCGACACCCGCAGAAGATATCCACCCCCACATATTTACACTTATACGGCCTGACGCTCGGTTTGAGACTACATGTTCTTCTGCATACCGCGTCCTGTCATATCTCCATAAACTCAAACGTCCGTCTTGGGAAGAACGAAAGGTTTTTTCATCTGTGAATATCACAGTGCTCCAGTCAAAATTTTGGTATCTGCGTGCAAAATTAGCTCTTACAGTTTTGTTTGCTTCAGTCAATGCGACTTTTTTCGCGTATCGCCTATGGTGAATACCGATGCTCGAACTGTGCGTAAGCCAACGTCAAACCGATCAGCAAAATATCTAGTTGGCGTGAAAGGATGTTCTTCATAACGTTGCCTAATCTCCATAATTTGTTCAGCCGTCAGTCGCTGTGAACCGTGGTTAAAACGGCGGCGGTCTTCTGTATGGCCTTCTTCTCCGTATCGAGTGATCCATAGTCTTACAGTTGTTCGGGATATATTTAATGACCGAGCTATATTGTGAATGCTGCGTCCCTGCTCATGCAATGTAATTATTTGGCTTCTTCGTTCTGCATAGTTTACTCGATGCATTTTCAAAGTTTGACATTTAAATTTGACTATGTCACCAATTTGATGTCTCGGCAGATTTTTTTTTTTTCTATTTAAAATACGAAACTACAAATAGGTTCTTATTCAGAGTAGACAGATCGAGAACGTGAAATAAATCTAGTGGTGCATATCTAAGGTTAAAGTTTGCAGATCTTTCACCCAAACATGCGTCATTTTAATTATGCAAAACACTTTTGCTTGCTGAAGCGAAAATAAACATTAAGACATGTCTATCTTTCAAGCAATAAATCAGCAAAACGGTACGCGAATCAAATTCCTTGACTGTACGTTGATCGTTGCCTAGTAACCACAGTACAAGCCTAGAGCTAGTTTCAGACTAGGTCAACTCGTATGTGATGGTACCGTGATATTTATTATTTATTTTTTAACACAGTTGCTCAAAAAGTGGTACATTTCGTAGCTGTATATCGTGTGGAAAGTTGGATATTCCGCACTAGTGCGTTATAGTTTTCCATTCTTTTTTAAAATATAATTTTGTTTCAACTTCCAAGCCGTGCATCCAACCAAAGAGTTTGCATATTCAACCCCTTTTTGATTACGTCATTTAGCATTGAGACTATACATAGGTAATATAAATACATACATACACACATAAAATGTATCTAGGTAATATTAAAAAAAAAAACAGCTCTCATCAAGATGACTGAATCTGAATTAGTATTACGAATGATTAGATAGTTGCGTATTAAGGTGAATTCACATTACACCATGCCGAAACCGGGCCGAGCCCAGTACATACCTACGGCGTAATATGAATCCACCTTTACGCATTACCGCTGGTTAATAGAGAATTATACGTTTTGATTTTTAAATATAGGTAATTAAATTACTGTGACTTTTTTTTCCATTTGGCTGAATGGTCACAACCGTTGCCATTTCATAAAGTCGTGTGTCAATTAAAAGTAAAATTGTCTCTTGTAATAGTTTTATTTACTGATTTATTTTGTTTCATTGATATTTTTTCGCAAATGTATTAAAAAACGTCGTTTGATACACGTGCGGAACTGTCATTTAACTCGTCCCGAGTCTGGTCCCTCACTTGCAGCTCGGGCCAAGATACTTGGGGACTCGTGTAAAATGGCATGCTTTCCGCGCTTGTATATATTACTGTTTAGTAGTTGCTGTAAAAACCTTCTGAGTTAAATGTTTTAATTTGTCACCTTATCCCTTCTAAGGTAATCTGGAATAGATCGCTAATCAGCGATAAAACCGCCTGTTGTTTGTTGTCTTTTTTATTTAAATTGTGCTATTTCTCTGTAACGTTTTTGTTTGGTTTACCTACAATGCAGGTTTTGTATTGTATTGAATAACTGAGACACCGTTTTCTACTTTTTACACGACGGCTGCTCAAAAAGGAGTGTTTTCAGGTCATCGTCTTATAACTATTATCACTAAAAGGAATTAAATAAAAAACAAAGGATTAAAAAAACACATTTTTACTGTAGTGTGCTTTTTAGCAGGCGTGTTTTTTATTATTTGTTTTTTATAACTATTAATTAAGGTCAGGTGGGGCATGTGCATTTAGAGGGAAAGCGCCTCTACCATCGATACCTTTGCACTTAATGACATTTTATATTTGAAACAAATAAAAATGAACTTTATAAGACTTGAAATAAAGTTTAAATTGAATTGCCTGGATTATGTACTTTCTATAGCACACCGTGTCTTAAGAGGTTATAGAAAGCAAATATTATGGAATGTGTTATGATGGTATCTTATATTAGGGAAGTTGAACATTATGACACTAGAGTATTATTGCACTCGAAAATTATGGTATGTGATATTAGGGAAAATTAAGGTTAAAGCCAGTGACCATAATGGCAAATTAAATCAGTACAAGTAAAATTATGAAAAATAAAGGGATACCCGCATTTGGAGTGTTAGGATTGCAGTGTTAAGATTTTAGTTTTGATAATGCCTATGGTCAGGTCCCACTTACCGTCAGTTTACGGTTTAAAAGATACAGCTCGTATGGCCGTATTAATAAACTGATCTCGACTGCAATGCTCGTCTCAAGATGCGTCAAAAATGACAGTGTTTTATGGCTTGACGTAACGTGTGACGGGCATCTTGGCCAAGATGAGTTTATCAATTTAGTTAGCGTGGCCAGTCCACCACGAATGCCAAGTATGTTAGGCACCCATTGGATACAGAACCCTAAAAACTATACCTGCTTGGAAGATATTGATGGTAGATGCACTTTCCCCGTGAACCCACTTGCCTGCCAAAGATCTCAGTGTTTCTGGATGATAGTTACCCATGTCGATGCCTCCCCCTCTGTTGTAGTTGGGCTCGAAGCTCTGCACGAACGGACTGTCCTCCCCCAGCACGTTTACCAGATCCTGCCTGGAACCACCAACGTCTAGAGTGATCATGATCACCGAGACAAAGTATTTGGACTTCCCAAGACCGGGATGGTTGGCGCTCACTTGGTATGGTAAGCTACTACGCATACATGATACAGTGGACAGCCGTTAGGAACAATAGATGAATGGAGTCAGTGATATTTTGGAAATTTGTGTTTTTGAATTTGCAAGATAAAGGCTAATATTAATGGGATTACTGATCACGAGTTTTGTGTTCCTGAGACTGGAAAGTCTTCTATTTATTTAAGTATGTATTTCGCTATATTAAATTGTTAATCGTTATCGAGAACCTATAGAAGTGCCTAGGACTAAGTAGGATGATTCTGCCTTCCTTTCTTTGATCGCCGCCATTCTGTCGTAATACCAAATAAGACGGCTAACTGCGTAGTATATAAGCATTTTAAATTTTACATGGATACCAATCGAGTATAGAATGCTTCAACAGGTACATTGCAGTTAGCTGCCTTCTTTAGAATTACGACAGCATTGATTGTCTTCACATATTCCAGATAAAATTAACACCTTCTTTGTTATTTTTAATGAAATGGAAACTAACCCCGAGTCTACTTTTTTACATGAATAGTGGCTGGTAGTTAATCATTTTTATTTATTTATTTCAAAAACAACTTAGATGGTAGGTATACAAAAAAAACGCCAAACTAGGGACTAGGGGTTGACGACAACTGTGACGGCAGTTGAAACGCATTATTAAAACTTGTTAAAATTTTAAAACTTCTTTTAATGTTTATATTGTTTTTTTCGGCATTCTCATTTTATTTCCGTGATATTTTAGTTCAAATATATTGGATAAACATAGTAATTTACGAAATAAATGCGTTTATAAGGTCCTTACATTTTAAACATGGAACAACAGCTGTGACGTAATTCCTTTCGTCGATTATGTATGGAGTGTTTTTGTAAGGGGTCTGAACTATGACTTTTTAAAGCTTTATATCTTATATTCCTCTCTTTCATATCACTTTCCAGAGAGCCTAAGGTGTAGAAAGTTTTCCCCTGATATTTATTTTTATCATTGGGTACTTCCATAATACCTCAATTTACGATCGTCGGGCGAAATTCAGGTCGAAGCTACCAACGATGCTTTCTGATAGGATATTTTATAGGTACCGTGCCCAAAGCCCGTACGAGTATAGAAGTTCAGCTGAAAGTAGATGTTATGAAGTGAGCCAAATGCCTACACCTGGCGCAGCTTAATTGACCATTAAATTCACTTCAGTTGTTGTTATGGTTCCTCCACAGCGTTTGTATTGACGCTGAATATTTTTCAACACGCTATACCGAATAGCGGCATCAGGGGAGCAGAAGCAGAAAATTACACAAATTTTATTTTCAACATTTTTCATTATAGTTTCGAAGTCGGGATATTGGCTCGGCGGCGCTTCGAAGGATAAGAAATATCACTATCAATTGAACTCTAACTGGCATATAGGTCAGATACAGCAGTCATCAAGGGTATTGTTAATCATTGTTTTTGTCTCACTGCTAAATGTCTTTGTATTTTATGCTCACTAGGATTTTTTTTTTCTTGTCTCTTTCATTATTATGCTTTTGTAATTTGATACCGTTGTCATACTTTTCATACGTATTGTCTCAAATTTCGTCAAAAAACGATTTATATTCTCTTTTACCCTTATTTTACCGTAAATTGTAGTTACTTTTGGCGCTTCGTGAAATCCAAAAAGAATAATAGTTTTTTACCAGATTCTATGTTTCTAGGTGACAAATCAGTCTCTGATGGTGGTCGGATCTGTGATTTATTTAATCAATATTTTCTGTCCGTTTTTGAGGCGCCTCAAGTAACCGCTCATAATGACTCTAACTCAGCTTTGAATACTGACTCAAATAGTTTGCTTTGCCTTGGGGGAGTTGATGTGAACTGTGATAAGGTGTGTAGTTATTTGAGGAGTCTCAACCTGAACAAGGGTGCGGGTCCTGATGGCATTCCACCAATCTTTTTGCATCATTGCCGTAGCCAATTATCTAAACCGATTGCGATATTGTTTAATCTTTCTTTGCGGTCAGGAATAATGCCCAAAACTTGGAAACAGTCTTTTGTAACACCGGTGTTTAAGGCTGGCGATAAACATAATATCGAAAATTATAGACCGATCTCTAAGCTTAGTACTATTCCTAAGCTCTTCGAGAAGGTTATTTATGATACTATGTTCGCCTGTGTTAGACCCTTTATAATATCGGAGCAGCATGGTTTTGTAAGTAAGAAGTCGGTTGAAACAAACTTATGTGAATTTGTAGACAATATTTATACTGCTATGGATGAGGGGTTCCAAGTTGACGCTATATACACCGATTACTCGAAGGCGTTTGATAAAATTTCCCATAATATTCTGCTTAGGAAACTGAAGGGGGTCGGGATTCATGGCGACCTATTGCGTTGGGTGGAGTCTTATTTGCGTGACCGCTGCCAGGCCGTAGCAGTGAAAGGATTTTGCTCTAGTTTTGTCCCGATTACATCTGGGGTCCCGCAGGGGTCCCATTTGGGTCCTTTATTCTTTAATATTTTCGTTAATGACGTCATCTCAATATTTAGTTCTAGTAATTGTTTACTTTATGCAGATGACAAAAAAGTTTTCAAAGTTATCAGAACTATCAATGATTGTTATCTTCTGCAAGATGATTTAGATAAGCTTTACCAGTATTGTTCTGATAACCATTTACATCTTAACATTGGTAAATGTAATGTTATTACTTTTACAAGAAAATCAATATTCATTAATTATGACTATTATATTAACAATAAAATTGTTAAGAGAACATCACTTGTAAAAGATTTGGGAGTTTTTCTGGATAGCAAATTGCTCTTCAGTAATCACGTTGATTATATTACTGGTCGGGCTTTTCGACTGCTGGGTTTTATTTTAAGAATGGGAAGAGAATTTCGGCGCGCAGATACAATTTTAACTCTTTTCAATTCCTTAGTCAGGCCGATTTTGGAGTATTCTTCAACTGTTTGGAACCCTCAATACAATATTTATATTGATTCCATCGAAAAACTTCAAGACAAATTATTCAAACACTTAGAGTGGAAATCTAAGCGGTCGGACTGTTCGTTCTGCCGCGGCAATGTCGTTTCGCTTGAGAGTCGGCGCAAACTTAGAGACCTTATTTTATTGCATAAAATTATTTCATGTGAGATTGATTCCCCGCACTTGCTAGGTAAAATTGGCCTTAGGGCTCCTCGCATTAATGCTCGAGGTAATACCAATCTATTTCATGTTCCCTTTACTCGTAACAAATATGCATCGAATTCATTCTTATGTAGAACTTTTAAAAACTATAATAGTACGTTTTCTCACTTAGATATATTTAGTCTTTCCCTTCTTAGATTTAAGATAGCGTTGTCTAAACATTAAGTGTTGTCTGTTTTTAAATTAAATATTTGTACTTGAATTTAATACTAAGTATAACATACAACACATATTTTTAACGTGTTACTCTGTATTGTATTAGTTAACTGTGGTAACTTCACTGGTCAATGTATAATGTAAGTTTTTTTTTGTAATATTTTTTCTTTACTTGTACCGTTTGTGCCCAAATAAACATTAAACATTAAACATTAATGCTATAGAAAATGATAAATGATAATGATAGGTACTTGAATTGTTATATTACGTCCTTTTATGTCATCTAAGAAATCTACAGTCGCAGAAAAATTATTGATACCTTCTTAAAGTACTTAGTGTAGATAATAAATCACGAAACATATTTATAATTAAATAACACACTTCCCTATTTATAAATTACTGGCTTTGAATACTGCGTGTGATTCTACCAATATCTTTCATTCTTTCATATCTGTGTGTACTCTGGGACACACTGGTCAAGAGGTCAACCAACCGTCTCATGTCTGACGCCTAGACCTCAGGAGGGCCTATCTTATAGCAGTTAAGCCTGTGTTTGGCTAAAGCTAATAACGTCATCTGATGATGACTTACCGTAGCGTCCTGACGAGAAACGGCAGCACGCCGCCGAGCCGGTCCACATTGTAGAAGTCCAGCTCTCCATCGATAAAGGTCTTCGTGGGCATGTGTGGGGGCATGTTACTGAAATACAAGGAAATATTTAGCAAAACACGTCTTATTTAAGCAGGTCACAGCAGAAGTCGGCTCTGAGGCGGAACATGAGAAATTCCTCTATGCCTTCATGCTTGTTATCCTTCTAATTATTTGCGGCTTCAGACTCCTTGCTCGTACCGTCAGGTGACCTGGTGGTGGCTTAATACTGGAATACGATCGGTTGGCATACTGCGAAGCAGGAAGCCCAAAGTTCGGATGACTTGGCTAGGACATCGGGAGAGAAAGATAAGCTAAGCGCAAGACTGGAGAGCTTGTCGCTAATAATAGGAAGCTTATGCCCTGCAGTAGGTTAATGTTTTTTTTTATATAGGTAGCCATAAAAGGCAAACGAGCAGACGGACCAGCTGATGGTAAGCAGTTACCGTATAATAAACAATGCCAGGGGCACAGCCAAGTCGTTGCCTATCAGTGAATACTTTTTTTAAGCCACGCTTAAGGGTTACTTGTCGTAGTGCTAAGGGAACATCGTGGAGGGTAGTCCATTCCATAGTTTCAAGGTACGAGGAAGGTAGGAACTTTGGGAACGGACTGTATTTTAATGGTTCCTGGATTTAATTAATTAATATAGTTTAGATCTACGTACTTACGTGTAGCCCAGCGGGTTCTCGTTCCACAGCTTCAGCACAGCGGTGAGCAGCCTCGCATGGCAGCACCATGATATCGCCGGCGAGTTGCGCGATATGTTGAACAACCGCTGGAACAACCGCGGTGGTATGAGTAGAGATCGTCTAATTTCTACACAACCTGTAAAGGTATTCTCTCAGAAAGCATCGCTCACTTCGGCATTAGACCAAGTTATTTAATAATAATAATAATAAGGCTAAGCTTTAGACCGAATTGAAGGGGCAGCGGATCACAGTATTCCTTTTTATCCATTTGCAATAAATAGATAAAAGATCCTTCTAAAACATGTGCTATGGTGTATTAAATATTTTTTTACGAGTACATGTAACGGGATCCTAAAGTTTCACAAATGATTAATTTCACAACCATCATTTGACTAGCCGCTTTTTTTCCGAAACTGTTAATAAGTTAAGATTTATTTCAGGAACATAGTGTAGAAACCTATAGGTTAGGTCAGGTTAGTTTTATAAAAAAATTGAAATATTTTTAGTGACAGAAAGAAAGCGGGTTGGTAAATGAATAGGTTGCGAAACGTCAACTAATAAAATAGGTTGCGAATAGGCAGCTGGTGGAAATTTACCATGTCCAAAATGCAGTTGTCCATAATGTACCGCCTGAACTTCTCCAGGAATATCTTTCGCGTAGACGGCACCATGTTAGAGCCGTCGGTGTTGTCCAACAGCATCAGAAGAAATTCCAACTGTTGCATACAAATTAAATTTTCATATGATAAAAGCTAGAGAATGCCATAGCAATTTGCGTACTACCATACATATTACACTAAAATAACACAAAAAGATGCCAAAATTAGCAAAACACTAGTATTCTGCCACAACCCCGAGGAACGACATAGCTACAACAAGCAAATTTATTGACAAAAAGAACAAGATAATAATATTTCAAATACACACACAGTGTCATGCGTTGGCGTGCATTTACGTGTAAGTGTGCGTGTGCGTTAGGTTGCGAGAGAGACTTCCTTTACTGATGATACCTGAATCTGTTCCAAAGGCTCGATGGCCTTGGTTATTTTGTTGCAGTCCTCTTTATAACGCGCTTCCTTGACGCTGTCGTCAACGGCCGCCGCGTGGAACTTGCCAATATTATCTACAAACATTAATAAGCTGGTTAGCGCGATAATTGATAAGGTTGCACGACGTTTCGTTGGAGATGCTGTTTTTTTGCTCATGGATAGGCAGTCACAGCTGTTAGCGCCTGCTGATGAAGATCATGGTCAGCATAATTTAATAGGTCTTCGGTGGAATTGTCTTTAAAGTTCTTCCCTAGATAATTGACCTCTTTATTGGACAGAATAAAGTCATTTTCTTAAAATTTTCTTTTAGTTGCTTTGAGTCATTTTAATAAAGTTATCACTTAATATGACACATGCATAATGTGCATAAAATAAATAATGGAACAGGTCTTTGTGGATTGATAACAGTAAGTATAGCTATTATCGTTTACGATCGGCTTTTTTTGTCAATTACATACATAACAAAACGCCTTCATTCCCAGAGTGCGATAGGCAGAGCCACAGAAATACCAACAACTCTAAAAAGACTTGTTTATAATTTAGTAACCACATTTTTCACAATCAGGCCAAGAGGTTTACTAGTGTATTAGTTACAGGTTCTTGTTAATTGTTGATTATTATATTCCTAATTAATTAAGTGATAGTAGACTTACCTGCTCCGGTGGATGCTTTTGACGTGCGAGTAAATGTGCCTTTTTCCGTCATTTCTGAAGACAAAATGTAGATTATTTAACAGATGGTAAGTACCTGACTAACTAACAATGAATAATGCTATTTAACGATCCTAATATGACTGGGGTACTCTAGCTGGACCGCTTGCCGCAACGCGTCCTGCGGCGAGGTGGAGACGATTTACGTGTGGTATTTGGTAGGAGTTGGATAAAGCAATTGCTGGACATCAGCCTGTGTTAGTCTACTGACTAACTATATGATTGATGATGATTGATAATTTTAAGGTAGGCACTCCCATGGCCTTCGGGACGAGTCGGAGACCACGATAATCTTTTTATGATGCACCACCTAAGCATACCCTCATTATTTGATAGGTATGTCAAACTCAGTATCCAAAACGGATACAATTCTCTCCAGTTAGTGACGACCGTTACTACAGTACCCGTACCGTACACTTCTTTTCTATTGGCCATTCTGGGCACGATCAGGTGACGGGGCCCTCTAGTACCTGACAGTTTACCAACCAAAAACAAACGGTAAAAATAATTGTCCGTCTGTCTGTCTGTGTACGTGACCCTATTATTCTCAAGTGCCTGATAAGATGAATTGCAGAGAAGAAGCGTCGCAAGAAACTTTTGCTAAATTTAATTTATTCAAGTTAGTATAAAAGACAAAATATATATAATATATAAAATATATACCAGCTATTCTAGGGTCGGTCTCCCCCTGCACCGAGGTGGGGCGCTGCCACCAGGGGTCACGGATGACGGTGCGCAGGACCGTCTCGTCGGGACACTTCACGTTCAGGAAGTTATCGAACCTGGGTATAACAAAGATAAGAAGACACAAATTGTAAGTAGAAGGATGACTCTTCTTTCTGATTATGGAAACAAACGGTTCACTATGGATAGTCAGTGATAGGAGTTTTAAAAAACATGTTGTGGTTAAAAAATCTGGTGACCATTTTTTCATGAAAATCTTAAATACTATCGTAAAAACACAGCCTATCAAATGAAAAATTCGTTAAAATTGGTTAGGCGATTCAGGCTGACCGACATATGGAGAAATAAACAAGGGTACGTTGATTTCTCTGTCAACCATAATGGGATTTAATAAATAAAACGACATACGATATTTTGTTGAAGAACACGTATTTGACGAGGTGGTGCCGCGTCTCTACGTGCTGCATCAGTCCGCAGATTACGTACACTCCTTCTACTTGCTGTGTGAAGTTGAGGTCCTGAAGATGAGGTTGCCCATTTAAGAGACTATACATATGAATCGGTTCGGCCCTGTATTTGCTTTTAATGCCAGATCCAGGGGACATATCTAGGTCCATTTTTAAGAATAGGTGCTGTAGAGTTACTCAATCCGCCCCAATTAGCCTCCGTGATAGGTAGGCAAAAAAGAGAGAGAGAAAGAAAGGCCGCTGTTCGTAATGAAATTGACAACATGACCCAATTTTTATTCAGTGTTCGACGTTTAATTTGGTGGTTGCCACATGAGGATATTGTAGTTCGACCTGCCACTAGTTCATACTCATTTCTGCGAAGCTAATGCAACTGTCATTTAATATCATACGAGTGAGCTATAGTAGATACCTACTTCCTTATGTCTATAAGGATTACACAACACTGTAAGAGATTCAGAGAGCATATATATTTTTAGATTCTTGTCTTCTAATATATTGTTATCTTTGGATAACAAATTAAGACTGAAAACTTTTACAAGGCTTATTAATTATTCTATTATATTATCTGCGTTGATACAGTTACCTATAAAAATACCCATATCGCGTAAAGAGAGTTAACGTGGCGGTAATTATGCAGCATAATCGCCGTTGAATTTCTTTAAATTAATTTATGGCTATAAGAACTACGAAACGGACGGGTAACCCACAGTTAGAAATAAGATAAGGTAGGTAAGTATTACTTGGCTAAACAAAATTGAAGAACTGTTAGTGTTATTTACATGATCATGACACCATTTTGACCAAAAAACATGCGCGTGTTGTGGTTGCCTCTTGAGGATACGGTACTTACACGTGAACTTGTATCAAACTCTTTTTTGACAAGCTATAATGTTTATATATTATCTCTGACATTACGTTTGTAGTAGATAAAATTACACGTCACGTTACAAATAAGAACGTCTTAAACGAGAGTCTTGTACCTCTGGGCTTTTTCAAATCACTGAAAAATTGAATAAGACATAACCAAGAAAGATTCAGTACAATAATACAGCAATAATCTTTTAAGGCCGGGAATCAATCTAGGGATTCATCCTTTCTCAAGATCTCTTCAGAATTTTCGAGAATCTCTCTTAAACAGACGCGACGCAACTCTATCTGTATTGGCAAGCCGGAAATCCAGAGCTGCGCACGCAACGCACGCACACGTAAGGTTGTACATTTATAAATTTGTCTCCTACCTATCAAAATAAATACTCCTACGGCACACACACGAACTGACGTCAGTGACAGACGCATAGAATAATGGATCCATGTAGCTCGTGTGTGGCCTGTGTTTGCGTAGCGTGCGCCGCAGTGGTATTCCAGCTATACAGGGTGGCTCATTTAGATCGGTCAGTATGGGAAAGTCAGAAACTATAAGTCATACGAAGATCTGTTCTTAGGAACCATGTCATCGATTTTAATAACAAGAATAACTGCATTCATACATTAAAAAAAAACCTATACCTACTCATCGCGGGAATCAAACCCGGAAATTAAGAAAAATAAAAAACGAACACTATTTCTATTTAGTTATCGATTGTGTACGTCTAGAGCTGCAAATGTTAGTGTGAAACATGATGGTTAAAATTAATAAAATGCACTGTTTTCATACCCTAAACGAATTGAATGTTGTATTGAAAAAATGGTAGTCATTTCGAACACCTACTAAAATAAATTAAATGATATGAAAACAATGAATTTTAATAATTTAAGACATCATGTTCTGTAGTAACATTTGCTTCTTAAGACCTACACAATCGGTATCTAAATAGAAATAGTATTAATTTTATTTTTCAAATCGTCCGGGTTCGATTCCCGCGCTGAGTACATGTTTTTTTTTAATGTATGAATGCAGTTATTTTGTTATTAGAATCGATGACATGGTTCCTAAGAACAGATCTTCGTACGTCTTACAGTTTCAGAGTTTCCCATACTGACCGATCTGAATGAGCCACCCTGTATACTACCCACGAACATGCAGGTAACCCATCATTTTATCGAATTTCACTTCATCGATTTTATCATTACATAATAGGGTTCTGAACGATGGTTCTGAAATAAATCCTGAAATATTAACAGTTGCAAATAAAAAAGCGGTGTCGCAAATGAAAAGGTTGGGAAATGATGCATTTGGCTAAAAGGCAAGATCTCGTTTTCAGGATATCTTAAATATTAATTACCAAAAAATAATAATTCATGTGACGACGAGAGGCACCTTTCGTTGAAATGAAAATTCTGCGTAGGCAATTCTAATTATACGTTCGTTGAAATGTGTTTCGATAAAATAATAGGTACCCGAACACACAATATGTGTGTGCATGTCTGTCATCCTGTTTACTCTTAGAGCCCTGCCGGGCTAGCACACTAGGTATGTCTACTCTTTTAACTGGAGCGTAATTTTGGTAGCATCGGGCTAACACACTAGCATGACACACAATTTATAATATTTGGTTACATTCATGACTTTTGCTGATCTTTTTATATAAAAACAGAAACACTAAAGAAATTGTAAGGACGTTATCGAGTTTTGAGGAATGGAGCGGAAGTTGGGCGAAAGGAAAATATTAAAAGAAGGTGTGCCCGATGGAAAATGGTTACTAAAAATTAGAATTTGTCTACTGTTTTAACATAAATAGTATTAGAAGCAGGCAAGTTGTGTTGCATTGAAGACAGAATAGACGCCAAGAGTAATAGGATGTTAGTAAGTAGTGAGAGCGGAAGTAATGAAGAGAAAAAAATAAATGCTATAAATAATCTTATAGGACCTGTTGTAATTTATTTAAACCTAATCTTGCCAAATAAAAAAGTACTAGATTTTGATAGGCCAGTAAAAAGGCATTCGGTAAAGCCTACCAAGAAGCGAACGCTGTTAACATTTCTTTTTTTCTATAGAGTCCGAAATGTTGAGAGTTGACATAAGCGGTTGACTCGATCTGTCCTATACATCTATCCTATACATTTTGTACATTTTGGAAAATAGATAACTTTGCGTTATTATACATCTTTTCTAGGCCCCCGGGTCAGCTGGTGATGAATGCTCTGATTCGAAATCTCCCAATGATTGTATTCTCGTAACGCTGCAATCGATTGCGTCATCTCTTTAGTTCATGCCCTCATGATAATCTCTTCCCAATATCTCTCTTCCCATTTATAAAAGTTTGTTTATTTTTAAATGAATAAAAATGGAATCATGAAATTTCTATAACTCATTACCTTATGGAATTGTCCGTTTTGTTACCAAGAACTCTATATTGGATTTAGGTTACAAAACGGACAATTCCATTTATCTAAGGGACATATCAGGAATTCTATTTTTCTTGTTCAGTATAATGGTCCCTATTATTGTGCAATTTTTCCAAAATCGGAAGAAATATTATATAAGACTTTAAAAAAAATAGCACACATTTTTTTTTAAAGTCCCCGTTTATGCTCCTATAATAACGTAGAGCGACGTACTATGAAAGGATTACTAAGGAAGCAGCGGAAGAAGGACTCTACACATAAAAAGTAGCAAGCATCTATTTATAATTACATACGACAGCTAAACCCGCAGGAAATTATATGTCATGAACGTACACAGAGTGTGATAGCCCGGCTGTTGAGGTTAATATAAAAGAAAAATAAAAAAATGGTAGACAATTTGCCTTGGTGTCCTCGGCAGGGGGCTGAGTTGGCTTAGGTTCTTGTGGTGTCGAGCGGAAAAACTTTTTTATTTTGTCAAAACTACTTGTTACGTTTGTTTCCGTTTGCTGCATTTGGACTACCTCCAAGGGGGCCTGTTGTGAAAAGAACTGATTATTAAGCTACACAAAAAATTCAGAAAAGTTTAGTAATTTTGCATTTCATACGTAGATCAGATAGATTAAAACAATATTATGCGGAAAGCCATCCAAGCTGAAACATCTGCGTCTTTTCTACAAGCCAACTGAATTAAGTTTCCCAAGACGCCAAGTTTCATGTGTGCAATAAATAAAGCATTTTATACAATAATTTTGGATACGGTAATTAAAAAGTGCAACGGGCGGTTAATCGCCGGTCCAGCAACGAAAATTTGCAAGCGTTTCTTACTGTCACATAAAAAAAAAAAAAAATTTAATTGTGGGCACTGAATCATTACCGGTGTCACCAGGTCAAAGAGCAGGCACTCCCGCACGATGCAGTGCTCCAGGACATCGCACAGCGCAGCCTCGTCCAGGAACGTCCAGAGGAGGTCCAGCATAGTACACAACCGGGACTGAGGTTGTGATAGAAACATGTCTGATAGATTTACCTAAAAAAATACCGTTAAAGGTAGACAGGTTGATGGAAACCAGTCTTCGTTGCCCATAAACACGATCATTCTATGGGCAGAACCGGTCTTTCAATGAATACCTACTCTTTTACAGCCAGGTTTAAACGAAGCTCATAGAGCGGAGGAAACAAACATTATTCGAATTTCAACATGTGCTTCAGTGCTATATTTGTATGCTAACCATTGTAAATTCATTATTAATATATAAAGGACTCTATTTTTTTAAAGGTGGTGGTGGGATTCACCAACCGAGAGGGAAAGAATCTATTTTCCCTCCACTCCGCATTCGACTATGAACTTCTACATCTCTCTCACTCTAAAAAAAAACGAGCATCTCTTAACCTACATTGTGCTGATCCGCCTGTTCTGATTCAAAATTGCCTGGCTGAAGCCTCCAACATCACGACAATAAGGAAACTTACAAATTTTGCATCCTTCATCCTCTTGTAGAACTCTGCAGAGTGGGGGTCCACATCGAGGGCTCTATTCTTGATGCCGAGCTGGCCTCGGAACCTGGGCAGCAGTTCAGCTATCACCACGTACGAGAGGCGGAGGGCACTCCCCAGCTCCACTATAACCAGGCGCGCTAGAGACATGAGGAAGGCCTGTGGACCCAAAAACTTCCATTTGTAACAACAACTCGCTGCGATAAACTGCTCCAATGACAAAACGTCACGAAGAAGAAAGCTCACGCATTGTGCTTTATTATTGCTCATTTTTGGTTGTGGATGTGTCCTCCTAAAGCATTAAAGGAATAAAAATTAACTTCACCATAACAAATACTGTTTTGTCTTCCACGCACTTACACATCCACTGTGGAAGACCAGCAACATGATGAGCTAGGACCATTTCATATCATCTAGTATTAGTTCTGCCACATGGTTTATGTTTGTATTGTAAAATTTGTTATTAGTGTCTGAATGACCATATTTTTTCACAAAACCTGATTGTAAAGGCCGCATCAGGTTTTAATAGTATTATAGTAGTAAAGTTATCTTCAGAAGTAAGAAAAATATTTGTTTTTATGTATGTACCTTTCTGGACATTCTGATTTCCTGGTTCAGTGTATCCTCCACCTGGTGGGGGTGGGGAGAGCCGTGCGGGCTGTAGGTGGACGTGGAGCTGTGAACTCGTAGAGCCACCTCATCTTCGGTTGTCTTTGAAGACTCCGACTTAGCCTGAATTAGTAGAGGTCTGTTATCATTACCACACGAGCCTACATTAACAACTTATAACATTAACAGATGTGCGATGCTATGCTACTGTTCAAACCTTACTACTGGTGACCGAGACCGGGGCCTTGAGGTCGGTGAGCCGCGAGAGCTCGTCGAGCAGCGCGCCGATCGACTTAAACAGCAGGACTGCGCGGGCGCACTCCCGCACTGGCGCTATTTGTATCGGTGCGTAGCCTTCCGTTGCGAAACTGATGTCAAAAGACTACTTTTTAGGCTGCATTTCCACGAAAGCTGTGCGAGGTAGTGGAGCGGTGTGCGAGGAAAAATCTACCAAAAGGATTCCTAGGCTCGCTCAGCGCAGCTCTCCTATTGGTGGACCGCTCCGCTACCTCACACAGCTTTGGTGGAAGCGCAGCCTTCAACGTCACACTCGGCAAGTCACGCCAACAGATTTTGTTTAATACAGCTCTACTGCTTTCAGCATAAATGACGAACTGGTGCAGAAGAAATTGTGGTCGACAGTGGTGTTCAAACGTTAAAAGAGCTTCCACATATGCCTTATATATATCAGAGCGTTCTAAGTCAGTATTTTTTCAAAGTAAGTATAGATTGAAAAGCACTGAAGGCACTTGAAATTGATAGACCACGGTCGGGCTACGTCGTTTGATTCTTGGCTGCTGCCCAGCTACGACATCGGGATTAATCATAATTTTAACCAGTCCATTCGATATAACGAGTTAAGGTCATGTCGGACGACCCAAGAATAACATAAGGAACAACATACATACAATAATCATCGTTTTTCTTATATATTTGCACCGTTTGCCAAGTTTCCGCAGTTGCATTTAAAATTTTTATTTCAAAGGTCCGGGGAGATCGTCATTTAGCGATAAGACTTAGTTATGTAACATTTATTAAATAAAGTGTATTTCTGTTGTATTGTATGGTATCTTACACAAAAGGCACGTGTCCGAAGTTGGCGTACAAGTGTTCCTGCATGGCAAGCGACACGGCCGGGAAATACGCTATTCCTGTACCGTGGGCCACACTATTAAACGCCACGCCCATGGACACGCCGTTTCTAAAATAGAATAAACAAGAATACAGGAAAATAACTCTACGGTCTTTGAGTGTAGTGGTAAAGTAAACCCAAGAACAAATTAAACAAAAAGAAATCTTTATTACTCCTGTTTTAGCAAAATATACAATCAAGACATCTTCGGGTAAGATAGAGGGTGATTTTTTTTGCTTATAGAGGTATACTATCATAGTCCTCAAGTTACGCCGCTGCAATCGTGAGCCAACATGTTTGCCAACATCCCAAAGATGGCATTCCCGGACCGAGGAAAAACTATAATCTGAAAAGTTACCCTTATAACCAGGCAGTGGGGAAAACTGCCCTAATAAGTCTCACCTATAGTACTCTAAGTTCCCATTGTCCAGGTCAAGGCACGAGCCGATGACGTCTCCAGGAAGCCACGCCAGGCCATAAGGGGAGGTGGCCACATTCCACTTGCGTACTCTTCCACCGTCGTATGCGTAGGAGTGAGCCGTGTCGCCCACGCCGGTGTCCATCGAGAACAGGCAACTACTCGTGCACCAGCCGATCTGGGGCATTTGAGGAGACTACGTACGGTACGGTTTACAGATGTTTTACAAGACCAGCTGAGCTTTTGTGGCTCACCCACGTAACCGATAATGATGAAACCAGCTTACGACTCAGAATCGCACTGTTTTGTCACCTCGATCATTCTTAAGTTTTACATATTGTATAGATATCCGAAATGAACGTTTTGAATCTAATTTCCGTAGTATCTGGTCTCCGGGATATACACTTTCTCTATACCAAATTTTACGTCATATAAACAACATTTATAATATGAATATAAATAAACACGGGACAATGTCACACAAATTGACCTAGTCCCAAATTAAGCCCTAAGCTTGAACTATGGGAAATAGATAACGATAAGTTACTTATATACAGAAATACAAACTTAAATACATAGAAAACATCCAAGACTCAGGAACAAAATATTCGTGCTCATCTGCCTATACCGGGATTTAAACCCGGGACCGCTAGCTTCGTTCGCAGGGTCACTATCAACTAGGCCAACGTATGATCAGTCAATAAAAATAAGGTTAAGAATAAGGCGTTCTGGGGAGAGTTTTCGTCTCAGGTAATTTGATAGTTTTTGAGATTTTGGGCAGAATCTAGTTGACGTCTGGGCAGGTACGTGTACAGGTCTAAAGTATCTTAACTTGTTAAAACATCTTGATCCCACTTTTATCATTCAAAACAATCTTGTACTTCCATGTGCATTACCTGCATAATGCCCTTAGTTCCGAGCTGAACCTCGTACATCCACTTGCCGGCGTATACGCACGCCGTGGCCCGGATGGTAGCGAAGCTGGAGAGACCCTGCACGCTGACCCTCTCATCCCCTACCAGGACCAGTCTCCCCGTACCTGACGACAATAGGCTTGATGACGGATAGGTTAGAACCGCTTTTTTCTTACAAGGCCGGTTTACAATGTAGGTATATTACTCGTAGCTTCATGTCAATGCCAAAATTTAGATACGTCTCTGCATCTGATGACGGTGGGTAAATAAACGGATTCACTACGAAGATATAAGTAATTCTCGGGGATCGTAACATAATACAACGTGTTACAAAATAATCCGTAAAAAAGAAATTACAAAAGTAGTGTCAACCCTTATTAAATAACGTCAGTTCAGTATCTTAGGTATACAGTATACTAGGGTTGACACTACTTTCGTAATTTGTTTTATACGGATTATTTTGTAACACGTTGTATATAAAGTTCAAAATACATATTGAGTCTTAATACATACTCGTAATGTAATTGGTATTATTTCTCAAACCGTAAACTTTTCAGGATTTTTAAAAAGTTATTGTATAGAACCGTTTAGGTTAGGTAAGGTTTGTTACCAATTTTCAATCCTGAAAGTTCACGGTTTCAGAAAAAAGACAATTTAATGACCATTATGTATGAATTATAAACTTTACGTAGTAAACGTACCCAACTTTCGGACTATAGCATAACCCTGCCTCAGATCATTAGTTTTGAGGTTATTTATTTCCCGTAACATGACGCTATCGTCGACAGACTTCCACAGTGCCCCAGCAACTAAAGTTGTTGACTAGTCTTACCTGTCGAAGCATCGAACACCACAAGTTTTGGCCCCACGCGGCCCGGTCTGTCGTCTACAGGTTCTGTGTTCTGAAAGTCATCGCATACAAGTTTAGCTGGAATACAACCTGATCCTGAGAGAAGATGAAGCTTGGCAAAAAGGTGGAACTACTTAGATCTATTTATAAGAGACCACAGGTACCACATTTTAAGCAGATATGGGTAAAAAAATTACCATGCTGCCAATCCAACTCCAAACAACGTCCTTAATTTTTCCAACCTGTTTTTAAGCTATATACAGTCCGAGGAATATTCCCTTAGTCCAAGGTTAGGTGTAAGTCCGTGCTCACCATTATCGAGTACAATGTTCAGACAATTCAATACAATTCAAGCATTTATTAGACCATATTCTCTCTCTATTTAATCCTTGAAATTAAATCTTGCAAGTCAACTTTGAATCAGTTCTAGTTATTGAAATGATTTGAATTTGGAAGACATGTGAAACTGATGACAATACAATATTATGGTGCCGAGGAGCAGATCTGATGATGAAGCCAACAGCAACAGGATCTCCGCTGTACTTGACGTAGAGCCTCCGATTTTGGACTCGATAGACAGATAGAAGAACAGCGGAGGCTTAGTAATGGTCGCCCTTACGGAACCCTCAAAAGAACAGTTTTGGTAATGGCAAGGCAAACAAACGCTCAGGCCCTGATGATGCAATGGGCTCCGAGGCTCAAGACTGCAAAAGCATTGGTAACTCTGAGGACCAAGATGGAATACCTTTGCCATGCCAGTTATTTCGGCGGCGGTCTTACCCCATACCGGGACACAACATTTCCCAATACGTACTTCTACAGTCACCACCGGGGCATGTTTCTTGTTCTTATTGGATTTCGGCGCTATCTTGGTCTCCAGCAACTTGGGCAGGTTGTCTCGTATGTGACTGACATATCTACTTCTCCTGGAAATATAATTAGCTAAATGTAACCGCAATAAGTTAAAAGGTTTGAATTTGCTTAGTTGCCTGAATCAACTTTCTTTCTTCTATCGTTCTATCTCCAAAACAGTTCGACTACCACTGTTAGCAGTTATGTCGCAGTGGCCGTGAGTATTTACATGTTCAGCAAAAATCGGTACTATAAATATTCTGACGTCATTACCTTATAATAATGTTTGGATAACTAGTGTTTCGATTTCGATCCCCCGTGAAATAATATTATGTGCGTTTTGAACACGAAAATAATGGAGGCCTGGACAAAATACATAACGCTAATGTTCCTATATACTGGATCATCGATTTGAAATGACCATTCTAAAATATCCAAAGTGAACTTAGTCCAAATGCAATTTTGAACTTTAAATTATTTAAAGCCAAATTTATTTCAGTTATAATAAGGCCCCAATCGAATATTGTCCTTTATGAACTACGTGCAAATTAAAAAAAACACAAAGTGAATTTAATCCATTATGAATTAAAAATACAGATAAAGATTAAAATGAATACAGCTTTAAAGTGCCGTTTTTGTGACTGGGATTGGTGGGTTCAGGTAGGACGTATTTACGATTGGTCATATTTCTGAGTGTACGCCGAGTGGACATATTTCTTTCGACTTAATATCATAATGGACAATTGTACCATGGGAAATGATTCCATTTACACGGAATTTAGAATTGTCATTTCTCTGCTTTGACGTATTATTTTGAGTCGTCGATTTTCCTTTTAAACCAAATGACAGTAAATTGTCTCTACCTTATTTTAGGACAATGTAAATAATGATATATGTGTAGGATCGTCTGCAATTATTTATTTATTTGTATTTACTGTAAATGCCGATCCGTGTTATCCTTCAGGATCATATCATTGCCGAATATGCGGCGCACCGTGTCATGCGTCTCTCCCTTCTCCGCAGAGCTGCTACACACGCCGAACATGGACTTTAGTACGTTCATCATTGGGCTGAGATTCCTTTACATCTGGTATAACGTCAAATAAAGCGTTTAGCGAGGCACCAAAGCGGGAATCCGAGCGGTGCACACTACGCACGCACGCGTGTGTATAAATTCACTTTTTATTAAATTGTATAATAGAGACTTTTACAGCGGCACACGCAAGAAATGATGGCAGTGACTTACTCCTAGAACAATTGAAAGGTACACGAAAATAATACGAGTAAGGACCAAAAAGTTAGCCACGCTCACTTCCTCAATTGCATTTTCCGTTGTGACACGAAAATTATCCCTACAAATGTATGGCTAATTTTCGTGTCACAACGGAACTTTTTCCACTTTTGCTGTATGTAAAGTTAACTACGCTTAACTATGCTCCAACTATTTGGTCCTTACCCACACGTCAAGTCACCTTTTTAACTTTACCACCTTTATAAACCATGTAATTTAGTACGTAATTTTCGTATAGAGGTTTATTTAGCAAGGAGTAAAACTGGTTTCAGCAGAAAATACCGTTCGATGAAATGAAATTCGATGAAATTATACATTCGATGAAAGGTGTTTCGATGAAATGATAGACACCTGTAACTGTAAGTATCTACATTTTGAGATAACATGTTCTTTCCGTGTTCCCTTAAATTAATCCGGGTGGTTCAGGTGGAATTCCGGCTTAAAGCGAGGTGCGGCGCAGAGGTTTGCGCAAAAGGCTACGCTATTATAAATCAGTTATTATAAGTCAGTTTATACGTATGCGAAGAAGAATAAATTAATACAGACACGATCTACGTTAAAAAACGTGTGACTATAGACGTTAAGCTGGGTACGAATCTGAGCGGCTCAGCCTGAGGCACGCCCCACGCGGCGAGCTGTTCGCGAGCCAAATTGTTGCACAAAAACATGCGCGGGTAAGACAACGTGCTCGCCGCGAGCCGACATTTCAAAATGGCGTCGGATACGATGACAGCCTAGGCTGCGTTTATCATAATGCAAGGAATTATTAACAAAAAGATGAAGAAATTGCCTAGGTGGTGGAACGGCTCAGCAACTTTATCAAATTTGTACGCGCCTCGCTCACAAACAAGTTAGAACTTGTCGTTCTGCCCGCGGCACGCTCGGATACACGTCCTAATTACGCGAGGCACGCACACTCAGGCGCCTTTGAGCACTGTTAAAAGACCGGCTCTCAGCGGCTCGCCGCGCGCCGCTCGCACGCTTCTCACGCACAGAGTGCGTGAGCGCGTACGAATTCGAGCAAAATAGGTGAGCCTTGGGTGCCTCAACCCGAGGCTGCTCTAATTCGTACCCACCTTAAACACTAGCTCGATCTGTGTATGATTGTCACGTGATATTTGTTTGGTTCTCCAACGGTTACAACACCAACTTACTATTAAAACTAGGTACATGACATGTCTAGGAAACAAAGTCAGGGTGTTTACTCAATTATAGGTAAACTCAACTTTTCTCTATTTACTCATACTAACTGTGTTTGCGAAGAAAGTGTCATCAGGTACAACTACATATACCTACAGAAGAACTACCATCTCTAATATGTTTTATAAAAACCGGCCACGTGCGAGCTGGTCTCGCGCACGAAGGGTTCCGTAAGATCGAGCAAAAAACCGGTAAAAAACATACGTTTGTTGTATGGGAGCCCCCTCAAATATTTTTTTAATTTTTATTTCATTATTTATTCTTAAAGAGGACATATAACTAAATATCTGTGAATATTTCAAGTGTCTATTGCCGTTATTAATATCGAGCTAGAAACGACACAAAAATTACGTTTGTTGTTTTTGTATTTTGTTTTTAGTATTTGTTGTGAGATATCTACATAATTTGTGACAATTTCATCTGTCTAGCCATCGCGGTTCTTGAGATACAGCCTGGTGACAGGCAGACGAACGGACACACAGCGAAGTCTTATTAATAGAGTCCCGTTTATACCCTTTGGGTACGGAACCCTAAAAATTAACAAACATTTTTAAGTTATATTTAATCTCTCGACCTACTAAAGCGGTATTCACTAATCGCTTACCAGAACTCTCTGCCTAAATATCTTGATTTGCCGCTATAACTATAGCAAAACGTATTTAAACATAATAAACATCGTATAAATAAAACCAAGGTCTAAATTTACCCATACAATCGGAGTTGACAAGTTGACACTGACAATTACAGCACAGTTTGCGTATCATTTATGTAACACTCGGTACAAAAAGGTTTAATAAGTTCATAGCCAGTAAAAAGTTTATCATCTCTTCTGAGCTGAGATTCTACAGGGAAAACCCATAGAATAAGAACTTAAGGCATAGAAGGAGCCTTAAAGCGAAAGCGTCAGATCTATCTAGATTTAATATGAATGTTCAATAAATTAAAAAAGGAAAGATTGTAGTGTCCAATTGGGTTATCCCATAATTTTGTAATGTATAGTGATTCAAAAACCATTTCGAGAAAAAGGGTTGTAGAACCATTCCCTGTTATCAGAATATTTTACAAAATTAGTATTAAATAGTTATTTCTAATTTATCATTTGACATTATTTGACCTGTAATTTAGTGACGTCACGATCTTCATTGGTAAGTTGTGTCTAATCTGTGATCAACCATAGTACTGCATATAATATGAGTCCGGAATGCAGTAATAAATAAATAATGTATATCGAATTTTGTCTTATTTATTTAAGTTTTATTTTAACGCTTATTAAAATGAAGACAATTTTTAACTGTATATAAACATGACAAGGTCAGATCTTTAAAAAAATGGTATGATTAAAATACAAGTCCGTTTTGGAACCTCCGCCCGTAGGCTAGTCTGTGGGTGAAATTGTCAAACTCAACGAACTAAAAATAAAATTTCGGTTTGTTTGGTGTGCAACATATAACTACTCGTTTTCTGATTTTCTGCATTTTAACAACATTGCTTCAAATTCTACGGAATCTGACGATCCTGCTACACATATTGACCATCGCCAGATCTTGGATACCGATATTCTTGCTTATAATGACGATCAACGCTGTACTTAAACATTATTAAACTTTGTAAGGGCTGATTCCACTAATCTACCCAAAGTGGATATAGTCAGGATATTGACATACTTGGGAGACAGCTCCAATCACAACGTAGCTGAAATACGTGGAGCTAAAGCTCTAATGTAAGTATGATTTAGGTATAAGAATATAACGTTCACAATACCATTAATACTTTAGTTTACCTATATTGACATGACTTGACATTGACATTTTACGTGATCTGACAGAAACGCGTACTCTCAAACGAATTCAATAGTTTTAAAGCATTTCTCAAACAAACCAGCTTGTAGTGACGTCATAAAAACATTTTCTTTAAAAATTTAAATAAATTAATATAATGATTTAAATGCAAAAACCGTGAAATTAGTGTCTTCAATTAGTCTATTTTATCGAAAAAAAAATTAAAAACTAGTGGTAATTTTTTTTGGGATAACCCAATTCTTTTGGTAACTAGCTGTACGCACCAAGGTGTTGTCAAATCGTGTAAACTGGTCACCCACTGTTCACCATGGTCGTAGATTAGGAAATTATGCAGCAGTGTGCAGCAGCAACAGCGTACGACCTTCATATTTCAGCTTATAGTTTGGCACACTGAATCCCAATAAGACTGTGCATAGTAGGTATCTGTATGTTGCCTTTAATTTTATCGCCCCTTCTATGCCTTTAGATCTTATTCTATGGTAAAACCTTATTGTTTTGATAACTCCATGATAGCTCAAAACATGTCATACAGTTTTGCCGTGTCGAATAGAGGCCCTGTTCGAAAGTAAGCATTTCCTTGTCTCATAGCGGGCTGATAACGGTATTTTCAACCCTAGGGCGGGAAGTGGTTTTGAATAACTATTTTTTTTTAATGTTAAGGAGAAGGCACACGAGCACTCAGGCCACCTGATGGTAAGTGGAATCTGAGACCCTAGACTATTTGGTCTAACACGATTTTCGACTTTTTTCTAAATCAAGAGAGCTGTTTTTTTTTCGATATAAATAATGGCAACAGGTAGACGCTTGAAATCTTCACAGAATGTTTAGTTGAATATTCACCTTAAAAATAAATTATTAAATTAAAATAAAATAAATATTTAAGTAAGCAACAACCCCATGCAACAAACGTGATTTTTTTTCCCGTTTATGCTTAATATTAATATCGAAGGCGGACACCGTGGTTACATACAGACACCGGGACAGGTGAAACTAAAAAACCGGGCAAGAGCATGTCAGACCATGCTCATTGTAGGGTTCCGAAGCCTTAATTTGATAGTGTCCAGTATACTTGACATAACATAATGTTCACTTTTTGTATTTTTATAGTTGATAATTTTTTATACTGGTTCAAAATCAAATAGGGTTTGAATTCACGACTTTATGAATTTTTGCCAAATTAAGGGTTAAGTACTACAAACATAAAAAAATCATCAAGTAATCACTAATTTTCTATTTAAAGTCAATTGGTGCCGTCTTAGTTGACTTTAGTAGCTATAAACACTTTAATCGCCTGTATCTCAAGAACCAATGATGTCTACTTAGTCGTGATAGTTTTCCTTTAAAATTGGTTATATGCTCTTTCATTTAAGATTTTTTTCAGATTTTTAGTACTTGTAGTTTTGGCTGTAGGACGGGGGGGGGGCGACGACGACACTTGAGTCTAACAAAAATTAGCGCTTTAAAGCTTAATATTTCATAAACGGATTAGAAAACTGTATTCACAAACCCATAATATTTTTGAAAGACCTATCCAACGACATCCGACACTATAGACGGTAGAAAAAAAAAAACCCCTCGTTACGTGTCGGGGTGTTACACTAAAAAAAATTTTTTTACTTTTTATTGTACCACTTTGTTGGCGTGACTAATATGCATGCCAAATTGGGTTATCCCAAAAAAAATTACCACTAGTTTTTATTTTTTTTTTCGATAAAATAGACTAATTGAAGACACTAATTTCACGGTTTTTGCATTTAAATCAATATATTAATTTATTTTAATTTTTAAAGAAAATGTTTTTATGACGTCACTACAAGCTGGTTTGTTTGAGAAATGCTTTAAAACTATTGAATTCGTTTGAGAGTACGCGTTTCTGTCAGATCACGTAAAATGTCAATGTCAAGTCATGTCAATATAGGTAAACTAAAGTATTAATGGTATTGTGAACGTTATATTCTTATACCTAAATCATACTTACATTAGAGCTTTAGCTCCACGTATTTCAGCTACGTTGTGATTGGAGCTGTCTCCCAAGTATGTCAATATCCTGACTATATCCACTTTGGGTAGATTAGTGGAATCAGCCCTTACAAAGTTTATAATGTTTAAGTACAGCGTTGATCGTCATTATAAGCAAGAATATCGGTATCCAAGATCTGGCGATGGTCAATATGTGTAGCAGGATCGTCAGATTCCGTAGAATTTGAAGCAATGTTGTTAAAATGCAGAAAATCAGAAAACGAGTAGTTATATGTTGCACACCAAACAAACCGAAATTTTATTTTTAGTTCGTTGAGTTTGACAATTTCACCCACAGACTAGCCTACGGGCGGAGGTTCCAAAACGGACTTGTATTTTAATCATACCATTTTTTTAAAGATCTGACCTTGTCATGTTTATATACAGTTAAAAATTGTCTTCATTTTAATAAGCGTTAAAATAAAACTTAAATAAATAAGACAAAATTCGATATACATTATTTATTTATTACTGCATTCCGGACTCATATTATATGCAGTACTATGGTTGATCACAGATTAGACACAACTTACCAATGAAGATCGTGACGTCACTAAATTACAGGTCAAATAATGTCAAATGATAAATTAGAAATAACTATTTAATACTAATTTTGTAAAATATTCTGATAACAGGGAATGGTTCTACAACCCTTTTTCTCGAAATGGTTTTTGAATCACTATACATTACAAAAATATGGGATAACCCAATTGCAGCATTTTAGTACTAGTCTTTGCACTAGGCTGCGGACGGACGGACGGACATATGGCGAAACTATAAGGGTTCCTAATTTGAGTACGGAACCCTAAAAAAGGTTATAATATAGTGTCTAATGTTATACGGAACCCTTCGTGCGCGAGTCCGACTCGCACTTGGCCGGTTTTTAACATGTCAGTACCCTACTACTTAGTACCCTGTCTCAGTAGGCTAGGAGGGCTGTTAATTATTATGTTTGTCATGTTAACTATGAACACTCTTTGTCGATGATCAATTTGCACTTAAAAGTGGTTTTTAAGGATTATGTTTGAGACTTTATAACTGTTTGAATGTTTGTTTTCCAATAAATAAATGAATAAAAACCTACAAACCTTATTATTTGGGTGAGGACCAAAAAGTAGCCATACTTAAGCGTAGTCAACCATACAAACAACAAGGGCGTAAAAAGTTCCGTTGTGCGACAAAAAGTAACCTTACAAAATTGTACGGCTAATTTTCATCGCATTGCTTGAGTTAGCGTGCCCAATTTTTTGGTCCTTGCCCATATATCGTACCTTCCGTAGAACAAGGGCACAATTGCCCCTTTAGTCACATTGTACATTGTGCCCTTTATTCTAGTGGACAAGGGCATATTTGCCCTTTTAGTCACATTGTATATTATGCCCTTGTTCTACCGAAGGTGCGAATGATAGTTGATAATAAAACATACCTATCGTATGCAATGATTTTAATTATTTAATTATTCCCAGTACCTGCACACAGTAGCAGGCCGGTAGCTATTAGGAGCACCTACATATTAACCATCCCACAAAAACCGAACTGCATTCTCTCGACCATGCGGGTGCATTAATAATTTACTGTATTTCCACCACACCAGCCATTGCATTAATTATTTCGCTTCGCTTAAATTCAACGATAACACAGTTTCAACGATTTTTAAATAATGTGGAAACTTTTGATTACTGCCCAATATAACCAACAGAGAAACACCTAAATTAAGTTTTAAACGACTAATTTTAGTAGTAGTACTTTGTGAAAGGCCCTTACGGATCGCTTTCGTCACTTTTTTATGCTTTAATCTACCAGGGTTGTTGTGTGGGGATAAGACATACATACATACATAAAGTCACGCCTTTATTCCCAGAGTGGGGTAGGCAGAGCTACAGAATTACCAACAACTCTAAAAAACTTGTTGATAATTCTGTAACCACATTTTGCACAATCAGGCTAAGATGTTTACCAGTGTATTAGTGACAGGTTGCAAGCCCATCGCCTTACAGTACTACAAGCCCTTATTCCCTTAGTCGCCTCTTACGACCTCCACGGGAAGACATGGAGTGGCACTATTCTAACCCGGCAACCACACGGAAACGGGATAAGAAAATCGATAAAATTACTAGCACAGTTTGGCAACGCGTTTAGAGTCATAGGATTGCAGTCTTAAGATCGTAGTCTTGAGAGTTAAAATGTCTATGGGTCTCAGATCTTTACTATCAGGAGGCCTGTGTGCTCGTGCGCCTTCCCATGCCATAAAAAAACTTGAAACTAGCCAAAAGAAAAAGTAGGTACCAAAAGTCACCTTGTCTGTAAATTCGTTGTTTTTCCCCGTTGCTAACATAAACTATCTAATTAGACTCGACCTATTGTAATAGACAAACAAGAGGTCAAATATAATTCCTTATTTTTTTCCTATAAGGGTATTGCGAAAAAACATTGCCCAATATAAAAGTTAACTTTTCTCCTTTTTACTCAATACCTACGAAACTAAAGAGAAACAGGGACAGCGAAATAGAAGCGACGAATTTAGTAGTACGAGAGCCCACGACCAAAACCATGTCTCATAGCAATACGGCAAAAACCCTATAAAATCGTTAGATTGTATGATTCTGAACCCGACTAGGTGTGTAGTAACGGTCGAAAGTGTAGCAACTGCGTGGGAGGCCATTTCTGCTGTGTCAAAAAAAAAGACAGTCGGTATTATAGCAATACGTCTGATAGTGAAAATGTACATAGATTTTATAATTGTATTACGAAAAAGTTTGTTTTCAGACATTTTGCGCGTAGCATATAGCCTGAGCGCATTTTTGAAAATGTCAACAAATTTAGCCGACCTGTATCATAGCAATACGGATAAATTTTTTTTTCAACTTTTCGTATTGCTGCCATGATTACCAAAAACCTGTTTTCAAACACTTTAAGTGTAGCATATACTCCCAAAAACGAAAATAACGTTTCGGAGTCGCCTGGCCGACGCCTCTGTTAAATGTTTTTTTAAATTTACAGCCTTAATAGATATTCAAGAATCTCCCTTGTCTATTATATGTACTTTGACAGATGACAGATGTCATTACTTATTTCTTTTGTAAAAGTTACTCAAGTGTGCTTTAAATAAAACCAAAACTATCAAATCAATCAGTATTTAATTTCATTATCATCTAATAAATTCAGGGTCGCAACGTATTCATTGGTTTGTAACAGAAAATTCAAGATGCCTCAATACGATTTTTAAATGATATCTGAGTATCGAAAAGTTGTCTGATAGAGAAAGTGCTACACTTAATTTGTCTGATATAAATTTTTTGCGCATGTGGACAACTTATTTTATCATGTCCAACAATTTTCAGACATATTGCTATGATACCGATCGGTAAAATTTGTTAACATTTTCAAAACGGTCTCAAAATTTAATGCGTTCACATTTCCGTCTGAAAATTGTTCGCATCAAATAACCAAAATTTACTAATAAAAAAGATTTTCAGACGTATTGCTATGAGACATTTTTTTTGTCTCATTTTTAATTTTTTTAAGTGATTTTACGGGTTTGCGCTACACCACTAACGTCTGAAAAATATGTTTCCGGTATCTCAGAACTATCATTCAACTACAGTCTGCAAATCAGACATATTGCTATGATGCAGTTCGGTAAAATTCTTTGACAATTTTGAAAATTCGGTCAGATCAAACGCTACGCGGAAAATGTCTGATATTGGTATTTTCGAGTTCAGGATAATCGTATCTATCGATTTGATGCGGTTTTGGCCGTATTGCTATGAGACAAAAATTTTGGTCGTGGGCTCTCGTACTATAGCGTTTCAATTATCTACCAGAGCGTAAAGAAAACTGATTTAGTGGTTCCGCAAGAATAAGAAAATATTTAAGTAAATTGTGGCGAAAATGACACTTCTCGTATTCAATATTTCGCATCTTTAGAATTATAGTGACCTAATCCACATACCTATTTCGACTTAGGTCTCTATAGTACTGCATTTATGACACAAAATCGAAACCTGAAAATGTTTAAATTAGGTCACTTTAATTCTAAAAGTGCGATTTCCTAAACGATCAGGGCCTCTATTCAGGTGCGTTAAAACGATATCGTGTTTGACACGTTTAAGAATCATTTATGTCACAGTCGCCATTATTGTAAATGACATAAGAGTTATCAAAACGTTGACAATACGGAAACAGGTCAAAAACGATATCGTTATAACGCAGTTGAATAGAGGCCCGGTCTGTCGCCTGTCGCAACAGCCGCTACCCATGGAAGTCAAACCTTGATGAAAATAAATGGTACACCGGGAAGATCATTGTCGAGTCACTTTTTAGGGTTCCGTAGTCAAACTCATTATATCGAATTTAAAAGGAAAACTATCACGACTAAGTAGAAATCATTGGTTCTTGACTTACGAGTATCACATGCGATTAAAGTGTTTATACCTACTTACTAAAATGATCTAAGACGGCACCAAAGGACTTTAAATACAAAATTAGTTCTTAATTGTGGATATTAAAGCTTTAAAGCGCTAATTTTTTAGAATCAAGTGTATCCCCCCTCCTACAGCCAAAACTACAAAACCTAAAAATCTGAAAAAAAATCTTATTTGAAAGAACATAAAACGAATTTTAAAGGAAAACTATCACGACTATAGACATTATTGGTTCTTGAGATACAGGCGATTAAATTGTTTATACCTACTAAAATCATCTACGACGGCACCAAATGACTTTAAATAGAAAATTGATTATTAGGTACTTGTTGCTGCTTCGGAACCCTACACTGAGCAATGTCCGACATGCTCTTGCCCGGGTTTTCCTTAACAAAATAACAAAAAACTCTAGAACTACTTCTCAACTACAATATAACGGCCCATAGCCTTGCGGTTATTATGCGAAGAGCAATGATATAGGATCACGGTGTACGTTAATTTGTATGTAGCGTGGCCCATTTTCACAGCTCTGGAGTTATCTAGCGCTAGTCAAAACAAGTTTAGGGCTAGCGGACTAGAAGTTATCGCCAGAACTTTAGTTATTTACATTTTATGTTGTTTTTCTACTTACGTGGTTGATTTGGACCCGCACGGAAAATCAGGATGTAATTTTGCTGTTATAATTACAGGAGAGGAATATGAGTAGATGAACAAATATTGGACCTAAATACGGGATAAGCAATCCACCTATATGTCATCGGCAGTCAGTTTAATCCGGTAATGTATATCTAGACATTCTATAGAATAGTTACCTAACACAAAATTAAAAGAAGAAAAATTGCTTTTACGTAAGTTATATAAGTATAGTAGTTCTTAAAATTATGCACAGCAAAATGTGACCCATGCAAGGCCATTGCAATCTTAAATAGGTACAATAAATAATTCTAAACGAATATATCTTTTTTTTTTTCTAAAGTATGAAGTCCTTCTTTCTTAACTTAAACATTACATTACATTTAAGAAACACAACATTGCACCACAGAGATTATATAATACATATAATACTAGACCATACAATTTAGTCATTGTATACATATAATGCTTAGATATTCTATCTTTAGAGTACCTAAAACGTTCTCGTTGTGTGCAAAATATCATATTTCATACTTTACCCAGGCATTTTATACAAAATGGAAACCTACGTAATATTTATCTGATAATGTAGAAATAAAATGCATGGGCAGAAATAAGAATAGTACAAAGGCGTATATATCCCTGTAATTAAGGGATCTCTTCCTAAACACACATTAGCGACTACACATGGCTGACTAAACACTATAAATTGTGTGTTTTTATAGGTAATTATTGTATTGAACGCCTAGCTTAATTATAAAATAAATGATATTTTACACATTGCCTAAACGTTTCAGGTACTCTATATAGTATTCTATTCAATGACCAAATTGTATGTTATGCCGGTGACGTATATAATGGGGTCAGTCCAAACCATCTGAGCTGTGCTTTAATACTGTTAGGTACTATTGTCGATGCGCTTATTTTAAATTGGGTGAGTGTTGGTCAGCTAATAAATCATGCGGTCCGGGGTTGGTTCCCTGGGAAGGGCAAATGTTTGCAAGAGCACGGGAGTTTGTGAGTTATTAAAATAAAAAAGTTTATTTGCTTAATAACACACGAGTATACATAAAAAGAGATATCTGGCGGACCCCAAACTAGGCTGAGCCTGAATCTTGGGACCCTGGAGTGCAATTTGTGAAACATATTTTAAGAAATATACCTACAAAACAAATTTTAAAGGCAAGGATTTAACTAATTTACAGAGCGATAAGCGCATTCGCACGCCGTGCGTGTGTGTGTGTGTGTGTGTGTGTGTATGTGTGTGTACATTAACTAGCAAACAAAAGGGCCTCCTGTGTCTTGATATGATAAGGTCAGTAGCCACTTCATCACAGTCACCTTAGCATTACGAGTAGTACAGTGTTGAATGCCGAGCACCTTGCAGATATTATTATAAATACGTCTATGCATATAGTCTGGTGAACGCTTTGCGAGACTTGATTTGTAACTTGGCAGGGGACTCTGAACGTACGTTTGGCCAATAGTGCGTTATAATCAGTGATCGGAATAGGTAGTGCAATTTCGCGAGACTTCGGTGCGTAAGTTTAGTATGGATATAGCTTGTAACCCCGGGGTTACATTTGCAAAGTGTTAAAGTTTGTGTTTAATTCAGAAATGTTATTAAAATATGATTTAAACGATTATTTTGCTTGCATAGAATATCGCATTGAGGAAATATGTAGACACTTGCAATGACAAAAAGTAAAAAAGTATTCACAATAACATTATTTTTTTAGATTTTTCGCATGTTCCCATTTAACTTCAATTAAGGTCATGTCAAGAAAATATTCTGTGAAATAATACGAGTCCCGGAATCTGGGGTCTTATCCATATTAAGTATAATGTTTAAGGTCATTTACCCGAAATTGCACTACCTATTCCGATCACTGGTTATAATTTGGTTATTTTTAACTCTTGATGTGCTCGACCTACCGTTTTTAATATGTACAGCCGCCTAACACTCAGAAGTTTCGAATCCCACAGAGCGTCCGTTGGGGAAAGAAAAGGCTTCAATATGTTAAGGTTTGTTTTCCATGTAACTTTGTATTTATGCAAGTATCGCCTCAACTGTGGTTAATTTGGCTAAACGTGGTACTTCCCTAACGAAATATCTCCCATATAATGTATAATACCTATGCGACATCGCTTTTGGACGAAAAAAAACATATTTATCTCGCCTTCTCAGTCAGCTTAAGTATCCATATAAAATAATTGAGAAAGAAACACCAAAATATGATAATGTATATACACCTATTGTCACAAACACGTCGCATTAAATATATTTTGTAATGAAACACTTTAATTGTTTGAGGTTTAGGCTATAGTTATATTAAATTTCGGCCTAAAAATCGCTTTCAAAACGCAAAAAATAACTTCCTTGTCAAATGGTTAATAGGTTAATCAAAATGAAGTCGATTTATTTTTATAAACGGTCTTCGGGGGAACCTCCTTGTTTCTTTGAATTTAAAATAAGTCTATAGTCTGTATTACTAGAGACATAAAAGCGTGTCAGATATTTTTGATGTAGGATATTATGTTTTTGCAGCGACTGTACATAGCACAGGCCAGAAGCACAGTTTGGAACTAAAATACTTTATTAATTATATTATATGCTAACAGTTTGCCACCGCTGAATTTCACAACGTTCACTATCCTTGACCGACTCAATGCCAGGGCTAGGCAACATTTTATAACCAAATGTGTTTATTTGGCAAACACTCGCCGTGCCAGGTCGTGTTCAGGATGGATAGACGACGTAGAAGTGTGCTTAGTGTAATGTAAAAAAAAACTTACTATAAAGTAAACACACCACATTTTAGCGAATAAAATAATATGTAGTCTACAGAACTTTTTTGTACAAATTGAAGACACAGTTATTTTTTGTTTATTTATTTATTTATTTATTTATTTATTTATTTATTTATTCATAGGTACACAATCAACACTTACAGTAAATAACCAAACATGCTGATCACCTTAATTAACAATATAGATAAAGAGAGTAACTATAAACATAGACTATACTAGGCTACAACAGAGCTTAACCTGGCCCTAGCTTCCAGATAGCTGGTGGCTGAAGCCACAAGCCTAGCTTCGGAGCTACAAAACAAATCCACGTCGCCGTCACTGTGTTTATTAGGATACTAGCTGTTACAGGTGACCCCACCCGCGTAGAAGGCGTTTATCGGTATTCTCGCGTGATCTGTTCATATTTTCGGACTGAAAGAAGCCTATTCTAGGACCCAACCTATATGCGTGCCCAGTTTCATCCCGATCCGTTTAGTGGTTGAAGCGTGATTGGATAACAAACATCCAAACATCCAAACTTCCTCATTTATGTTATTATAAAGATAAAGATACAACATTTTGACAATTATGAGTTTTAGGAATTATGATTACTGTTCCATATTAAAGAAAAACCCACAAGTCATTTTTATTTTTGTTTTTGACATTGATTTAGCCTTGAGGTTTATAAAAAGACAGACCATCCTTATGCAAAATATTTACTAGAAAATAATAAAAACCAAGACATTAAAATGAGGACAGGATGAAATCAGTTCCCTAAGAAAGTCCATTTTGAAATAGATATGAAGGATTACGTTTTTATTGTTAATTATATGTACATATAGTAATGATGTGTTTTAATCGTCTGTATTCATCTAAAAAAGTACAAACATGAGTTAAATAAACACTTTGGAACTAACAACTCGTCAAAACAGTTTAAAAACGGAGCCAGATTTAATTAAAGCAGCAACAAAGGTAAACCAACGACAAACGCCTGCAGCTTGCTTGTTATCTGTTTCTATAAGAGGAGCTAGCATAAGTTGTCCACGACTTTTTTGTCGCTCGGATCTCCCTTTCTATCTAGTCTGTAACGATAGAGACGCACTGAGCGACAAGCGAGAAAATACAACTTGTGCTACCCGTACAGATTCCTAACTGGCCATGGACCATTTAACAAACATTTCTTTAACTTAGGTGTCACAGACAGTCCTCTGTGCCGAGCGTGCATGGAGACAGAGGAAACAGCCGCTCACGTCGTGCTACATTGCACCGGGGTGGCGCAGTACAGGGCTAAACACCTCAGTTTGGTAAGGTGTCTCCCCGAGGTAACCACAGACATCAAAGGTTTGGTGACTTTCCTCGAGGAGTTGGGATGGCTCGATTAAACACAGAAATCCCACCCACACGCAAAATAGGCGCTAGACGTCGAGTTGCGGAAACCAGCCCGCCTTTAAAAAATACCCGTACAGATCCGAACTGAAACGAGTCACACTATTCCCACGAATTCCATTTTCAGTAAGCAAATAAACGAGGAATCTCAAATGCCAATTCGAGAACGTCATGTAACCCCGCATAGAAAATAAACAGTGTTAGTTTTGTAAACAAGGCCGGTACGCTTACAAATACGTACAACGGTAAGTTTACGGTTATTTTATATTTAGACGGCTTTCGATACTAATGGGGGAAGCAGGCCGTTTGGAAACAGCGGCAGGAGTTGTGTAGATGTGGCACAGGAGGATAGGTACAGCTAGCTATGACGTTTCTGCGGCGCACTAATACCTATAGCCTACTAGTCAATAATATATAATATACCGGTTGTCTGTAATAGGAGCAATAAACTTAGGGATCGTTTCCACACCACAAACGCAACAACATTTATTCTACAACTTTTGAAAATAACTTGTTGTTTACTAAATATGAATGAATTTAGATTTTCCAAGCCAGCAATGTATTGCGAAAACTACGAAGTTTGTAGGCTGACAGTATGTCAACTAGACTATTGGATGGAGTTCATTGAAAATGCTATTTAGTTTGTTCGAAAAAAATCCCAAATAATAAATTACATATTTTGTAAAAGTTGTAGAACAAATGTTGCTACGTTTATACAGTAGAAACTATCCCTCAATTTATTCCTCCTATTAGAAGAGGTAGATACGTCCAACGCGCGGGAAATACGACTCTAAAAAAACAACACTTGCTGTCTTTGCTTGCAGTCGCTGTCGAGCAATCAAATTACATGACGTGCAAGTTGTGCTAGTTCCCGCAAGCCGCCGTAAATATTAAGTTTCAGTGTCAAAATTATCGTCGCGCGCATTAAAATATTGATCGAATTAAGCGATAAAGGTTAAAAAGCCCGAGTGATAAATCGGCCAAACAATTTTTTTTAATTGATTAAAACGTTTGTTGTAATAAAACTAGCGCTATGAAGACGTCACGTCAGAAAAGGACAACCAATGACAGGAGCAATAAGGACAAAAAACCGAGAGCTTTATTCATTCTGTTTTGTTAGTCTATGTCAAAAAAGTGGTGTCAGATTGACGTTGACATACACAGATTGTAGCATATTTTCCGCCATTTTGTAAGGGTATAGCGTATCTTTACTTACGAGTATAATATCATTGCTACTAGTCAGGTAAGAGTCGCATTCAATTCATTCAATACGCTTACCATCGGTATTTTTTTTTCTAATTTGTGAACTTGTGAAAGCTTTTTCTTGTCGGAATATAGCATGACTCACAACCGGCTCCGATTTGATATAATAAATAAAATTATTGTCGCGGAATCGGCTTAGGCCGATCAGAGAAAACTTCATCTCCATGCAATAAGACCTATAAACATTATTTTTTAGAGCGGTCGTGTAAAAAGACGTCGTTCAGCTCGGCTAGTCAAGCCAAATCTAGTCAAATCACGTCTTTTTAGGTCTTATTGCATGGACAAAGGTTTTTCTGATCGGCTTAAGCCGATTCCGCGTCAATAAATGTGGCCCTTTGTAATTTTGTTTAGCTGCCCATACTCAATCTATGGTAGAAATTGACCTCCAAATTACTGAAAAGTGACTACACCCTCTAACTTCTGCAGAGAGTTTTGTTCAAGTAAATTGCTAGTTAATTACTAGTTTGATTATATCGCGAAGTTTTAAATGTAGTTTTGTATGCAACTCAGATGAAATTGGTTCGGTATACCGGCGGTTTACGATGCACACTAAAAGGGAAATATAAAATAATGACATATAATTTCGTGCAAGTGACAATATCTTCTTAATTAACTTGACGAGGAGGAAGTGCTATTCTGGTATACGGGTCCCTGTTTTACGCTATTAAGTTCACGAGTACTAATATATTATTAACACCGGTCGACCAATTCGGATCGGTGAAGGTTGAATTATAGAGTGGATGCACGTCTGTCACCAGTCCAATTTGGACTCATTCGTTCGACGGAAATGATGCCCGGTGTTACCAGCGATAAAAGCATTATTGAAAAAATAATAAGGGCATTCGGGAAACGGCGAAAAAGAAATTTAAATTCAAAACTCGTGAACTTCTAGGTTTCAGGCGGTTTTTGGTGAATAACAGCCACTTTAGAATGAGATTGAAACTGATTTTGCGGTATTTGTGTGAGATTTAATGTCATTTGTTATTTTCATATTGTACATGTTTGCTCTACTTGTCCAAAATATTGTTAAAGAATTATCAATAAGTTTTTTTTAAAGTTGTTGATATTTCTGTAGCTCTGCCTACCCCACTCTGGGAATGAAGGCGTGATGAGTATGTTGCTTCACAAGTTAATGAAACCCAAAACTGCCTAAAAGCCAAATCTTGCCTTGCGATATGAACGGATAGGCTTGTTCATCTAGACATGCTCATGGAACAAATATTTTTAGAATTCTAATAAGTAGTTTACTACAAATAGTTGAATTAATTTTGTATTTTTTTACGACTCGTTGGTTTGTGTGGTCGTTTTCATCTTAATGCTGTTTAGTCTGACTCAGACTGTCTGAGGTAAGCGAAATGGTTTTCTATTTTTAATGTACTCACATCTTAGGAGTTAAATTCGTTAAATGAAAGTTAAAACACCGATATATTCGATGATTTCGTTGTAAGAAGTGTTATTTATACGGACAAAATTAAATAACTTTTGAATTTATAAATCTAAAGCCTCTGCTTTCAGAACTTAGAAAATCTTATGCTTGACTGCAGTCTGACATATTTAAATTGGTGTCGACATAACCAAATGCTACACTCTTATGCCCTTATTATAGTGGAGTAGCTAAACCATGCTTTGTCACAATAACAGGTAAGGACATAGCATGGTTACACCGCGTTAACAGGGTCATACACACTCTTAAAAATAAAACTTGTCTTTCCTGTTGCCAATAGTTAAAAGCTTGTGTGCTTATAAATCTTGTTTTTATATGATAGGTCAAAAGCAGCCCTGACGCCGTTTATGTGGGAATGGACTTAACCAGAAAATCAGGCCTCAAAAACGTTGACTTCCGGGGTGTACACGGGAAAGAAGCTAACCTAAATCTGTGTATGACCCTACTATAGAATACAATTCTCTTTATTAGACGCCAAAAAAACAGAATGGAACAGTACATTATAATGAATACATACATACATCACGCCTTAAATCCCAGAGTACCTAGGCAGAGCTACAGAAATACCTACAACTCTAAAACGACTTGTTTATAATTCTGTTATCACATTTTGCACAATCAGGCCAAGAAGTTTACTAGTATACCTATTAGTTACAGGTTGCAAGCCTATCACCTAACAGCACTACAAGCTTTTATTCCCTTAGTCGCCTCTTACGACTTCCACGGGAAGACATGGAGTGGGACTACTCTAACCCGGTAACCACACGGTAAAACGTACGGTACGGTATGTTATAATTATAGGTATACAACAGACAACCTTGGACAGAGAAATAACTACAGTAAACAAATACATGGCAGGCGGTGTAAACTAATTCCTTTACAACTCAAACTAAACAAACGAAACTACACGAAACACTTATAGTATTAAAGATAATGGCATTAAGACTGACAGTTCCCTACATTTTACACTTCTAAACTTTACTCCTGAGAGACTGAGTTACATTACTCAATAGGAATCGACAGAACTTCTCAAAACCACAAGTCAACCATATAACCAACTAAGAGTAGAATTGGCAAAATGGAACCATGAACCACCTGTGTCACAGACGTCACAGTGACGTTATAAATCAAAGTTATCAAAACACACACTGAAAAAACCGGGCAACAGCATGTCGGACCATGCTCAGTGTAGGGTTCCGAAGCCATGTAGTACTTACTACAAACATAAAAATCAACAAGTAACTAATTTTCAATTTAAAGTCAACTGGTGCCGTCATAGATGATTTTAGTTGAAATACCTAACCAACGACACCCCACACTATATGGTAGACGAAAAAAAAAACATTGTCACGTTACCTTGATTTTATGGTACCACTTTGTTAGCGTGACTAAGAGTCTTTGGCCTAGGCTGCGGACGGACGGACGGACGGACATGGCGAAACTATAAGGATTCCTAGTTTGACTACGGAACCCTAAAAGCGAATAGGTTGATTTTACCTAAACACAATCACACACACACACACTCACACAGAAACACGACTAAACTCACGGGTAGGACCTGTGTCAACCCTAATTATAGGTAAAATCAACCTATTCGTTTTTTCAGTGCAACCTCACTGTGACGCAGTTCTATGATGGGTCAGAGTTCCATTCTGCATAATTTATGGTTAATAAGTACATACTCTTATATATAGATATCCTTTTACTGTCATCGTTGATCGGGTCGCTACCACCCTGAACATATACGGTTGAGGTGGCTGAAACATGAATATTAAATTGTTTGCCACAACAGTCACAGCACCTAAATACGAGTACCTAGCCTTCTTTATAGAATATTGATGGGATACTAAAATCAATTTGAAATTTTGCAACACTGTTTACGTTAATGGTCCCTTAAATTGTTTGCGCAAATAAAACGACGCTATAAATCTTAATCGTCGCACGCGCCTAATATCTTTTAATAGAATGGCGTTAGCGGGAAAGTATCAAGATGTTTTGACGGTTACGACGTTGGGAATGATGCCGTTCTAAAATTACTGGCTTTTAACTTGTTGAAAATGTATATCGTTTAAATTGTAACAGTTGTTTGAGCAGTCCGCAATACTGTTTTCTTACAGCAGGGTCTATTCCACATTGTTTTTTCGCGTACTTTTTTTTCCCCGACTCTTGATGAAGGAGGGTTTTACCTGGGCCTCTATTCTACTTGGTCAAACAATATTGATTTTGACATGTTTTCGTGTTGTCAACGATACGATAGCTATTGTTTATTGACAGTAATGGCGGCTAAATTACAAACAATGCAATAACCTGTCAAAGGCAATATTGTTTTATCCATTTGAATAGTGGTCCTGTGTGTTTGTTTCTTTGTTTGCTCGTGGAGGCTAAACAGATGGTCTGATTTCGTCAAACGAGGTGTCGCATGTCGTTTCGTCCTAGCGTCGCGAGTGCTACTGGGTACTGAGCCTATAGCTAAGATGCGTTTGCTAACTAGCGTTTCAGTTGGATAGAAACGCTAGATAGCGAAGACATCTTGGCTATACGCTCTGTACTAAGTGATATAAAAACTTAACAAAATGGCGTATTATTCTGCTCCGCTGATTTGTTTATCTCTCAATCGCTCAAAGGTTAACTGGAAGAGATCCTTTAAAGGGATAAGTTCGCCTTTGCACACACATTTTGTGTTTTTGTTTCATTTTAACTTTGTTATTTTCTGTTTGTGCAATAGAGTTTACATACATACATACATACATACATACATACATGGGTATACAGCGTGTAAATTTCATACGGGCATATATTTTATCCAGGCGTAGTTAACGATCATACAAATCACGTGAGAGAGATATTTTGTTGGTAACTTTTATTATTCAAGAGCAGTTAATTTTTAAAGTTTGTCTTAGGAGCAATGTACGAAGTTTGCGAGCGTCCATCGGTCGTCAATGTGCCTGTATCGAAATGAAAGGGCGACATGTGGAAAACAAAGTACCTATCTCAGGCGAGAGAACCGCCTGCATTAATAATCTTTATTTTTGACTTTTATTGGCCAAGTAAACAAATAGCGAAACAAAATAATTCATGAGTTATGACAGAACCATTATGTAGATGCTTTAATTTAATTGGCGCAATGTGTGATACATTGCTTGCTGAATTAATTAGTAAGAAAAAATAAAACACATCTAATGTTGCTGTTACACATGTTTTTACGTTGAATAGTGTGTATATTTACTATTGTTAATATACAAATTAATAGTAAGAAAAAATAAAACAAGTAATGTTGCTATTACACAAGTATTTACGTTAATTAGTGTTTATATTAACTATTGCTAATCAATTAGTATGTTAAATAGCACATACGCAAAACATGATATTCGCAAAACATGTCATTTTCAAAATATTTTTATTAACAAGACTTCAATTAGACAGTGTCGACGGAGCTCCGCTACCGCGGAGCTCCTATTTCTGGGTGGTTTGGTCCTCAGGGCCTGCTGTAAAACTAACATAACCTAAACCTACCTACAATTCTATAACCTAATTCCACTATTTGCAAATATCATGTTTTGCGAATATGATATTCTGCGAAGTATGGTTGCTAATATACATAGTGATGTAGATACCTATATAGACGACATAAGAAAGACATGCAGTTGGGTTTTTAAAGCTTGCTTTGTGTACGACTTGTTTATAAATTATTTTCCAAGCTACGCTTCCTTTATGTATTTGTTTCAAACAAATGTAAGTATGGCCTGCTTCTTACCTCTGTAAAATTGTTTTTGGTCGGTAGCCACAGACACCGTCGCGCAAAGTCGTGGCTAGTAAACTGGATCTCGATAACCACTATTGTCTATGTTTCTGTTTTTTGATAAAATACTTGGTCATATTTCCTTGAGAATAACTCTTTGAAAGATTTGAAAGTGCCGAGCGGTTTCAATGATGTTGGGGGTTCTTAACTATCTTATCTAATTGATAGTATCTCTGTAGCCTGCCTGGGAATGAAGGCGTGATGTTATGTAGGTATGTATGTAATTATATATAAAAAAAAAACACAGAACAATGTCACACAAATTGACCTAGTCCCAAACTGAGCTCTAGGCTTGTACTATGCGTACTAGACAACGATAAACTTACTTATATAGAGAAATATGTACCAAGAAAACATCCAATACTCATGAACAAATACTCGTGCTCATCACACAAATAACTGCCCTTATCGGGATTTGAACCAAGGACCCCTAGCTTCGAAGGCAATGTCACTACCAACTAGGCTAGCGTAATATAATTATTCGTTTTACCATCACATCCAAGAACCGAAAGCCTTAACGGATTTACCTGTAAAAAATCCATTCCCACACGAAAAAGGTGCCCAAAGTGTGGCGGAGGCGTTTTTAGTACGGGACCGCGCCGCCTCTGCTCTCAGTGCGTTTGCGGCTTAAAGCATGCGCGTGCGCGGCATAATTGTGTTTGTTCCTTATAATTATGTTTTGAGTTCAGACTTGGTAATGCTCTTTCATGAGCCACAGGATTTCCGGAATTTCTCGTAATTATAAATATCAAGGAACAATCTTATTAGTTCCAAACTAAGTGCTATGCTTGTACCTATAGGTGCCAATTAATACTAGATAACGATAAACATAGCCTTTTTGTGTATTTACATCTATCTATATCTGTCTTTATATATAAAAATCTGTTTGCGGGGCTTCCTGGCACAGGTTATTTTGTACCTACTGGGAAGTTCCAACCGTTTTATTTTTCAAAGAAATTGTACCTAATTAAGGACTGAAATTAAGTTACGATAACTTTTACATGTGAATAACGAAAATTAAGTAGTCGTCCATTTTAGTGTGTGTACATCCATAAGAACATACATTTTAAGTAACGATAGTTTTAGATGCTGTGAACGGTTTTAAGGATCCAAAACACCCCTACATTATTTTGATATTTTGCAACTTACTCCGATGCTGTACAATTTAGTGCCTTGTCGCATTTATTGACGTACTAAATTCCACCCATTCTGACTTTAATACGTTACTGCGACAAGGTACATACTAAAATGTTCAGCTACTTTCAGCTACACATGAGTTCCAATAATGCACTATATCAAATTAATGAAGAAATACTTTTTAGACGCTTTTGATGTGTGCGGTGATACTTAGGATAAGTCCTATGTTATTAGGAAAACGAGCAACATTTTTTCTATACACGCGGTGCCCCAGCGAATCAACGAATTTGATGCTCGCAACGATTAAAGTGCGCCATTGTTAAGTTGCTATTTACGAGTATTTTATTCATCTAATGCAGAACATTAATTGGAGCGTATGTTACGCGCCGATTTGTGTAAAGACACTGCATCTGCAGCGGCACCCAAGCCTTAAAGTTATTCAGCATTTTATGATTGACACTTGTAGTTAAATCCTGTTTTGAAATATCATTTCTCATTCATATCACAGATTATTCTCTTTCTTCGATTAACTCTTCCAACATTACAAGTAAGAAAGGGACAATTTAATCACATTCATAATTTTTAAGGGAATTTCCCGTAACAAGAAGTGATAATTACTAGAAAAGCGTTGCCAGCTTGTCCTTAGGCTTTGTTTCCTGTAGAAGTGAAAATATTCCATTTAATTTGTATGAAATAATGAAAAGTTAAAAAGCCGAATTGGAACTATGTCAATATATAACATTTTTAACTCAAAATTAACTCAGGAACACGTTGTAAAAATCTGTCGCAATGCTCAAGGGCACCCTGTAATTTGTAATTACTTTCTCGAAAATGGAAAATCTAACGATTTTGTAGAATTGCGGAATAGGGTGTTCGGATTAAACAATCGATCTTTCAAAATGTAATCTTCTGGAAAATTCGGTTTCCGCCGAAAAATCAGGTTCCGAGCTATTGGACATATATAGACGACATTATCAAATTGTGATTTAATACTGTCGTCTACATACACCGCGAGCTCGGTCGCCCAGGTACTAGGTAAGGATTAAGTGGATAAGGAGGGATAGTAAGCATCAATCGTGCAACTGAGTAAATAAAGAAGTAGTTAAACCCACAGCTAGCTAACTAAAAGCTCTAAATAGGCAATTACTCGGACCGTTGGACCGTAATAAAGGGATCTGGCTGTGATCGAGATTTATTAACTAAGCCTTAAGAGGAAGACTTGCTAAAATCGGGCTACTACAAGAGTGTGTATTAATAGAACTTTTAGAGGATAATGCGAAGCTTACCTTTGATTGAAGTGACGCTTGCTTTAGATTTGACGATACGCTGGCCTAGTTGGTAGTGACCCTGCCTTCGAAGCTAGCGGTCCTGGGTTCAAATCCCGGTAAGGGCAGATATTTGTGTGATGAGCACGAATTTGTTCCTGAGTTTTCGATGTTTTCTATGTATTTAAGTATAGTACAAGCCTAGAGCTTAGTTTGGGACTGGTTAATTTGTGTGTCATTGTCCTGTGATATATAAACATTTTTTTTAGAGTAAACAGGGTGGGAAAGAAAAAGAAGAACTACCTACTTAAGATAGCTATTACTCAATAAATAGATTTTTGCTCAAAGAAGGCATCAATTAAAAAACTGCATCCACACATTAAAAAAACCTACCTGTGCCGGGGAAATATTGTGCAACTGGTATAATTTGTAATATTAACAAATCGAGAAAAAGATCTTGTAATATCTATTCAACACGTAAGTTTGTTTTACTGGTTTGATTTGATCCTTTTATTAAGTCTTTGTGAATTAGGAAGTGACATAAGGTGTCCTAATGGTACATTAGTGTAAACCTGTGGTGTTAACGAACGTTTGTGTTTGTGTTGAACGTTATGTTACATACATATAAATAAATAAATATCACGGGACAATGTCACACAAATTGACCTAGTCCCAAACTAAGCTCTAGACTTGTATAATGGGTACTAGACAACGATAAACTACTTATATAGAGAAATAGAAACACCCAAGACTCAGGAACAAATACTAACCGGGATTTGAACCCAATAAGGAGGTCAAATAAAGTACAATAAATCATTTTTTTTAAAACTTAATCAGAACTTTAGTAGTTAGTGAATAATCAAATGGGGCTTTTTTTTATTTTTTTTATTTATAAATTGTACATAACATTTTGTGTTCACTTTCTCTTCTCAGTTAAACAATATTGCTTTTGACATGGTATTTTTTTTTATTCGGCCGCCATTGCTGTCAAGGAAATAAGAGCTATCTTAAAGTTGATGATACGATAACATGTCAAAGCTATATGTCTTTAACGAGTAGAATAGAGACCATGTATGCTGACATCACTTGCCATCCTAAATATCCGATGTCTACAGACACGACAAACATTCAGACATTTGATAAACAGTTGCTATTAGAAGATCTTAGCACATGGCGACACTAAAATAACATCTGAACCTTTGAAGTGCGCTCGCGCCGTGCGCAGTATCAATCGATCGCGGATGTTATTTCTACGGCGTCTGCCATTGGCGGAGTGATGGTGAACGGTGACAGTCATCAGATGCCCATGGGGAATAAGGAAGTCGTCATTTTAATTGTCATAATTCAAAAGGTTTTAACTGACATACTTGCGTTTACTTCGCAATCATTTATTTAGGTGTAGGTTTAAAAAAACGTTTCTCAAACTGATCTATTTCCCAAGATCATTTGGCCAAACGCTTTATTTTCGGGAACTGTAAATATATCAGGATTTTTATAAAACTAACCTAACCTAACCTATTGGGTTCTCGGTCATACACACTCTTAAGAGCTTGTGTGCATATAAGTTATGTTTTTATATGATAGGTCTAAAGCGGTCCCGACGGTGTTTTTGTGGGAATGGGCTCAGCCCGAAAATTAGGCCTTAAAAACGTTAACTTTCGGTGTGTCCGCAGGAAAGACGGTAACCTAAATCTGTGTATGACTCTTCTTCACGATGGTCCTGAAATAAATCCTGATTTTTATACAGTTTCGGAAAAAAAGCGGTTGCCCTAATGATATTTTTGGGAATTGAATCTGTTTGGGAAACTTTGGATTAATTTATCATAGATCGATGTCATAAATGCTCGCGATTTTGTACATGTAGTATTTCTTTTCCGGTTATTCCCACTTATTTTCCCGTTGGGGGCTAATTTTCGGAAAATTCTTCTTAGTGATCCTATAGGGAACCAAGGAATATTCCTTCTAAATTTCAAATCCCTATAGGGTTTCAGTCACGGAATAGTTTAATAATCATCATCAACAACAGCCCTATTTAGTCCTTTTTCGGACATAGGCTTGCGCCATTTCCTTCCACTGTCTCAGACTTAGGGCCTAGTGAAGATGCATAAAGCTTTAATATTCGAAAATCAACAAAATGTGATTGACGTAAGTTGATGACAGATCGCGTCAACAGCTTGTGTTAACTCCATACAGTTCGATTCGATAGGAATTAGAAACGTTAACAGCGTTTGTATCTTGGCTAAGCCTATACTTAACGGAAACATCAACATAATCAACCCATCGTCATTTTTCATTTACCATCATCATTCAAGCCTACACTTATTTTGTTAACCCGTACTAGTAGCGGACGGCCACGCAGTTTCAAACTCAAATATAAACAATTCACAAAACACAATGCAGCACAACAGACAGAAAAAAAAAACAAGATTTAATTTAGAAGTGTTTTACTGTAGGGTGAAGTTAATTAGGACTCAGCTCAGCATGTGCTGCAACCAGGGCCACGGCGCTGACAGCTGAACCTTGACGTTCACCTATTCGTAGCCGAATGCGAACGCGTGACGAGAGAAAAATACGCATAAATAAATAAAGCGCATTACAAATACACCTTAGCAGGAGCGAAAGCCATTGATTAAAAATAGAATTAAGAAGTATTTAGAGCAATATTAATGATTTGATAGCAAAGAAGTATTCGCATTGTAGTGTTCCGGTGTGGGAATAAGACAACCGGTGAAATCACTAGCATAAAGGCGTTCGATCGTATTCCTCAGGGCTGGGAACGCATGTCTATGGGTCTCAGATTCCACTTACCATCAGATGGCCTGAGTGCTTGTGTGCCTTCTCCTTATCATAAAAAAGAAGCATTAATTCTTGGGCCTTAAGCTGACAATGCGTTTTGTATTGTACATAATCATACTGTGTTTAACGGAGTGTAAATGTTCAAGAAAATTATTAATTACTACAGCTACATTATAATGATCAAAATAATATCTTATCCCGTTTCCCGTGGTCTCCAGTTCTCTCCACCGTTTTCAGGTTCATCTGGCTACGTTCATTCACACAATGTGATCTGCTTATCTTCACTTTTGTGTTCTTATTACGTACGACAGCTTTGACTTTGGTTTTAATTCGTATATCCGCATTTCTCATTCGGTCCATTAACGAAATACCGAGCATACACACGTTGACACGTTGGCCTAGTTGGGAGTGACCCTGCGTCTAAAGCCTGTTTTCTGGGTTCAAATCCCGGTAAGGGCAGGTATTTGTGTGATGAGCGCGAATATTTGTTCCTGAGTCTTGGTTGTTTTCTATCTATATTTAAGTAGGTACCTATTTCTCTATTTAAGTATGTTTATCGTTGTCTAGTATCCGTAGTACGCTACGGGTGTGGGATTGTATTTTTTTTTCTCATCTACCTCATAGTGTGGGGTGTGGTTGGATAGGTCTTTCAATAATGTTGTACAAATATTTTTTCGATCAAGGGATCTGTTTATGAAATATTAAGCTTTAAAGCGAAACATTAATATACATATATAATAGCTTTAATATTAAGCTTTAAAGAGTCAAGACAAAACTACAAGCATGGGCCGACATGTTGTTGCCCGGTTTTTATTTGTTGAAGAAGCAACATTTTTGGATCGTATTTGTTGACCATGTCATCTTCCCTTTTCTGCTCTCCTATTTCTTTCTTCAACCTACATCTTTCATAGTGCTGACTTAATGGAACCTTAGTGGCCATTCCTTCTATAAACTATTTTTATGTACCTAACAATTGGCTGCAGTAACTGGTCTATCTTTTCACGTTTAACATATTTTAAGCAAAGTTATGACCGTCTCCAGTTTCCAAGAGTTACCTGTGAATTTGTTCATGCTTAATGCACATTAAATTTACGAGGACCAGCATGCCCAATAATCCTCTCCATATTTCAATCCGAAAATGAAAACCGGGTTAAATATTCACCGGCTGTGCCCAGAGCTCCAATTCGACACCATTTTATATTGAAATGACGAAGCCCGGCCCTGAAATGTTTAAAGCAACAAGTTCTCTTGGCACGGGGGCTCCAGTAATTCACTTACTTGCCCCTAATGTCTCTGAAGTGACTTTTTACTCGCTTTTCACAGAATTTTCAATGGCGGCCCGGATTAAAAATTAAGACAGCGCGCATCACGTTAATTTATTTCGTCTCTAATGACTTGACTACGAGAAATAAATTCATTTTGTAGTAGCATTTTGTCGTTGAAAAGATTTCTAAGATTTTTAAGTTTTGGTTTTTATATGTATACAAAAGAAAGCAGTGTTAAACTGGCTAGGCTAGTGTTTTAATAGTACATTATTGCCGAGGCCCGGAAAATAGGGGATTGCCTGACGAGGTGGCTGGCGGGCCGAGTCTTAGCGAGTCAGGCAATCCCATTTCCACCGAGGCATATATTATGATTTCCTCAATAAATGCGAGTACAAAAATTCAAATGCATAATTAGTGGTATTTCAAAAAGAAAGATGTATTGGAAGAGAATCTTCTTTTGAAAACTACAAGTTTAGTATTGAGATAATTTCACAATGACCCGCCGCCCGCTGCCGCCGCCCAGCGCTGCACTCAACTTTTGTTAATTTGGGTGTATGGGATTTTTTTCATACTCATTTTGATTTTACAGGCAATAAAGATCATTTTCATTTTCATTGCAGCGGGCAGGAATGTATTCACTCGTTTATTTTACTCCTAGGGAAAAATTAGGCTCTTTCCGTAATAGTTTTTCAAAAGAAGAGTTATCCTTTCCGAGCATGTTTGAGAAAAACTAAAATAACTACATCGTCCATTTCCAGAATACCTTGCCTCCCCAAAAGTAAAAGTACGGACCCAAAGGGTGCCAACGGGAATTTTCTATTTAAAGTCATTTGGTTCTTGTCTTACATATTATTTAGTAGGTATAAACACTTAAGTCGCCCATATCTCGTGAACCAATCAGTACGTGAGTTTTCAGTTCAGTTTCAGATTTTAATTGATTGTTGTTTTGGCTGTATTGACACGCAACTCTAGCGAAAACTAATGACACTCTTCGATTTCAATATGTCCTAAACGATATCCCAAAACTAAAAATTGATAATAACTTGCACATGTTCTGTTTTATGAGCAATCCAATGATACGACCTCACTTGGAGTTTATAACGTAAAAAAATGCATGTATCATATTGTTTCAAATTTTTACTTTATATTATTCTCGGCGTTGTGTAAATGTATACTCGTAACTATGCCAAATTATAGGATTGTAGTATCAAGAGTCCCTGAGTAAAACCGTGGACGTACGGACAGATGGACATGGTGAAACTGTAAGAGTTCCTTATTGACTATGGAACACTAAAAAGTGAGTAATACTATTACCGCCAGAACAAAATAAATTAAATTTATAATGAAACCTTACAAGAATGATACGGAACCCTTCGTATTCGAGATGGATAACAAACAAATCGGTGTTTGTTATCCATTTAATAGTTATTTATCTCGGGAAAAATCTCTCTAATTTTCCGGGACGTGGACTATATCCAATTGCAGAATTTTGTCTTTTAATTTAAATTAGTTTTCTATCAACAATGCAAGAACAGCTAAACGGATTTAGGTAAAACTCGGCAACCAGATAGTCCATGTGCTCAGATAGTTTATATAATTGGAGACTTTTCAGATATTATTATAAATGGGAAATGTGTTTGTACGTTTATATCACCTTCACTACTCAGCTTTAAAATTTGGTAGACAGATAGTAAATAGCCCTTTAACGACTTTAACACTAAATATTTAATATTGAAGAAATTCAGCTGCCGAGGGAACAGTGATAGACAACTACGTGAAGTCGCGTGCAAAGGCTAGTTTTTCATCAACAAACAGCAGGATATCGTGTTTCTGTACATTAGTTTGACCTAACTACTCATGAAGACGTTTAACGATGTGTGTGTACCCGCCCGTATGTTCCATTATAATTGATTAGTCAGACGTAGAGTGGAGTTGACGTATGGAGGTATAGTGTTCGTGTTATTGGAACGAGGCGGGAGCCTTACTACTTAATTTTTCGTACCTACATTAATGCAACCGTGCCATGTTAAATTAAGTGGTGTGGCACGCTGTCGTTGAATAAAACTGGTCAACTGCGATTCGGACTCACTTCCCGAGGGTTCCGTATAAACTTGTGGAGATGTAAGTTGTTCATCCGTCACGGGAATCGAATATGATAGCACAAAAATTTGCTTTAATGAAAAGGTTATCTAGATTGAAAGACAAACTGAACTTTGCCATTGGGAAACTGTTGTTACCATACATCGACAGAAGTCGCGGTTAGTTTACCAACGGCAAATAAGTTACAATAGCAAAAAAATGAATAAAGTGATGACAAATTTACAGTCTTTGTATTTTTCTCTTTGCTTGTGATTCTGGGTCAACAGGAAGTACCCTAATAGGTTTTGATTCCCTTGCCAGTATCAAAATATTATTACGCGGCATAAACGGCCGTATATTTTGATTGCGTTGACTTGGATGCTTGTTTTTTTACTTCTCCAAGGGTTTGCCGACTTGATTATTTGATATAAATTTTCCTAAGCGGCCATTATATTGAGTCGTCCACCACATGTTGCATACGGCGACCGGCCGGTAATTAAATATTCGAGTAGGCGAACAGATTAATGTGAAGACGACGTACGTTGGCCGAAGTAGTTGAAAACAAGTTCGGCGACGGCATTAGATACGTCGAAACCCTACGGTGTTAAAATTAATCAATCAATTAAAAAGTTGAAAATGAATATTGTCTTAATTCTGGTAAACCATTTTCTTCATAAAATGTATGGTTTTATAGTTAACAGCAATTATTTGATTTGGCGCTTACAACTCTGCCATCTCGAGGCGGAGTAGGCTATCTCCATCCCACGTTCTCTGCGCGGAAGTACATAATGCAAATCCCTTTCATTATTTCAATCGGGTGTAAAATCGTGGCAGCATAAGTGGCCGCATTATAGTTAATAGGCACTAAAGTATGCATTTATATTTGTTTGATTTATTATGCTTTCCCAACCGGTGCACTAAATGTCGCTTTCGTCGCAAAATTTATGACACTTGACATTAACTTCCTGTTTAGAGACGCACTGACCGATCCGCGATCGTTAGCTAAACTACAATGTACATCTTCTTTGGAATAAATAAAGTATCATCCTGAAATAACAAAGTTTATGTACGAATCGTGCACATGAGCTGACTGATCACAGAAAAATTAGAGAAAAATATTTCAGCAAACTCGAGAATCGTGTAACAAAATCACAATAATGTTTCTTTTATTAAACACAATTTTAGGTTCGGCATAAAATAAACAAATTTAATGTAAAACTGTGGGATTTGTTTATAGATCAAGCTCACAAAGATCAACAGATTCCGAATTAAATCAATTTCTCTAAAGCTAGCTCTTTGTTCGTAAAACTCGGAATCGTAGAATTTCCAAGACACAAGTATTAACAGAATCTTTGGGTGTATGAGTTTAGGAATGGAGAAATATTACCAAAGTATATAAAAAATCAATAATAATACATTAAAAATAAATAAGAATAGCGCCACTCCATGTCTTCCCGTGGATGTCGTAAGAGGCGACTAAGGGAATAAAGGCTTGTAGTACTGTTAGGCGATGGGCTTACAACCTGTCACTAATACACTGGTAAACATCTTAGCCTATCTAGAATTATCAACTAGTCTTTTTAGAGTTGTTGGTATTTCTGTAGCTCTGCCTTCCCCACTCTAGGAATGAAGGCGTGATGTTATGTATGTATGTATGTTCCTCAACGAACAAATCAAAATAAATCCGTAAAGGTAACTCTTTCTGAGATATTTAAGAGAGATACTCGGTGGAGTCATCGCCACCACTCCGGTTTTCAATCAACTGCTTCATGTTTTGGTACGACAGTTTCTTAACTTTTCTTTATTTGCTCGAAACACTTTCTCCTTGCGTATGGTAGCCTGCCTGAAATTTTCAAGAGTAAGCCCCTTAGACTAATGCGAAGGGCTTACAAGCAATGTGTCCCGCTGGCCTTGATTTAAGGTTCGGAGACTTGAGTCCTTACACAGCAGCAGAAAATGGAACGCGCCATATTTCGAATCAGGCTAAGCGACCTACCTATGCCTTCTCATCGCGCAAAGGAAGTGGCAATGGGCGGACATATAAAATAACTCACAGAACCGACGACCGCTGGAGCAAAAAGTGTTATCTTGAAACACGTCTCGAAAAGTAAAAAAAAAACATCACTCAATAGGCCCTAAGATATATTTATAGCAAGATACCCGTGGAAATCAAAAATGTGCCAAATATGAGGCGTTTCGTTAATAAATTAAAGGCTAAACTAGTATCTGACGCATATTATACTATTGACGACTTTTCAACGGCGTACACTAACTACTGGTTTGCTGCCCAAACGATTGATAGCTATTGATAAATAATACTGACATACTTTGTATAGATTATTTTATGATTAACCAATGTGAATAAACGTGAATTATAAATTATACCTACCCGAAATGCTCATGCTACTTATTTAATAAAATATTTAGAAGTTGTTGTAGAATTAGTGTAACTTGAAATGTAAACCTCTGTTTTATCGAGGTATAAATAAATAATAAATAAATGGAGACCGAGGAAACGATCCAGGAGCATTGGCGACCAAAAGGCTTAATGTACAATGTAACGAAGTTATTGGGGAAAAGATGGATGAAGATAGCCCAATATTGGGAGGAGTGGCGTGCTATTGAATGGCATACACCCAGTAGTGGCTGAAGAAGAAGACTTTCTCCTTGATCTTCCTTTGCCTCTCTTCCTATCTTTCGTAGTTGGAAGCAAGAGACGGCGATGACTATGATGACGAGCATGCGCTACTTGTAATGCATATCTTGTACAGTCAAGGGCAAAAATATGTATACACTTTAGTACCTTGCCGCTTTAATCGCTGTCACAATTTCATATGACAGCTTAAACGTGACGTTAAATAGACAAGGTACTAAAGTGTATACATTATTTTTGCACTTGACTACTGTCACAACACGCGGGAATGGATATACGGAGTAGGTACAACTGGCGAAACCTGATTTCTTTAATACGGCCAAAATTTAATTGATTATACAAAGTAATTTTGGGTTTAATATACCTTTATTTACTCTAGGTTTGTACTGATTTAGCTATTTAAAGGTTATCACAAATGTAGGACAAAAAGGAGCTCAATAACACCTAAAGAACTATAAATAGGGAATATAACAAACTTACAATCTATACAACGTATAATTTTAGATAATAAATAATTATAGAATAAAGGAAGATTTCGAATTTAGGAAAAACCGTCTAAAACAAATCTTTAGCAACAGCGAAAAATATCACAATTCTACCGCGGTTCTGATGAAAGCGGTAGAACGCTAGGTCTTCTAGTATACTCTCTGGACTCTGGAGATTAGCAACGAATCTGTCCATGTTGGGAAGTACTACGAAAGCTGGATGTTTCCTTAGCTATATAAATGATCGTATCAACAGAGTATTAGTCGGACAACATCGAACAGTAAAGCAATTACAGGCGATTTCGGTTAATTGCCAGTAAATCGGCAACGGCGGAAAATTGCCCGTTATTCTTTACGAGGTTCGTTCATGTTTATTGGCGAGTCACTAAATATTGCCCATTACGATTTTATTAACTGCTGTAACTGCTGCGGAATTTGCTCTAAACCAAAGTAAGGTGGACGTCCGAGTGCTCGACATGTCAAGAGAAAATATTTATTCGCTCGTGAAATTACGTTCATTTATACATCTACCCAAAACATTTTCATGTGTTTTGGGAGATGTGGTCTTTACTTTGGTTAAGTCGAATTCGTTTTATATGGTGACCATATCGGAATTTCTTAATATGAAAAAAAAAATTGTCAATCGGACTGTATGAGTAAATGTCAGGTGCTTTAAATTGAAAATAAGTTCTATATTTTAAAATTGGTGTGTGAAATATCAAAAGTTGTCACATTTGTCATCGCTGAAATGTGGGGGTGACACAAGTAAAGTTGATCATATTTTATTTATCGCAATTCAAAGTATGGTGAAAACTACTACGAGTAGTAGGTACAGCGACGAGTACTCGGCCATCTATCTACCTTATGGGTTTTTTATTGAAACGAAACTCGTAGGAATTTGTCGCGTGGAATTCTGACATGAAATGTTGCAGAACATTTTCAAGAATTTTAATCAACGAACATTTGGAATATTCATCGATGATGTCGATTTCTCGCATAGGAAAGTTACAAAATTTAAGAAGTTTCTTGCTAATACAAGCCAGCCAAATTGAAAAGGTTTTTATGAGTAGGTATTTACAGTAGGTAATGGCAGCCGAGATAAAAACAATACATATTATGTCAAATTTATACCGGGTGTTGCCTGTAATAGGAGCAATAAATTGAGGGATCGTTTCCACACCACAAACGAAACAACATTTATTCTACAACTTTTGAAAATAACTTATTGTTAACTAAATATTAATGAATTTAGATTTTCAAAGCAAGCAATGTATTGCGAAAACTACGAAGTTTGTAGGCTGACAGTATATGTCAGCTAGACTATTTAATGGAGTGTATTGAAAATGCTATTTAGTTTGTTAAAAATAATACCGAAAAATAAATTACATATTTTTTTAAAGTTGTAGAACAAATGTTGCTACGTTTATAGAGTAGAAAAAATCCTTCAATTTATTGCTCCTATTACAGGCAACACCCGGTATAAGTAATATAATAATAATAATAATAATAATAATCACAGAACAATCTCACACAAATTGACCTAGTCCCAAACTAAGCTCTAGGCTTGTACTATGGGTACTAGACAACGATAAACATACTTATATAGAGAAATAAATACTTAAATACATAGAAAACATCCAAGACTCAGGAACAAATACTCGTGCTCATCACACAAATATCTGCCCTTACCGGGATTTGAACCCAGGACCCCTAGCTTCGAAGGCAGGGTCACTCCCAACTAGGCTAGCGTGTCGTCTAAAATATATGTATAATATGTCAAAAGCAATATGGTTTTACCGAGTAAAAAAGGCCCTGAACAAGATGCATTTGTTGAACGTTATCTTTATCGAACATCTGTAGAATTTACGTAAGTTGCCGGACAGTCGCGTCAAATGCGTATAATAATATGTCATTCCATACATTTCAACCGTTTTCAAAAATCTTTAAAGTTAGCGTTAAGCGATTTTATCTAGAACCCAAATTATGACATAAGCGCCATTTAAAAAAAATGGTGTTTTTTACCTCAAAGTCAGCGTACATAAATACATATATGCATTAAATTCAAATCCATAGAAAACAATCAAGAATGCTTGTCACACAAACCGAAAAAAATACCTTTACCGGGAATCGAACCCGGAACAGCCGGGGTTACGCCGTTTTTGAACTGCCGGTTAATAAATATCTGATGCGCGAAAGCGACAGACAAATTGTTCATTATCATATACTTACTTAATAAATAAATAAAAAATACCCATATAACTATAGCTCTAATAATTCCATGCAACTTTTGCATTTTAAATACGAATCCACGTTCGTTAGTTGACCTAAATAGTAGGTCTAGAAGCTACCACTACGTAGAAACACTGAGCTAATCAAAATTTCAAAGTCATCAAAGTTTTTCATCACTAAGTTACGATCTAATTAAATTCTTTCATAGTGAATAAAATTTCTAATCTGCCTAGTTAAAGAAAATTCCAGCTAATTTCACTTAAATATTTCCTCAAGAATTTATATTAACTGAATTCCCCAAGCACTCAATGTGATGCTGAAATTTCTATTATCTCTTACAAGGACGGTCCATTTTCTATAAAGGATCGCTCATAATTCTAATAAACAACCGCCATTACTATCTCTGGAATGTACAATAACCAGTATAACCACACTAACGCGTGCTTTATGGCGACAATGCCGCAAAAATTTTCAATAGCACCCAAATGAGTACAACAATGAACCTTCAGACATAACCTGGCAGAATAAACAAACACCTAAAACCGTACGAGGTACTTGCATTACACAGCTCCTCACATTCGCCGGCTGTTTCGCACACAGAGTAGCAAAGACTTTTCCATTAAGCGGCTATTGTGGAATGCTTATTTTCGAATAGGAAAACGGTATAATGAGGACCTTTTGGATTTAGCGGGGTTTTCAGCCCAGATCGGCCCCGCCCTCTGAAGCAACCCCAGGGTTTCATTCATTCGTGGCTCGCTCGCCGCGCCGGACACCCGCGGCCGTTTGAAAAAAAAACGAAAATACAAATAAACATTGATACTAATATAATAACAGTCGAGTTTTGCTTACGTGGCGGTCTCAGAAGCTCAGTTCGGAAAATAAAAGGTAAGTTTATACATAAAGTTAGTAAAGTAATTTGGTTTTTAAGTTTCGTACCACGTGTTGACAACGATATTAGTAGGGCATATGTTTTCCAGTGTATAAACAGTTTTAAATAGATTTTAGGGATAATGATGGTGTTTAAGGACGAATAAGTTGTTTAAGTCTTAACCTAATGCGTGGATGTGTTGAATTAATATTGTTTGATTTATTATGAATGCGGGAACGGCTGTTCGGGACAGCTGTATTTATTGGGTACGTAACCCAAAGGCGGCTTTGGGAAAGCTAACTGCTATCATATGTTTATATTATATAGTAAATACATATTCGTGTCACATTCATATGTTATTAGTTTTTACCCGCGGCTTTGTTTGAGAATATAAATACCGCTATTCCTTCAGAAACTTTCAATATTTCGGGGCAAAAACGATCAGCTTTTATTTGCAATTAACCATAAAATTATGGTTAATTGCAAATAGGTACCTCACTGTGGGAAAGAGATTTCTTATTAACAACTAGCACCCCGTCCTCGCTTCGCTTTGGTTTATGTGCGTTTTCTGTAACACCCTTTACCTACATAAACCAGAATTTATTATACATACCGTAAAAAATATTTAAATGTTGGTATAAACCGCATATTTGATATACACACAGACGTTAAGCGACTTTATTTTATACTAGAGGACAGCCCGCGACTTTGTATGATTAGAATTAGTTCCCCGCTACTTTCCCTATCTTAGGGGTAGAATTTCCGAAAAAATCTTTTCAATGCACCCCTAGGACATCCAAGGAATATTCCCTCCTAATTTGAAGTCCCTAGGTCCAGCGGTTTCTGCTGTGCGTTGATCGATCAGCCAGTCATCTTCTTTTTAACCGACGAAAACAACGGAGGAGGATCTCAAGTCGACGCGTATTTTTGATAAAGATAAAGATTAAGTATACTTCCGAGGTGGTCCCATTGTCACCATATCTGAATCTGATGAGGGGATCAGTGAGGAATTGAGGGAACTCCTCCAATATTGTAGGCAAACATATAGCGATTTTAGTATTTTTAGTAACAAATCTAGCATTTTCATTCAGACAGTATACTTGGTGCAGTGGAACTGATAATGAAGACCACAGATGGCCACCGGAACTCCTCAACAGTTCCTATTTCAAGGGTAGCGATAAGATATCTCCATTAAGATAGTTGAGAGACTACAAAGAAGAATATTGACTTGTTGAAATAGGACTGACTTTCCCGCGGCGTTGCTTGCGACGCGCTTGAAATAACTTCAATTTTCATATCAACTAAGAATACGTTACAGCGTATTATGATCACGAACTGAAGTCGCCGATCGCACTATTTTCAGCAAAAAAGCGTCTCTCTTCAGTTGGACTAACCTATTAGGTGCTTACAATTTTAAAAGAAGTTATTTTTTGCGTTTTTGAAGGCAGTTTTTTGTTTTTTAAAACATTTATTTTATATACTTAGTAGTACCTGAGCGACCGAGCTCTACTCGGGTGTATGTAGACGACACTATTAAATCACAGTTTGATAGGCCCGTATTGATAAACTGACCTCGGTTTAAATGCCTGTCTCAAGATACGTCAAAAATGACAGTTGTCTATGGTCTGACGTTTACTTTGACGTATCTTGAGATGGGCATTTAAACCGAGACGAGTTTATTAATACGGCCAATAGTGTTGTCTATACAATCCTTACTAATATTATAAATGTGAAAGCGTGGATGTTTGTTACGCTTTCACGCAAAAACTTCTTAACGAATCATCATGAAACTTTGTACAAATATTCTGGGAGGTACTTAAAGTAACATAGATTTTTTTTTATAAAATTTTTTTTATAGTCAAGAAATAAAAAATGCAGCGGGCGAAGCCGCTGGCGGGTCGCTAGTAAATAAATAAATATCATGGGACAATGTCACACAAATTGACCTAGTCCCAAACAAAGCTCTAGACTTGAACTATGGGTACTAGTCAACGATAAACATAGATAGAGAAATATATACTTAAATTCATAGAATCCATCCAAGACTCAGGAACAAATACTTGTGCACATCAGTCTCATCACACAAATATCTGCCCTTACTGGGATTTGGGCTGCGGAGGCAGGGTCACTCCCAACTAGGCCATACCACGTGTCGTCGTACCTCGTTTATCGCTATTCCCTCGGGAACTGTTCAACTTTCCGGGATAAAAAGTATCGTATGTCCTTCCCTAGGATCTCAGTTATCTCCATGCCAAATTTCATCTAAATAAGTTCAGTAGATCCAGAGATTACCCCCTACAACCTCACAAACTCACAAACTTTACCTCTTTATAATATAGTCCTCTTACTTACTCAAACTCGAATCTGCATATTTTTTTGCTGTTGGTAATTTCATTTTCATTCAGTAATACTTAGAGGCAATAAGTTTACCAACAGCAAAAAATAGATGCAGATACGAGTTTGAGTAAGTAAGACGAATAGTATAGACTCTAGCAACCCGCCAGCGGCTTCGCCCGCTGCAATTATTTTTTTACATCACTTAGGGGTATAAAAAATAGATGTTGGCCGATTCTCAGACCTACCCGATATACACACAAAATTTTATTAAAATCGGTCCAGCCGTTTCGGAGGAGTTCAATAACGTACACCGTGACACGAGAATTTTATATATTAGATGTAAACGTATAGATTAAGATATTTCTGGTCTGTATGTCCAGTTGCCAAGCAGATCTAACGCGGTTTTGTCACTTAGTAAAGTCCCTATGTGTTTGCACTAATGGAATATCCATGTGCCAAATTGATTTCACATATGAAGCGTTAATGAGTAACGAACGTGCAAAAGTCAATGTTAAGACCAAGTTTTTAAAATTATTTTTCACTTACAAGTACAAAGTTACCAAAATAACGAATTCTCCCATCTTTATTCACTTACTGCGGTTTTATTGGCAGTAAAATGCCGCAAAGAATTCTACAAAGCTCAGAGTATCATAAGACCGACATCAATAAAAGCACTACTAAAGTAAGCACTACTAAAGACGGTAGAATAAGAATTTATTTACTTAAACTTCATTGCATAGTACACATAAGAGATAGAAATGGCGGACTTTTAGGCAAGGCATTCTCTACAAGTCAACCAATGGGTGAATTAAACGAATGTACCTTCCATTTTGATAAGTTGTTGTAACCTGACTCGTAATGAACCGACCACATTTAAATTGGTTTGGACCCCGGGAAGGTACCTCGTACATTTAAGACCTCATAACTTGAATGGCATCATCATTTAAAAATGTCACAAGGGTAAAAAGTACTTGCATAATTTTGATACTTTAAAATGTATGCGACAGTGCACAATAGACAGAAATATCAATTAATTATTGATGAAATTTTACACAATTTTTGGCCCTGTGTGGTTGCCGGGTTAGAAAAGTGCCACTCCATGTCTTCCCGTAGATGTCGTAAGAGGCGGCTAAGGGAATTAAGGCTTGTAGTATTGTTAGGCGATGGGCTTGCAACCTGTCACTAATACACTAGTAAACTTCTTGGCCTGATTGTGCAAAATGTGGTTTCAGAATTATATACGAGTCTTTTTAGAGTTGTTGGTATTTCTGTAGCTCTGCCTACCCCACTCTGGGAATTAAGGCGTGAATTTATGTATGTATGTATGTATTTTACACAATACACTTAACACAAGATAAAGCAAAATAAACGGTGTGGCAAATTATCAAATAGGTTAGGCTACGACCCATGACGCTGGCTTTCAGTGGCCCCTTACATTACAAAAAAAATACAAAGAAAAAATAATTTAAATGATCATAAAATACAAAAGAAAATAAAATGCAATCAAAAAACCAATAGACATTTAACAGGGTAAAAATTAAAAATATTTAGAAAAAAAAATATATATCGCCACGCGCCATCCATAGGACAAGGAAAATTCAATTACGCAGTGGTATGGCAACACTTGTGCAGGTCAACAAAAAAAAATTGCTGTATAGCTTTGTGGCCACAGACGAAAACGAGGAGTTCAAATTTTACTATAATTATAAAAAAATTACCACCCTGAATCAAAAAAGCACAAGTAAAATTTTAGTTTTAAAACAATTGAAACCTTTGCTCGTTACTACGAGTAGTAACTTTTACCACTGATACGTTTTTTTCAAATGTAAGCGAAATAATTTAAACGCCGCGCTATCACCACAAAGAACTTTCTAGTTAGCCGGGTAAAGCTCCCGGAACGCAGGAGCTTTATAAATAAAGAGTTTGTGAAAAACTTTCGCTTAACTACGTACATAAATTATGTAAGTTTAACTAGCATCACTCACTAGATCTTGGCGGGAGCACTACCATGCACCTTACACTGTATTATTGGATTACACTGAGATTCAAAACCCAACTATTAATAAAATGTCAGGCTTAGCTTGGGTGGTATAATTATAATAATTAATAAAAACCGGGCAAGAGCATGTCGGACCATGCTCAGTGTAGGGTTCCGAACCCGTTAAGTACTACAAACATAAAAATCAACTAATTTTCTATTTAGAGTCATTTGGTGCCGTCGTAGATGATTTTAGTAGGTATAAACACTTTAATCGCCTGTATCTCAAGAACCAATGATGTCTACTTACGAGTAAGTAGTCGTGATAGGTTTTCTTTTAAGATATTTTTCTGATTTTTAGTATTTGTAGTTTTGGCTGTAGGGGTTTGGCTGTATACTAGACTTTAACAAAAATTAGCGCTTTAAGGCCTTATATTTTATAGACGGATCCGTTAATCGAAAAATTGATTTCAAACCCGCAATACTTCTGAAAGACCTATCCACACTATGGGGTATCCGAGAAAAAAAGAACCCCACGTTATGTGCAGGGAAGATACAGTGAAAAAAAATATTCTTATATTTTTATTTTACCAATTTGCTGGCGTAACTAATATGTATATTCATGCCAAATTACGGCTTTCTAGAACTAAGAGTCTCTGAGCTAGGCTGCGGACGGACGGACGGACATGGCGAAACTATAAAGGTTCCTAGTTGGACTACGGAACCCTAAAAACCGGCCAAGTCCAAGCCGGGTTCCGTACCGCTCTGTATATATTTTTTGTTACATTGTCAATAAAAATAAAAAAAAACTTTGTAATAAAACAACTGTAAGTATATCTGTTCCCATGGTTTATGAACCACAGCCAGCTGTATGACAAAGAGCACTGGAGCTGGAAGGCCTAGTAATAGGGCCCCGATAGGTATGGAACCCGAAAACAACGGGACATTCTCATCAACGCTTTCATTAGTTTCATTATTCTTAATTTTATTCACCTTCCACGGACAAAGGCTCAATTCCGCGGACATCTCCGGAAAATTCCATACGTATGAAAAACTCCACTCTTAACTTAAAATGTATGCTAATTTGGTGTTTTCGCAAGCATGTTTATTCAGAATTCAAAATTGCAACGTGATTGCAAGTGTTGCAAGCGCTCAGCTCTCTTTTAACCCGACTAGAGTAGAGTTTTTCTTGTATGTGTATGTAATGTATGAAGGCATCCATGTTTTTTTGTAACAAATAGATAGAGAGATTGGAGGCTTTTGAAATGTGGTGTTGGAGGAGAATGCAGGGGATAAGTTGGACGGAAAAATATCTAATGACCGAGTGCTGAATAGAGTCGATGAAAGGAAGAATTTACTAGCAACAATAGGAAATAGAAGAGGAACAATGATAGGACACGCTACGACACGATCTTTTCCTTAACAACATCATAGAAGGAAAGATAGAGGGAAAATGAGGCAGAGGAAGATCAAGAAGAAATTACTTTAAGCGGATAAAAGAGAAGGCTAAGGTTGGGTCGTACCAGAAAGTCAAGCAGTTGACAAAGGACCGGAGCGGTTGGCGATTACTCCATCGCCAAGAACATATAGCTCTTAAATAAAGAAAGAGAGAGACTGTAGGCGTGACGGATTTTAAAGGGTAAGATATTTCATTTGCTTAATAAAGGATTATTCGACTTGACTGACCCCCAACGGAAAGAATAATAGTGAGCGAATTATTTTTAAAATTGTGATTGTGGTGGTGTCTAATGAATGAAATAAATGAATAATAAATAAGAGGGAACAATGTAACATACATTAGCATACCTAGCCCCAGACTAAGCTTTACGTTTGGCAACGAGAAACCTACTTACATGAAAAAGTAGGCACAGTCGAAGTCATAAACATGTTTACACTTTAGTACCTTGTCGCTGTCATTCACTGAGACATACATGGAAACATCCAAGACTCGTAACAAAAAATATGACAAAACCATCTAAGTTAAATAATAAAGATAAAAAACATAATTTCATGGCTTTAACCAAATACACATGAAAAATACCACTTTTCATTGTAGTACTTACTGTTATAGAACATTTTGATACAAGTGCGGAATTCAAGTATGTCATTTTACACGAGTCCCGAAGTATCTTGGCCCGAGCTGCAAGCGAGGGACAAGAGTCGAGACGAGTTAAAATGACAGTTCCGCACGAGTATGAAACGACGTTTTTTAATACATTTGCGAAAAAATATCCATGAAACAATAATAAATCAGTGAATAAAACTATTACAAGAGACAATTTTACTTTTAATTGACACAGACTTTATGAAATGGCAACGGTTGTGACCATTCAGCCAAGTAAAAAAAAAGTCACAGTAATTTAATTACCTATAATTAAAAATCACAAAGTATAATTCTCTATTAACCAGCGGTAATGCATAAAGATGGATTCACATTACGCCGTACTAGGCTCGGCCCGGTTTCGGCATGGTGTAATGTGAATTCACCTTAATACGCAACAATTTAATCATTCGTAATACTAATTCAGATTCAGCCATCTTGATGAGAGCTGTTTTTTTTTAATATTACCTAGATACAATTTATGTGTGTATGTATGTTTGTATTTAATTTTAATATTTTAAATTATATTACCTATGTATAGTCTCAATGCTAAATGACGTAATCAAAAAGTGGTTGAAAATGCAAACTCTTTGGTTGGAGGCACGGCTTGGAAGTTGAAACAAAATTATATTTAAAAAAAAATGGAAATGTATAACGCACTAGTGCGTAATATCCAACTTTCCGCACGATATACAGCTACGAAAAGTACCACTTTTTGAACAACTGTGTTAAAAAGATTTTTATCGACGATGTTCCATACATAAATGCCGAATAGTTTACAGTTCTCTCCCAGGTGTCAAATATGCAAATGAGCGAATTAAAGACCACCTTTGTCCTGGCCAGAAGCCAGGAGGGTCGACGGCGAGCCAGTATTCCGGTCACCTCGACGATTAGCATTCCGCTCAGCCTCGCCGCCGTGAGCGTAGTGCGGGGCATGAATTATCGTGTCCTGCAACATTTCAACCCCCAACGCAAACAAAGAGGTATTATAAGATGTGTGTATCATTGTGTGGCATCGTAGCTTCTAAACGGTTGAACCGCGGCCGCGGCGACTAAGGGAATAAGGGCTTGCAGTATTGTTAGGCGATGGGCTTGCAACCTGTCACTAATACACTGGTAAACATCTTAGCCTGATTGTGCAAAATGTGGTTACAGAATTATGAACAAGTCTTTTTAGGGTTGTTGGTACTTCTGTAGCTCTGCCTACCCCACTCTGGGAATGAAGGCGTGATGTTATGTATGTATAATGTACTAACTAAACTAGACTGGCGACTACCTAGTGAGACGCGCCCTTCTAATTTTAGATTTATTTGTCGCTCGCACGTTCTTAACGAATCATATGACCGATTCTTATAAACAAACGTGTGTTAACTCGGGACACTTCTGAGGGATTTGATATCGATACTTATGTCGATATATATTTTCATTTATAAAAAATCTCCGTTACTCTTAAGATAAAAAGTCCATGTCCAAAAGTCCAGTGTCATTTAGTCATAGTCTTATAATAGGTGAATAAATCACAATATCGTTCACGATTGTGAAAACGGCTATTAGTCATATTAAATATTTGAATAGTCACGTTGACCAAAATGATGGAGATTTTAATTGCAAAGGAAAAATCTAGAGAAAAAACATACTTAGAATGTTCTTATGAAAAACCTTTCAAAATAAAAAAAAACATTTGTGTATTATTTTTATTTTAAATCGTAAAGAGAAATAATAAGTTGAATAAAATCCTAATCTTGACATTAAAATCGATGTATTTACATACATACATAACGTCACACCTTCATTCCCAGAGTGGGGTAGGCAGAGCTACAGAAATACCATCAACTTTAAACTTGTTGATAATTCTGTAACCACATTTTGCACAGTCAGGCTAAGAATTTGACCAGTGTATTAGTGACAGGTTGCTAGCCCATCGCCTAACAGTACTACAGGCCTTTATTCCCTTAGTCGCCTCTCACGTCACGACATCCACGGGAAGACATGGAGTGGCACTATTCGAACCCGGCAACCACACGGCAATTGATGTATTTTTAAGTCGCAAATATATTTTGCTACGTCACTTTAGTATTCGTGCCGCGAGCACACAAGTATGCTAATAAATAGGTTGTTAGAAATGTTAGAATCGATCAGGACAGGAGCAAATATTCGATTTACACAAGCTTTTATTTAACTTTTAATGATTGTATCTTTTTCGTTTACGTCAAATTTTACAAGCTAAATAAGATACTTTTCGTTGTAGTGGGCTGAAATTTGAAATACACGTGTAAACTCGATGACAATGCAATCAAAGATGTGATTCGATGATTCAGTCGGAAAATAGAGACAGGAAGGAGTATAGCGGACTATACTTAACGTAGACGGACCGCGCTGGGTCTCGTTAATTTGATGTTGACTCTTAATTAAAGTCCAGTAAAATTCGACAACAAAAGCTTGTTTCAAAATTTTTTTTCGGAAATTTATTTCATACATACATAACATATACAAACTGTTGAACTCTTTCTCTAGTAGTCGTATAAAAATAACATTATGCTTTCTTTTCAACGTTGAATTTACAGGGTATTCAATATCCAACATACAACATACGCTGGGGACTCTGAAACCATATAAAAATTCCGTGAGCACAGGAGTTATATGGAAATATATGATCCCAAGGGTCGCGTCGCTACCACTACAGAGCCTTAGGTCTACTCACACCGAATTATAATACGTAAATAAACTTTTACGGTTACGTATAATAAGTTCAATTCTCGCGATTTTCTCTTTCCGTTTTCAATATTACCTAAATCGATATTAACATATACATAATGATTTTTCAAGAGCCTTGCATTGATACCTTACTCAATGATGTCATGTAAAATAAAAAAATACCTTTGCTTAAAGGAGCGACCATACCGGAGCTTAACGATGCGTAAATTACGGTCCGTCAAATTTGATGCCATGTAATTAGTAGACCCATTCTTTTACATGTATGGGAGGTACCAGAAAAAAAAGATTTTATTTTACAGCTTTGTCGGCGTTACTTAAATGTCAAACTATGCCGAATTACAACTTTGTAGTACCAATAGTCTCTTAGATATCCCGTGGACAGACGGACATGGCGAAACTATAAGAGTTCCTTGTTGAGTTCCTTGTTGTTGGACCCTAAAAAGGGTCAGGATGCAGAAAAACAAGACGGAATAAAATTATATTGTGTGTATAGCTGTGCTAGCCATTATCCACCGGTAGCTTGAGCCCAAAAATGCTAGGTTAGGTTATTTTATATTTAAAAACATCTAGCGGCCCGCTCGCTGTCTCTCCGTGTATCAACTAACACTTAAACCCCCCAACGGATTTTGAAGCGGTATTCACCATCAGTTGATTCATCGCTAGCTAACGATACCTAAATGTAGTCTACTCTCTCTTTAACAGGCTCTCCGTGTGTTTATTATATGTTCGGTGTGAACGAGGCCTTATACCGAATAATAGTAGTAGTTCATAACGATCACGATTTATGGTTCAAATACTCTAGAAGACCTATTTCTCCACCCCAATATATCAGACCCATGAATATTAATATTAATGTTAGAGGACAATCTCACATAAATTGTCAGTCCTAAACCTCTAGGCTTGTATTCGTACTATGGGTACTGTACGACGATTAACATACTTAGTATAAAAGAAGGATTACTTTTAATGATCCAAGGCTCAGAAACCAGTGGTGGTTTAGTGGTGGTAGGACCCTGTGCAGGGTCCGTCCGGATCGCTACCACCATCTTATCCATTAACCATAAGTCAACCGGTGAAATTACTAGCATAGAGGCAATCCATCTTAGTCCTAAGGGTTGGCAACGCATTTGAGGTGTTAGGATTATAGTCTTGAGAATTCAAATGTCTATGGGTCTCAGATTCCACTTACCATCAGGTGGCCTGAGTGCTCGTGTGCCTTCTCCTTAACATTAAAATAAAAGCAATACCCGCGCTCAGCACACAAATATTTGCCGTCACCGGGAATCGAAGCCGGGATCATACCTTCGTTGGCAGGGTCACTGCTTCACTACAAAGATTGCGCCAAATCTCGTTGTCGAAACAGATTTTTTAATGTGTTCCTACCTATGATCGGATTATACCTATATCAGCAATTTTGGAGGATCAAACCTGGGGCCACCAGCTTTGTGGGTAGATTAGAGTCACTATCAAAACCAACTAACGTCGTATTGTCGTATTACAGTAAAAACGTCGCATGCCGTCGCCTGCGTGCTCGATCGGCCTTGACCGAAAATAATATTTCGCGTTATAAGATAAAATTAAGATCACTATCAGATAAGGATATTTTTAATGGTGAATGACAAACAATTAACATGCCATTTCCGTATTTACTTTTCATATTGTTATTGATTCGTTTAGAATCAATGTCCACTTATGAATGATATATGTATAGGTTGTATTGTTAGCTTAGCTACATTCACGAAGCTAGCGGCCCCGGGTTCAACTCTCGGTAAGGGTTCAACTCTCATAATTTGTGTGATGAGCACGAGTATTTGCTCCAGAGTCTTTGACGTATCCTATGTATTTAAGTATATATTAGTAAATATAAGTAAGTTTATCGTTGTCTAGTACCCATAGTAGAAGCCTAGAGCTTCATTTGGGACTAGGTCGATTTGTGTGACATGGTCCTATGACATTTCATCTGTACAGTGGTAATATATAATTTCTATATCTTTATTTATTTATTTATTATCTGAGAAAACTTAGAAACAAATTTCTGCTCATGAATAAAGAGCTTAAAAAAACGCCACATGGTCATTTCTACGTCACAGCTAATGCTAGGCTTTTGGCTTTTGGGCATATTTTTTCTCATCAAATTAAATAGGTAGTTTAAATGTTTTAAGTTCATGGCCATGTTCGTGAAAACTTCATCGTAAATTATGTTAGTAAGACATTAAAAAAAGTGTAGACAGAAATCACAATACTCATAATTACGTGGCCGACTATTATAATTATCCTAACATAGAAACAGATTAAAGACTTAGGTATATAATAATAATAATATCAGGGGACAATGTCACACAAATTGACCTAGTCCCAAACTAAGCTCTAGGCTTGTACTATGGATACTAGACAACGATAAACATACTTAAATAGAGAAATACATACTTAAATATATAGAAAACATCCAAGACTCAGGAACAAATATTCGCGCTCATCACACGAATATCTGTCCTTACCGGGATTTGAACCCAGGACCGCGGCTTCGGAGGCAGGGTCACTCCCATCTAGGCCAACGTGCCTTCAATATAAATAAATAATAGTTTTTTTAAATATTTATAAGTAACTATGTATATATTTAACTGACAACCCGCCCGGGTTCGCCTCAGTACGGTACTGTGTACGTAATAATAACATGAAAACATTCTTTAAATGTTGGTAAAAACCGTCTCAGAAACTATTTATAGGTAGTGACGAAAAAACAGCACACAAAGCGATAAAGGTACCATCTTTGTACATATCATCACGCCTTCATTCCCAGAGTGGGGTAGGCAGAGCTACAGAAATACTAACAATTCTAAAAAGACTTGTTTAACAGTACTTCAAGCCCTTATTCCCTTAGTCGCCTCTTACGACATCCGCGGGAAGACATGGAGTGGCACTATTCTAACCCGGCAACCACCAACTTTGTTGTGTGTTATTTAGTTATTAACTTGGTCAAGGTTTTCTGGAAGAGATCACTAGCGGTAAGACCGCCCATGATTTAAATGTACTGTTCCGTGTTCTGTTTTTTTTTTGGTGTTTAATAAAGAGTATTTGTATTGTATTGTATTGTATTGTAACTTGAAATAAATCCGGCCATTGACGTGTAAATATCGACGGACTGACTGTTTCTGACACAAACTAACGAGCCTACTCCCAGCCCTGTAGATCGGCCCGATGGCTTAACAACCCATCCGTCCAATCCGCTCGGTGCATGGCCGGAGATTACTCTTAATTTCTGAGGATTAAAACGAATGGCGTTTTTAATTGACTAGCGACCCGCCCTCGATTCGCTCCAATGTTAAAGTGTTATACATATAAGCCTTCCTCTGCCGTCCTTTCTCTATCTATTAATTAAAAAACAAAGAGCCGCATTCAAAACCGCAAAAAATAACTTCTTTTAAAATTGTAGGCCTACCTAATAGGTTAGTCTAACTAAAGTCGGCGACCACAATATTTTTACCAAAAAATCCGAAAGAAGTTATTTTTTTGCGTTTCTAAAGGCGGTTTTTTGTTTTTTAAAACTTTTATTTTATTTGATACTTTTTAGTGATCATAAAACGCTGTTCCGTAGTCCCACTTGTTAGTTGGTATGAAACTTAAGTTTCAAGCGCGCCGCAAGCAACGCCGCCGGAAAGTCACAATCATATTTCAACAAGTAAATATTCTTCGTTGTAGGCGCTCAACTCTCTTAATCGAAATAATATCTTATCGCCACCCTTGAAATAGGTACTGTTGAGGAGTTCTGATGGCCATCTCTGGTCTTCATCATCACTTCCACTTCCCGACGTTATACTTTCTGAATGCAAATGCTAGACTTATTACTAAAAATACTAAAATCGCTATATGTTTGCCTACAATATTTGAAAAGTTCCCTTAATTCCTCACTGATTTCTTCATCAGATTCAGATTTGGTGACAATGAGACAACCTCGGAAGTATACTCTATCAAACCAAAAAAGAATTTTCAAAATCGGTCCTCAATTGACGGAGTAATCGGTGAACATACATAAAAAAAATACCTACATACAATGGAACGTATAACCATCTGATCACTGTATATTTTTGATCCTGAAACATTTTTGATGTGTGTAGTTTTCCAAATGATGTTTTGGTATAACATTAGTGAACAAATACAACCCACCACCCGTATGTGAAAATAAAAACAATCTAAAGGGTTGTGTGGGTGGCTAATATTGGGCCGGCAAATCGTTCGGCCCACTGGTTCGGAAATTTCAGCCCTGTGGGGCGACAGATGAATTTCGCATTCCTAACTGAGACAGCCAAATTTTGTACTGACAGTAACAGTGGCGGAATGCAAAACCGGTCAAGCTTGCCGTAGTAATTCTAAATAACTGTCGTTTTATAACCATTATAGTATTGTTATTACCATGGTTACGTTCATTCCGGATGTCTTGGCGTTTAGTGAACATTTAACATCCTTAACTGTATATTAAATTAACGGTGTCCCCTTGTTTTACAGAAACTTGTTTCATAGAATGTATCATTTCGCAGAATTTTAATTTCATAGAAAGCTAATTTCTGCTGAAACCTTAAGGTTTTCAGATTCTTAAGCATGGGTTACGTAGGTTAGGTTAGGTTAGACCTGTGTCCACCAAAAAAATATCTGAAAACAGTAAGATTACAGCAGAAATTAGCTTTCTAAGAAATGGAAATTCTGCGAACTGATACATTCTATGAAAAGATTTTCTGTAAAATAGTGTACAACATAAATTAACCTTTTTTTTTTACTCACTAAAAATGATGATTTAAATTCATCGACTTGTTATTGGTTATGCTCAATATGGATATCAACTATGGCGTTTAGTCGAAAAGTTAGCCATTGTTAATTTTTTTCATTATCATTTTCAGCTTGTAGAAAAACTTATGTATGCAACGAAGCAACGATACATAATTATTAGCTCTAAAGATACTAGTGTCTGTCATTGTAGCGTTCGCTCCGCTGTCGCTCGCGTCCTAACCTCGGCACTCGTACCCCATGAAGCACCATTATTTACCAGTTACATAAATAACTATATAAGTACATTCTTCTGCTCCGTGTTTCTCTTGTTCATATGTTAATATTTGTCGTGCTTTTTTTATAAATGATTCCATTACCTAAGATATTATTTAGCTAATTTCATATTTTAAAAAAACCTTATGGTGAAAGTGGTCATTATGGTTTATTTGTACAAATAGTTATCAAATACATTACTTACTTTCCATTTCTAGTCTTCAATGAATTAAGAATGCGAATGTCTGCTACTATAATGAGAGAGTAATAACTAATAATAAGAATAACCTAAAATAATTAAAGGGTATATAATACAGTAAAATATACACACATACACACACACACACACACACACACACACACACACACACACACTCACACACACACTCACACACGCACACACACACATACACGCGCGCGCACGCACACACACACACACACACACACACACACAGAGAGACACACACGCACACACAACTTCATGCCTTCATTCCCAGAGTGAAATATACTAACTCTTCTGTATCTGGCTGTACTGTTCAGCAATTTGCAATAACCGCAGTGTGAACCGGCTCGGCGGTGCACGGAGGCAATACTTGTTTTAATATTTCACACCGAGCCGCATCGGCTTAAGGCTGGCTGCACACGCCGCGAGCGAATACGCCTGGCGTGTTCCGCTTAATCAACTCACTCTTCAATTAGACAACGAAGTATTAATCGAAAAAATCAAGTTGAGCCAGCTCTTGAAAGCACGTAAGCATAGAATGAGTAAAAACTGGGCAAGAGCCTGTCGGACCATGCTCAGTGAGCATGTGAGCAGTTCTTAAGCTGATACTACGAACACAAAAAACTATCCCAAAAATCAATAAGTATAAACTAACTAACTAACTAGCATATGGACTAAACTATATTGTAAGTTTTATAGACACTTACTATATATGCATAACTTTTGTGCCATGTGATGATAATGAATAAATGAATATTAATGTTATTTAAAGTTATTTGGTGCTGTCTTACATGACTTTTAGTAGGTAAGTATAAACACTTTAGCCTCCTGAATCTCAAGAAACCATTAAGTCGTATTAGTCGTGATAGTTTTCCTTTTAAGGTCATTGTCAATGTGCTTTCATTTAGGATATTTAAGTTTTTATTACTAGTAGTTACACTTCGAGAAAATTACACTTCGAGTTCATTATTTCCTAAACGGCCGCCCAAATCTAAACATTGATGATAACATGTTCATAATATTTTTAAGAGCTATCCAATCATACCTCATTCGATATTTTTTTAGTCAATTTAAACCGGCTCGGCCCGTCTTGTTGAGTTTGCTTGTGTTGTAGCTCTAGGCGCGGAATGATATAATTACCTTTGCTTGAAAATTAACTACTGTTCCATTTAAAACTTTAGTATGACGTACGGCAGGGTTAGGTACCTATCACTTTGGCTGAGGTGCTTCGAAACCTTACCAAATAAATAAATAAAACACGCATTATTAATAATGGCCAATAATTCGTTAACGAATTGAAAAGTGAGTGGTTTAAGAGAAACACATAACTATTTCCCATTTTATACAGTAAACGGTAACAGTGTAAATTGCAAAACTTATATGAGGCCCAGTAATGTATAAACTCAGCTAATTTGCAATGTATAAAAAACAATAGTAAAGTTCAGGATTGATATTTTGTAGTTGAGACTCACTATCCTTAATATTTTATCTAACGACAATACTAGGTACTATATCAAACACTTTTTACCAAATTTATTTACGTGTCAGAAACTATTGTAAATCTATAAACGGCTTTTGGCTCTCCGTTGTAGGCCCAGCTTATAAACGGAAAGCCAGACAGACCGCTATTCATGTTTTATCCGGCTTCACTTTTATCTCCTTTTATTCCCCACTGAAAACTGATGAAAAGTTTCAATAGCCTTTTATTAAATGAATGTTGCATAGGTACCACTAATTAACTTGTAGCTACAACATTAAAACTAACGAGACATCATTTATGACATTTGAGAACTGGTAAAACTTACGATTTTAAGTCAACGACGCGACGACGGTCCACCTCTTGTGTGTGTGTAGTGTTCTTGTGTAGTCTTGATGTGTTGTGTGAACTTATAATTATTGTGAGTGTTAACTTATACTAACCTAGCCAAATATGCTTTAACGGGACAAGATTTTTACACAGGCAAGGGACTTTAATCCGTCTCCTACTCCAACGTAAGAATAAAGTGTTAAGGTTTAAAATAAAAGTGTGATTAGTGTGACTTGAGTCCTTTTATTACTAAGCAACTTAAACCCCTGGTGGCTGTCATTTTAATCATTTCTAATTTCATTTAGGAACTTTTTATTTGTCCGTTAACTTTTGGGGAGGGAAGAAGGCAGATTAAAAAACGTCCGGCTTTTGTTTTTTGCTATTCACTTGACATTGGCGAAATCAATACGGAATATCGCGGTGCACCGCTATTAATAATAAAAATAGAAGAACTTTTTATTTAATATTGCCGTGCCCTTGCAGGGCGTCACATGAATACCTATTGTTTGTTACACCTTATTACTTGTAATGTGATGCAATAAAGTTTTTTTGATTTTGATTTTGATTTTATTTGACTCTTTTGACACTAGTTCCCGGTACGGCGTGTTACAGATGGGACTTAAATTTTACTATACTATATGTAGGTGTACTTTGCACAAAATTAGAGTGCCATAATTATTTAGAGGACGACACGTTGGCCTAGTTGAGAGTGACCCTGCATGCTTCCGAAGCCATTGGTCCTGGGTTCAAATCCCGGTAAGGGAAAATATTTGTGTGATGAGCGCGAATATTTGTTCCCGAATCTTGGATGTTTTCTATGTATTTCTTTATATAAGTATGTTTATCGTTGTCTAGTACCTATAGTACAACCCTAGAGCTTAGTTAGGGACAAGGTCAATTTGTGTGAAATTGTCCCCTGATATTTATTTATTTAAGTATTTTATTTATTTATTAGGTTAAGTTTTATATGATTTTCCAATAATGTTGGTGCATTTATATCAACATCAATAAAAAAAAATCTTCCTTTTTCATTCTCATATAAAGTGTACCTAGGTAAATTTAGTTTAGAATCAAAAAAGAATAATAAGTAGCCATAATATGATAAAAATAAAGCTGTTAATGTTAACTTACTGAACTTAGAACATGCCAAAAAAAATCTAAAAGAGTTTTTCCCCGCCATTTCTATGTAGCCTAAACTATATATTTTACTTCTCTACAACAAATTTACATTGTAAATGGTAACTTAAAGCGATAATAAATTAACGCGCTGGCCTGCTAAACCAGACAAATTCCTTTTAAGCTTTTCGCAGCCTCCTCATTTTAGATAAGTCTGCCTTCGAAGACAGGTATATGAATATTTAAATAAATATCACAGGACAATGTCTTGTACTATGGTTTTTAGACAATGATAAACTTACTTATGTATGCATATAGAGATATATACTTAAAAACATAGAAAACATCCAAGACTTGGAAACAAAGGGAATAAGGGCTTGTAGTACTGTTAGGCGATGGGCTTGCAACCTGTCACTAATACACTAGTAAACTTCTTGGCCTGATTGTGCAAAATGTGGTTACAGAATTATTAACAAGCTGTTTTAGAGTTGTTGGTGTTTCGGTAGCTCTGCCTACCCCACTCTGGGAATGAGGGCGTGATGTTATGTATGTATGTATGTGTACTGCACTTTTAAGAAACTGGAAACGTTAAGTAGGCACTATCGTTTTTGGTTTTTAAACCAATCGCGTCACTGGTAGATCACGTCATACGAAAAGTCACGTGATCTAGTGACACGATTGGTTCAAAAACCAAACGAATAGAAACGCGCATCTTGGCTATAGACTTTGATCTTGCCCCTGTTTATGGTTGCAATTTTTAGCATTTCATATTATTAATATTGCTGGAAGCATTTTGCTATGGTGATTTTGTTTACAGAATGATGCGACAATATGGAACATGCATGAAAAACAGTATTGAGTTTCATTGATTTGATTAAGGAGAAAATATAAAAAAGCATATAACGCAATAAAAAGCATATAGCTATATAGCTTTGACCCGTTAATTAAGAATTTAAAAATAATCAAAACTTTCAGATTGTTTTCTCGGCATCCTCATTTATTTACGCAATATTTTAAGTCAATATTGGCTTAGCAACAGTAACGTTCCGCGTATACAGTCATTCTTTTTTTTTCATAGCATTTTCCAGAGAAAATAAGAAAAAATATGCATGTTACCATGAATGCCAATACCCATTCCGATGAAACTAGTTTTTTTTAAACCTCATCCAAATCTGTCCATCCGTTAAGGAGCTACGATGCTCTAGACTGACACACTGATGTACACGTTTTTGTGACACTCTTCTTTTTTGTCGGGTATTAAAATCCCCATGTCATATATACATATATATTAGTAGATTGTTCAACAAGGGTTAATTTAAGCCATTATGAATAGAAATGTTTATCCACCCAAGCAAGACGAGGGTGGATGAAGTTCGAGTGTCATTATGGCTTTTTAGTCTCTGCTTTTCACTTCGATTGCGAGAAAAACAAATATTAAGTTATAATGGTGTTATTACAAAAACTTAAATAACCGTTAAATCTGTCATTATAAACATGTCTAAGATTTTTGTAATAATAGCATAATAGTTTTAAAATGGACACCTCAAAAAGTTACAACTTATAGCGGTGTAATTTTTCTCTCTATCCGTCACTGTAATGCAGAACAAGATAGCAACAAGGTTGTTTTAGGGGTTAGAACATTACAAATAGTCCAAAGACAACATTTCCAAAACAAAGACCTCTGCGGTGGAGATTGCATGCCCAGCCCCAGCCTGCCCTGGCCTCCACCGGCTCCACGGCGCAATCCGACGACATCAACAAAATGGCAACATGTATCTGGCTGTATGTGGTTTTCCAAGGCTTTTTATAAGGAAATTAAAAAGAAAAAGTTAAATGCATCACTTTAGTCCGCTTATACATGGGTATCATAAGTCATTTTAGAGAAAGAGATGTAAAAAACTACTAACGGAACCATTGCTTTGTACGTTAGCGCATTACCGCAGACTTGCCTAAGGCAAACATACAACCATCAAATGCCACGGCCACGTAAAAGAAATCGATGGCATAAATGATGTATCCCCGCGTCCCTATATGGGTAAACATATGAGACAAATGACTTCATATTGGCGAGAACGTTTATTTTATTCGAGGCTGAGAATTATGTAAAAGAAAAATCTGTCACGTACCAGCTTCGCGCAAATTAACAACGAAATTTATCTCGTAAACGATAAACGTGTTTTGGATCAAGTTTTTCAACAACGATATTTAAATTGTATAAACGAAATGGGAATTATTACCATCGCAGACTTTATTCGTTCGTTTAACTTAGGACTACGGCCTAATAAAATATCAGACTCTTAAGGTGTTTTTCCACCGGTTAGGAGAGCCGAGAATTTCCTCGTGCATCTTCGGTAGACAACGATTCGAAGCCTTTGAAATGTGGTGCTGGCGGAGGATGGAGAAGATTAACTGGACTCAGAAATTTACCAACAAAGAGTGCTCAACATAGTTAAAGAGATGAGGAAAGATACTCGGACACCGAATACATTAAGACCATAGTGGAAATGAAAGATGAAGGGAAGTGGAAGAGGAAGGCCAAGGAGAACGTTCATGGATCAGATAAAAGAAAAAGTAGACGTAAGAGTAAAAGAAAAAGCTCTAGAAAGAGAGTCATGGAATTTGCTACACCAAAAAAGGCCTAGCTCTAAAATTTAAGATCTTCGGTAGAAATGGTTGATTAATACAAATAAGAAATCTCGTCTGGGGCCTATTTTATAAAACTACAAATTACAAGCAGAAGTCCCTTTCTAGCAAAAGGAGTTAGAAAGAGATTTCCGCTTGTAATTTCTAATTTGTTGCGTTATAAAACAGGGCCCTGGCCTCGTCTCGCCGCCGGTGGAAAGGAGTCTTGATAAATCTTATTTCTATCGTAAAGCTGTCACGCATCAAATTTCAATGTTTGATTGTAATTAAAAGTAATGCAGCAAATTAATAAAATTTAAATATAAAAGTATTTTCGGCGATTTTAATCCATACCTTATGTCTTATCTAGTAAAATAGATGCCCAGTGCGGTTGGTGCGCCCCCGTTGAACGTCTAATTTCCTCCACTGTAAGATGAACGCGACCCCTGAGGCGAGAAATATTAGGTTTCATTAGAAATTGTGGAGATTGGCGTCGTGTACGGATTGATGTCGATCACAACGGGACATTGATTAATATCAACAAAGAAAGGTAAATAGGGAATATTGAAAGGGGATATTTTGTTTCTGTGCTCGTGTCTTGTACAGTAAGGTATATTTATTCATACATACACAGAGTGAGCGATCATAATGGATAATTCCATACAATAAGAGGTAGGTACAATGTGTTTTTAGATACCATACCGCCCGTTTAAGTTTTTCAGGATTATAAATAAAAACGTATTGTATATAGTAACGTATATAGCAGATAAATTTAGCTCGAGGCAAAGAAATATATGTAGCTGATACATTCAGCAAGATTCAACGAAATATATAGCAGATACCTACATTTAACAACAGTCAAAGAAACATACAATATAGCAGATACATTTATCAACAGTCTCTATACATATGTCCGAAAAACTTTAACCCGCTTGTTCGTTTTTGCAAATTTTGATAAGTTAGAAAATCATATAAGGGCTTGTAGTACTGTTAGGCGATGGGCTTGCAACCTGTCTATAATACACTGATAAACCTCTTGGCCTGTTTGTGCAAAATGTTGTTACAGAATTACAAGAAGTCTTTTTAGAGTTGTTGGTACTTCTGTAACTCTTTTTTTTTTAACGCACTAACTTTTCGAAATGTTTGGCACCTAAGGAACCTGTAGGTTAGGATTGGTTTGTTTCATAATAAATAATCCAGGAAAAATAAACAGATCAAGAAAAAAACATTTATCGAACTTACGATGGTTACCTTTCCGTACGGATATATATACCCGGTGACCCAGGCGGCCAGTTACCCGGCTCGATCGGTAATAGCCTCACGAGGTCCTGAGCCTTAATAAATAAACTGAAATAGTTTTATAGGCGATTGGCTTTAGTCTCGACAGACCTCTTTGAAAGGTTATTGGAGATCGGGAAGGCCAAAAAGAAAAATAAAAAAGCGGCCAAGTGCGAGTCGGACTCGCCCATGAAGGGTTCCGTAGCAGCAAGTAAAAAAAAAGTAAGTAAAAGTAAAAATGTTTTATTGCCATATAAAGAAATAACAAGGTTTAACAATTAATCGGCGACCCCCACACTAGGCAGAGCCTGTATCGTGGGAATCATGACTGACACGAATTACCCTTAAACAAGTCGGCTTGAGAATAAAGAAAAAAACAAAAGTACTGAAGAAGTTTCACCAAAATAATACTTAACATCAAAGGAAATCGCTGTGTGTGTGTATGTGTGTGTGTGTGTGTGTGTGTGTGTGTGTGTGTGTGTGTGTGTGTGCGTGTGTGTGTGTGTGTGTGTGTGCGGTGTGAGTGCATGCGTGCGTTATACACTTACAGGAGCAGCCCTACGATGCTAACACAACATTTTCTCGGAGTCATTGTATGATAAAGACATAAGAAAGTGTCGGATTATATTTTTAGCTTTTGCAAGACAGCAGGTTTTCAAATTACACTTTTCAAGTATCGCATTGTATACATGTGGGAAAATAAATGATTTAAAACGCCTAGCGAACGCAGAGCGAGCAGTGGGTACAGATGCCTTAAAAATACGTTTCCTTAGCATGTCAGGGTACAATGGCGAATTAATAATCTTTCTGTGCATATAAACAGTAGCTCGCATTAAGAATAATCTGCGGACACTAAAAACTCCTGCCTCTCCAAACAAGCTTTCAGTGGGGTACCGCCGCGGTTTCCGTAACGACACCTTTAATACCGCTCTTTGAGCTCTTTCCAGGGTTATCAGGGTAGATTTTGAACACCCTCCCCAGGCAAGGATGCAATAATCGAGTACAGGTTGACAGAGCGCTAGATACACCGATTTTAATAGTTGTTCATTCGCGACTTCTTTTAAGAATTTCATTGTATAGATTAATTTCCTTACTCTTGCCGCTGTTATCGCTATATGCTTTTTAAAATTGAGGTTTTCATCCAATGTAACGCCAAGGTACCTAACAACTGAAACCCTGGTGATACAGTCGCAAGAACAAATTTGGGGGAGATCTAGGTAAGTTCCACAGTTTGAGGCATGTATTTTTAGGCCACACATGAATTCAGGAGGACAAGATGCTGCAGTTTTGTGAAAACAAAGGAACTGCGTCTTGGCTGCATTCAAAGTCAAGAGGTTTTGTTCCATCCAAGACGCAATCCTTTTTATACCCGTTTCCGACGCTATTTGTGCAGCCTGCCATGAGCGGCCGTGAAACACTAGTGCGGTGTCATCAGCGTAACACAGCATCTCGCCATTACAGAGTTCGAGGGACATAATGTCGTTAATATAAGCGGTAAAAAGTGTGGGACCCAAAATACTTCCCTGTGGTACGCCGAAAGATACCGGTTTTAGGCTACTATAATTGTCACCGACTTTAACACGTTGACTTCTATTTGTGAGATAGCTCGAAAACCAGTCTAGTGCCAAACCACGAATGCCCAAGTTTTCCAACTTCTTGAGGAGTATAGGGATCGATACTGTATCAAACGCCTTTGCTAAATCAAGAAAGACGCCGATACAGCACCGGCCTCCATCTAGGTGATCCACAACGGTATCAGTCAACAAAGTAACCGCTTCTTCAGTGGACTTACCTTGGCGGAAACCAAATTGGCGGTCTGAAAGGAGTTTGTTTTGTTCTAGGTATTTTACCAGACGTTTATTCATTATGCGTTCTAGAAGCTTGGAGAAAACTCCTAGAAGAGAAATAGGACGGAAATTATTAGGGACATTTGAAGGGCCGCTTTTGTGAATGGGAATCAATGTGGCGGTCTTCCAAGCCTGGGGAAATGATCCAGACGACATGCTCTGGCTAAAGATGGCAGCGAGCGGGTTTGCTATGATTTCACCAACTTCTTTTAGAATTCTATTGCTTATACCATCATAGCCAGGAGCGCTGTCCGAGTCGAGGACATTAATAATACCAAGGATCTCTTTCTCGTCCGTGGGTTCTATGTAAAAGGAGTCCAAGGTTGGCACATTGCACACCCTTCGAGCCAATGATTCCTGACTTTCATTCAACCTTGAGAGAATGGAGTTCGCCAGCTCAGTACCCACATTCGTGAAGTAAGAATTGCAGATATCAAGGGACTCGGTAGCAGAACGCCCAGAAATTACTAAGTTTTCGGATACCGAAAACTTGGGGGATTTGTGAGTTATACGGTTTATTGCACTCCAAAGTTTTTTAGGGACATTTTTAGTTTGTGTGAGTACATTTCTGTCATGCTCTATCTTTAATTTCCTTATTAGGGAAATGTAGAAATTTCTGTATCGAGTATAAATCAGCTGTTTCATGGCATTATTGGAGTCTTTACGAGCATCAAGATGTAATTTATCCCTATGTTTCGAGCATCTAATTAAGCCAGGCGTCATCCAGGGCCGCAGAATAACTTTGGAACGACTGACTGTTACCACTTTAGAACATTTAGACAAGGCATTTGCAACCGAAGTGGAAAAAAACTCTACGCTCGCGTCCATACCAGAATCACATAAAGTTGGGGCCCAGTGAATAGATTTTAATTCAAGTCTTAAAGAATCAAAATCGATCACAGTTTTTGAGCGTCCTGGTTTAACTGGCTTAGGCAAATTAAGAGAGATACCCACCATGGTTAGGTCATGATCCGTTAAATCCGAGGCGCAGACAATAGACTCTGCGGTAGATTGTGCTGGTATAAACATGTGATCAAGGCAAGATTTAAGGTGTGTTGCGGTATTTATACTTGAAAGAAGTCCGTGTTCCGCCATTAGACACAAGTAGTCTGAGTTTTGGGCGTTTGTCTGCCCTGTACTCAATATATCAATATTTAAATCACCGGTCATAACAAGACAGGGACTTCTTTCGTAAGTTTTAAGTACAGAGTCAAGTGATTGAGTAAAAGCATCGAGGTTACGAAAGCTGGGAGACCTATATACACCTATGACTGTGAAGAAGTTTGGAACCTGAATGATAATGCAGTTTGCTTCATCCACTTCAATCTCTGTGAATATTGGAGACCACTTTTTATTAACGTAACCAACTACTCCACCACATTTATTAATAAATTTATTTGATCGAAAAGAAGTATAACCCTGTAGTTGATGAATAGCAGAACTCTCATTTATCCAGCACTCACTGAATACGATCACATCAAAATTAATTTCTAACCTTTTTTTTATTACTAGAAAATTGTCAAAATTTTTGCTTATACTCCTAATATTTAAGCTTAATATTTTTAGATTATACTTAGATATGATTTGTGAACAGTTTTCAGGAAAAGAGATAGTATGGCATTTCAATTCATATGTTTTATCAATAACTTCTAATAGTTCTAAGTTACCCATGGGAAAATAATGACAGGGTGGCATATTATATATAAAATTTTACATGAGACGGTGGCCATGCTCATACGAAAAAGATGATATCTAAAAACATTTGTTAAAAACGCGACTGAGAATGCATATCTAGACTGAGTATTACGCTGCAACGCATAGCTATTATTATAATTATAATAAAAAATGTGTATGTAATTGTGTGTCAGTGGGATTTGTGTGTACGAGTGACAGTATGTACGTGTAATATAGCACAATAGCGTTTGAAAAATATTAAAACAAAAAATAATGAAGTAACATAATATAAAAGTTCGTTGTAGCTTTGATCAATGTTTTTATGACGTATTAAAAAAAAACTACTTACTAGATCTCGTTCAAACCAATTTTCGGTGGAAGTTTGCATGGTAATGTACATCATATATTATTTTTACATTTATCATTCCCTTATTTTAGAAGTTACGGGGGGGGGACACACATTTTTCCACTTTGGAAGCGTCTCTCGCGCAAACTATTCAGTTTAGAAAAAAATTATAATAGAAACCTCAATATCATTTTTGAATACCTATCCATAGATACCCCACACGTATGAGTTTGATGAAAAAAAAATTTTTGAGTTTCAGTTCTAAGTATGGGGAACCCCAAAAATTTATTGTTTTTTTTCTATTTTTGTATAAAAATCTTAATGCGGTTCACCGAATACATCTACTTACCAAGTTTCCACAGTATAGCTCTTATAGTTACGGAATAAAGTGGCTGTGACATACGGACGGACAGACGGACAGACATGACGAATCTATAAGGGTTCCGTTTTTTGCCATTTGGCTACGGAACCCTAATAATGCCACATACATATTTTGAGGTTATTGAATATGCAGCCTTTGCCAAATATTTTGTTTGAAGTGTCCAATTTTTGGCTAATATATAATAATAAATTCATTTTTAATTAGTCTTTTTTGAGTTATAAACTGACAAATTACAGCTTGCAGTCGGACGCAAACGAACTGTAAGGCAGAAATCGCAAATATATACTTTGCACTCCATTTGTTCGTACCTACACATGTTCTTGACCGATGGCTTGTATATAAAATTCCTACAAATGTCTATTTATTTACCAGTTAGTAAAACACGCAATAGCATTACACTGGCTTATTTACGTAGCACCTAATAGATCGCACATTTGCGTGCGTGTACGCACACTTGTTATATTGCTGCGGTGGATCTAAACGATGTAATTTACGAAAACGACATTTTGTGGTTTTGGTCAAAATCGCTTGTACCCTGATAATTGTTTAATATTAGCCTTAAATTGCATCCTAATACATTATAGCTTAAAAGCAGTGAAAGCATAATAAACAAACAGAGTTACTTTCATATTTATGTAATGTATTTAAACATAATGTATGTTGACGACACGTTGGCCTAGTTGGGAGTGACCCTGCCGCCTCCGAAGCCAGCGGTCCTGGGTTCAAATCCCGGTAAGGGCAGATATTTGTGTGATGAGCGCAAATATTTGTTCCTGAGTCTTGGACGTTTTCTATATATATTTAAGTATGTATTTCTCTATTTAAGTACGTTTATCGTTGTCTAGTACCCATAGTACAAGCCTAGAGCTTAGTTTGGAACTAGGTCAATTTGTGTGAGATTGACCCCTGATATATTTTTTTTTTTTAAACATACAACACAAATAATATACAATGTTATAATATTTACGGATAGTGTGGTAGTCCCACGAGCGGTATCGAAATGAAGATCGTGAAAATTATTTAAGTTCAAAAAAAGGTTATTTTCCTTGTTTAACATAGATACCTACTATCTATCACGATTTAAAAAGGGACAATGTACAGTTGAAATAAAATCTTTTATATGGTATGGTACCTGCAGTAATTGTTCATGAAACTAATATAAGCAAGTAAGTAAAGGTTGGAACCGTTGGAAGCCGTATAATCGTGTTGTGTAACAATGAGAACAACATTACTCGCTATAAACAATACATATAACGTTATAACACTTATATCACTTCGTTTCTGATCCGTTTCTACATGGCTGTTTTATCTTTCCCTTCCCTTTGATACAGCAAGATTTATTAAATGAATAAATATCAGGGGACCATCTCACACAAATTGACCTAGTTCCAAACTAAGCTCTAGGCTTGTACTATGGGTACTAGACAACGATAAACATACTTATATAGAGAAATAAATACTTAAATACATAGAAAACATCTAAGACTCAGGAACAAATATTCGCGCTCATCACACAAATATCTGCCCTTACCGGGATTTGAACCCAGGACCCCTAGCTTCGAAGGCAGTGTCACTACCAACTAGGCCACCGTGTCGTGTGTTGAAGCTAATTGTATCCTTAGTGCTTACTGCTCTGTGCAGGGTCCGTCCGGATCGCTACCACCATCTTATCCATTAATCAACCGCCAAGCAACAGTGTCCGCATTGTTGTGTTCCGGTGTAGTAATAAGATAACCGGTGAAATTACTAGCATATAGGCATCCCATCTTAGTCCACAGGGTTGGCAACGCACTTGAGTTCTTAGGATTAGAGTCTTGTGATTAAAAAAACCCACACACAAAGCATGTTTTAAAGCATCTTTACATCTTAAAAGTAACACGTAACTATTGAAATATTTCACTGTATTCTCAACTAGAATTGCTCCTTGAAATAAGTCGACAGAAACCTATTCTACGCTATCAACATTAACATAAAACAAACATCGCATCGTATATCACATTTTCCGCCCTGTTCATCGATGTCCACAGCTCGCACACTCCCGAATAACGCCCTTATTACCATACATCTCGGCGGATTCCGGTCAAGGCCCGTACAATCAGATAAGAACCGACGAGATAGCACCGGAACACACCGGAACACACCAGACTCGCTGAGTTGATTGAGTAGGGTTGCAAAAATATTGTTGATTAGAAAAAAATACACGTATTTCAATGTAATAGGACAGAACATAAATGTAGTAAAAGACAGAAAAAAATATCAAGAACACAAAGATGTGTCAAAAAAGATGGTGTGAAATTACTTACTCCCTTTTGATTTTAACCAGGGACCAGCCCGCTATCCCATTCAAGGGGTTCGAATGGGTTTTATAAGGGTTTTACTTAGAAAAGCCGTTCGATATGCTTTTTAAAGCGCTATTATAAGGGTTATCTGAGCATTAGCTGTTAAGGTTTCCCTTATAGTGAATGGTTGGTTTAACAAATAACTTAGTCATATAATTCGTTCCAAGAGGTTATTCTTTTAGTAGGGTATTCTATTGAGAGGTTAATCTTTCAAAGTCTTTTATCGGTGAAAGGGTGGGCGGGTCCCTGATTTTAACCATTAATCTCATGAGACAGTGTGTTATACGAGAGACATAATCAAGGCAATTTAGTTCAAACTATATTTTATAAATCATTTTCATTTGTTTCAAATTCATTAAAGAGTAAAGCCAACTGAACTTTATTTCCTTTCTGGTACACTTATCCCACTTACAAAAATGTCCCTGTTTTATGGTTGGCGACACAAGGTTTATAATCTATATACTGTGGCTGATCTGTTGGTACTTTCACGTAACAGTATTTGTTTTTAGATAAACCGTCGAGAGCCCTAGTGCTCATGGTGCACATAACGATGTTTGCCCTACATCGCCCTTGTACAAGCCGTGCGCACAAAGCATCTGCGCCAATTATTGAAATTATTTTAACAAAATGTTCCCTCACGTTCCACGAGTTAACAAAAAGTGTACAACTTGACCCAACTCAGCTGTGTGGTTGCCGGGTTAGAGTAGTGCCACTCCATGCCTTCCCGTGGATGTCGTAAGAGGCGACTAAGGGAATACGGGCTTGTAGTACTGTTAGGCGATGGGCTTGCAACCTGTCACTAAACATCTTAACTATAAACTACTACTATCTTATCTTTGCTTGTTTGTGCAAAATGTGGTTACAGAAATATCAAGAAGTATTTTAAGAGTTGTTGGTATTTCTGTAGCTCTGCCTACCCCACTCCGGGAATGAAGGCGTGATGTTATGTATGTATGTATAACTCGACCCTTAACTTAGCGTTAGTGTGACAACCCTGATCCTTTATATATCACAGTAATCTCGCGCTAGGCTATTAACCAGGGCTGGGACTCTACACAGTAATAACGATGTCGTATTTGACGTGTTTCCGTATTGTCAACGTTTTGATAACTCTTATGTCATTTACAATAACGGTGACTGTGACATAAACGATTCTACAACACGTCAAACGCGATATCGTCTCAACGCAGTAGAGGCCGTTTATGCGCAAATGGGCTTAGCCAGAAAATTAAGCCTTAAAAACGTTAACTTCCGGCGTGTCCACAGGAAAGACGCTAACCTAAATCTGTGTATGACCCAGGTATGCGTTACGTACTCGCAATTACTGCAAATAGCAGGGATCAAAATCTCCATACCTTTCGCAGCAAACTAAAACGGTTAATTTATGACAGTTTGTGAAAGAGAGGCAATAGATGTAAAAACCTGAAAAAATGCGAGTCCGACTTGCACACGAAAGGGTTCGTAGCACCGTACAACACTCGTATTAAAAACGTTTCTTGTGTAATCTATTCACTTAGATAGTGTCGTCGCCTTTATATCGCGTCGCCTTGGCACGTGCCGCCTTTTGTCAAAGGATGCCGCCGCGTAAACAAACAATGCGAACGGCGTACCCGCAAGTGAATTTGGCAGTTCACATCGAATTAAATTAGTATTTTATTACAATAACCACAAGTGCGTGCGGGTGCAGTGACACTATCTAAGCGAATGGACTATACAGTGCTTCTATTTTGTTAATGTCTTTCGGCTTACTGTAGTTGTCTCACTCGCACTCGCATCTGACAGTTAATTTGTCACGTTACTCGTGCTTCATAGAAAAACTTTGATTTTTTAATTTTGATCGTGCCGATTGAAACACCGTCTATATATTTTTTAATTGCCTACCTACCTATTACGGTTCATGAGATACGTTCCGCTGACAGGGAGACGGACGGATGGACGGACAGCGGAAGCGTTGGCACCCTTTGGGTACGAAACCCTAAAAAGGGAGGCATTACAAATGAAATAGTACCTTTGTTTATTGAGGCACTTTTTCTTCATTTAGATGTTCAATAGGTTCTTCAAAGACTGCGCCTTAGTGATGACTATTTATAACATCACCGTACCTTGTAAATAATTAGGGCTAACTCGACACGGACACTTGAAGAACGAATTGTTTATTTAATGTTCCTTACTCACAAACAATATGTTTTTATTACATTCACATTTAACATGTCTTTAATTCAGTTCAAGAAACTTATCATCAATTTAGTCTGCGTAATTAATTTACCGTATTTTTTTAAAGAATTCCCTGTGGTTCGACTTTGGTTTCTGTCTGTTTGTATTTCACAGCAGTTTTTCTCTGAAACTATAGAAGCTATGAACTTGAAATTTGGCAAAGTCGTATAACTTGGTCGCCTGCATCTGATTTTAGTAAAAAAATACTAAATAATTGAAAAGGGAAAAGGCTTTTTTAGGGTTCCGTAGTCAAACTAGGAACCCTTATAATTTCGCCATGTCCGTCCGTCCGTCCGTCCGGACTCTTAGTGCTAGAAAGCTGTAATTTGGCATGAATACATATTAGTCACGCCCACAAAGTGGTCAAATAAAATCACGAAAGTATGTTTTTTCCTTTACGTGTAGGGGACTACACGTAACGTGGGGATGTATTTAAAAGACTGAAAAAAAACCTAATGATATACTTATGACTAACTTTAAAGGAAAACTATGACGACTAAGTAGACATCATTGGTTTTTAAGATACAAGCTATTAAAGTGTTTATACCTACTATAATCATCTAAGACGGCACCAAATGACTTTAAATTGAAAATTAGTTATTACTTGTTGGTTTTAATGTTTGTTATACTTAACGGAACCCTACACTGAGTATAGTCCGACATGCTCTTGCACGGTTTTATGGCAAGGAGAAGACACACGATCACATATTTTAAGTGGGATCTGAGACTACAATCCCAAGACTGCAATCCTAATACTCCAAATACTTTGCCAACCCTGAGGACTAAAGATTAGATGCCTCTATGGTAGTTATTTCTGCTTGGCAGTAGGTCCACCCTGCCAAAGGTCCATCATCCTACCACAACTAAGTTATAAGAGTTTAAACTCAATCCAACTGTGACTGTCCTCTATGGAAATTTAAACACACTTGCAAGAGAACAACTTGGTGATTAACCCATTAGTATACAAGTACTAAGAACTTATTAACGAGTATTTCACAAAACAGGGAGAAATACTTTCACGCCCACACCACTAGCTTGTGCTAATGTTCTTAATCCTGCCTTAATCCTTATACTATGGCATCCAGTAATTTTGCCGCCAGGCACGTTCGTCTATTTAAGCTTGAACAAGCGAGCGAAGAAGATTGCGCTATACAGGGCGTCCCACGGCTATGCCACATGGAAGGAAAGTACCTTGAATATTGTAGATGGAACATTTTACTGAAAGAAGACATTATTTTAATTTAAAAAACAATTTAAACTGCATTCATAGATATTTCAATAATTACATCGTTGAACCGGGAATCGAACCCGTTACACGACAAAAATAATTACCCTGTAGCTTTATCATACCGATCGAAAGGCTTCATCATAAGGATTATTTTTTGCTAAACAACATAGTGTCAGAAATAAAAGGAAGACCATGAATTTTAACATTTTTAATACAAAATTAATCAATTTATCAAATGCTCAAAATGAGTTCCTTCCTGTTGAATACAAAGTCGCACTCTTTTGATTATTTCGCTCCCTGTCGATTTTTTGATCTTGTTGTGGTGGATATTGTTTGTAGCTCGTGGAAACTTTCATACTGGTTCTTGCAAACAACATTTTTGAAATAACCGCATAAAAAAATATCTCAATCTATCTCTCTATCTATCAGCTTTTCATTTTTCTGAACAAAATTTCACATCAAATGTTAAAATTCATGGTCTTCCTTTTATTTCTGACACTATGTTATTTAGCAAAAAATAATCCTTATGATGAAGCCTTTCGATCGGTATGATAAAGCTACAGTGTAATTATTTTTGTCGTGTAACGGGTTCGATTCCCGGTTCAACGATGTAATTATCGAAATATCTATGAATGCAGTTTAAATTGTTTTTTAAATTAAAATAATGTCTTCTTTCAGTAAAATGTTCCATCTACAATATTCAAGGTACTTTCCTTCCATGTGGCATAGCCGTGGGACGCCCTGTATATCCTAAATAGGGTGGTCTCTTTTACACCTTAAGGTCGCGTTCTTATGAACACCCACCCAGTTGATGAGGAAAAACAACCATTAAGAAAATTTCATCCTATCTTATTACCATTTCCAGCGTGCCGTTCTAGCATTGCGTGGGCGCTTTTTTGTGCTACTCTTTCGCACCCAGCGCTGCCACTTATATGATAGACTCTGCTACTGCCAGTGATTAAATAAAAATTCAAAAATAAAAACCTGCATTTAAAAAGCAAAACTTTTTACACAAATTAACCTACTCCGAAACTAAGCTCTAGGCTTGTACTATGGTTATTAGACAACGATAAACATACTTTTATAGAGAAATAAATACTTTAATATATAAGAAACATCCAAGGCTCAGGAACAAACCCTCGCGCTCAACACAAATAGCTGCCCTTACCGGGATTTGAACCCGGGACCGCTAGCGTCGTAGGCACGGTCACTACCAACTAGGCTAACGTGTCGTCAAATAATAACTGCTTTAAAATGGTAGGTCAGTCCAACTAAAGTCTGCTTTTGGTTAAACTGACCTATTGTTACCTACCATTTCATGCTTATACTCGTACTGTTATGTAGACCCACATCTCAATGAATAAGAAACAAGCAATGCCGCGGTAAGTTATTGTCTTATATTTAAAACATTACAATTTGCTTCTTCAAAGTCGGTTAACTATCATAACTGAGATATCTTATACCGTTGCACCGTTGAGGAGTTTTGGTGGCCATCAGTGGTCTTTCTTTATCATCAGTTCCACTACACCAAATTATACTTTACAGAACTTACCAAAAAAATTTAGAAAGTCGGTCCACAATTGATGGGGAAATCGGTAAATAAAAAAAACATACAGTTGAACATAGAACCTCCTCCTTTTTTGAAGTCGGATACGATAACTTATTATGTCACTTTGACTTTAAGAAAATACTTGAATGTTGACATAGGTAAGGTCCTGCCCACATCACCACGGTGCGGAACGAGAAACGGCGCCAGTGCCGACTTATTACAACTACCGTATAAAGTTAAAGTTTTGACTCGAACTATCTCATGTCATTATTACATTTTAGCGGACATCAGCGGTAAAATACAATTATTTCAATTATTTCATTTGACGTTATAAAATAATGCCATACTTTTTAAGGTCATTTTTTGCATGCCAGTTATGGTTAAACATGTCATTCTTTATTAATTTTGTAACAATTTTTTTTAACCAAATTGAATTAGTCTAGAGTCAAAAACTCATATCAAAAATTAAAAGAATACTTTCAAAACAGGCAAAAGCCAGACAAATTAAAACAACAATGTTAGTTCCTTGATAAACTAGGTATTAAATACCAACATAATAAGAATTTGTTTTAAAGACGCTTCGCAATATAATGAACTCCGTGCTCAAGTTGAATGTAAGAACCCGGCGGAAGTTCTCGAAGAAATAAAAGCATTCCGCGAGTCTCGCAGTTCTAACGTCACCTGTCTACATACGTGTCTTACATCTCGCCACAGTTTCGCTGTAAAAACCGTACCAAACACAGTTTATATCCCTTTAAGGGCAGATATTTGTGTGATGAGCACGAGTATTTGTTCCTGAGACTTGGATCTTTTCGTTGTATTCAAGTATATATGTATTTCTCTATATTAGTAAGTTTATCGTTGTTGAGTACCCATAGTACAACAAGCCTGGAGCTTAGTTTGGGACTAGGTCAATTCGTGTGACATTGTCCCGTGATATTTATTTACCTAAGTACAAACCTAGAGCAGTAGCAGGCTAAGCGTTAAACATTGCTCCACTATTGCCTCGACCGTTCTACGACCATGTTAAAAAAAATACTAAAATATTTATTTCTAGTTTCCATATACAATAGTTAGTAATTTTTTTTATTAGCTTTGATAGTTGATTACAGACATTTATTTATTTAGCAATTTTAATTAATTAATTCAGTACAATTCAATTTAATGCCTGCAACATAAAAAGTATTAATAAAGTAATACAAAAAAAAATAAAAAAACACAATTTGCACCTACTTTATCCTGTCAATAACAATATCCAACAAGTACTTTATCAGAGGGCAGACGAGGCGTCCAGCAAACCTCTTCAGGATACCGATTAGTCTGCCGTGCTTTTTCGTGCCAAAAAACCTAACAACTAGGGCGATTCAGTCACCTTACTGAACATTTGATTATTTTAAATTAATCGCACAATATGTTGTTTTTTTTTTTACTTCACTTTTGGCTCTAAAGAAAAGGAAACCTCTGGAACAAAATTGTAAAAAAAAAGTTATCGTACTGTTCATAGCAACTCTACTGCGTCCCTCTCGGCAGTCTAGCGAAACGAAATAGAATTTCCTTCAGGAAACTTGCCTGTACTTATGTACTTTGTACGTTTGCGATGTGGAGGCAATTGGCTCTGCGCGAGTGCCTCGAGAGTCTAGAAATCACAGAACGCTAGACAACAATGCGCTTTCGTTTGCGTTGTTATGATAAAGGCGAAGAATATTGGAAATAACTCTTCAATGAAACGGGGCTTTTATAAGTAACGTTTGCTCGTGATTATATTTCCGTAGAATACATGACTCCGAAACAAAGTTTTTTTTATGGCTTAAAGAAGGCAAAGAGCACGCTGGCCACCTGAAGGTATGAGGGATCTGGGACCCATAGACATTTGCATTTTAAAGACTACAATCTCAAGACTTAAACCCTTAGGACTGAGATGGAGAACACAACAATGCAAGTTCTGCCTATGGCAGTAGGTTAAAGGATATGGTGGCTGAGATCATGATAGACCCTGCACAAGATCCTACCACCGCTATGGTATTCTAATCTCAATCAGACGATCTTAGATGAAAATACTAGTATAAAGGGAGTCCAGCACGAAAGTTGGCAACGCATTTACAATATTGGTATTGCAAGTTTTCCTAGTCCCCGGAGCCTAGTTAACTTTACGTGACATTTGTATGCTCACGTGCTCTCCATGTTTTAAAAATCCTTCACACTGTGAAGAAAGTGTTTTAAAAGCTCCTCAACCGCACTCTGCGAGGTGACCGGGACTTGGGGATCATGACAACAGGCCTGTGCTTCCGTGTAGGATGTATATGTATACCTATGTAGATTATATTTTATTACAATTCTCCTAAGTATTTGTTCAGGTATCTGCGGAAAATTGTCATCCGTGCGGGATCTTGTAATCTTATATATAAAATTCTCGTGTCACAGTTTTCGTTCCCATACTCCTCCGAAACGGCTTGACCGATTCTCGTGAAATTTTGTGAGCGTATTGAGTAGGTCTGAGAATCGGCCAACATCTATTTTTCAAACCCCCAAGTGACATGAAAAAAAAAATTCGGTTGCATCCGTGCGGTTCGCTAGTATACATATAAATATGTTCGTATTATTTCACACTCGTAATCAAATTGCGATGGTATAATACGACAAGGAATAACAGAATACGAAATGATTCGTATAAAATTTTATCCATGTTCCAAGCAAGTAACATTTTTTTGTAAATAGAACTAATTAAATCGTTCCCTGATTGTGACCAAGTTGATATTATCATTGTTTTTTCCTTTATTTTATATAAATCCGCTGGATGTCGAATTTCTTAATGAGCCTATAAATAATGTCAATCAAGCCTTAAATATTTATAAAAAATATTTTCTAACGATCCACTTAAAACCTTAATACCTCTTAATAGCTTAATCATGTTCTTTGTTTATTAAAATCAGTTTTGAAACATACTTTGTACATATACACGCAAATTAATTAATCATGAGACACGTGTTACGCTAATAAGCCAAAAACCTTCGGCATTATTCATATGTTGGCAGCCATTAATATTCAATACCATAAATATCCAGAGACGTAAAGTTCGAAGCTATAACATCTAAATTGTTTAATCTGTGCAACTTGCGATGTTATCTTGTTTGTGGTGTTGCAATTACGACTAACTTACTGCTAGTTTTGGTACACTGTGTGGGTGATTAATTGCTATTCTGTTCGTGGTAATATTTTAGCTGAAAATCGTTGTAGGTCGGTGATCTCAAGATGCGAATCGCGTACAAAACGCTTTTACAACACGTGTTTAAAAGATACTTGTCTTAGGGCCGTGTTCACCAACAATTAATCGGACGGTTAAGTCTTAATCAGCTGTTAATCAATACATCTGACACCCGTTAAACTGCTAATCGTCCGTTTAATTGTTGGTGAACACGGCACTTAGTTTCGCCGGCGACTTCGTTCGCGCAAGTCTATCGCTTTTCCCTCAAGATGTCCTGGTGTTTTTATGTATTCGATTGTGAAGGGATTCAATAGGGATGGCCACTATCTAGACAGTAGACCAGTGTGTCTCTGGCGCGTCTTTTTGCCACGCACCTTGGGTGTGATTTCTTAAATTTGACAGTTCTCAACTGAGCTCATATTAATAAATATATTTTCTTTCTTTCATTCTATATTAACCGGAGAGTTTAAGAAGTCTCATCAGAGCGTACAAATAGTATTCTGAATTACGTATAGCTTTGCATTATACGACATTGAAACGAAACCACCACACGCTTTTTTTTTGTGACTGAGTTTTTTTGTCTCTTTGGAATCAACCCTCGGCGTCTGTATTCCCAAACCGATAAGGGCTTTTAAAAACCAACTTACTCTTTTCAAAGGCCCGCGGCGCATTGGCGATTCCTCAGCGTTACAGGTGTTTATGAGCCGCGGTAATCACTTACCATCGGTGTCCCGCTTGCACGTTTACCTTCTTCGCCCGTGTTTTTTTTTGTATAAAAACCTTTTCTTGACATTAAAGAACACATCAAAAAATTGTGCAAGTCACTGTCGAGTTTTTGCGACACCGACGCACGTCAATTAATTTTTATAGATATGGGAAAATTATCCAAACACGCTTTCGCTAAAAAAATTTAATCTTAAATGTTAATGTCTTCCAACATTTAACTTGTACCTTCGATCAACAATACTACTTGTACGGTAAATTATAGATGTGTCAGTGAGAGTTGTGGTAGTTCCCATATTCACTACAATTCACAAAAAACGACTACAGTTCGTTAATAAAATTTGAACATCCACATATAACAAAACATGCAAAATTTTGTCCTTCAATGTCAGCTATTTTGGTTCTGTGATGTGATGGCACAACGCGAACGGCTAATATGAATTTACGAGCACGTTCCTATTAAATATCGATTTCCCTTCCTGTCGTTAAGAGCTCCTTCGGAAATATATTTTCGTGTAACATTTCGCTACTAATTTGATAAAAATCTTCCCCCTTCCTTTTAGCCTGCGGGAGGCAGCTATTGACTTATGTAACGATCATGCTGCTCGACGCCGGTCGCCATACGATCATAATTCAAAGTAGAATTGTTGCCTCCATTCACAAATACTTACAGCTAGGGAAATAAAATATCGTGCTTCTTACTGAAATTTATATTAAAAAAAAAACTAAAATAATAATAAAAAAGTCTTACCTCCGTTTCTAACTCCAAACACATTAAACTCGTTCATTTTTCAAACTTGGGGCCCTAGCCAAGATGCAAACGCTCCTAACCTTTTTCTTTTCTATCGCTCAAAATGTATGCGATGACAGTCGACCACGTGGTTTATTGAAACGCACGAGAATGTCATCCCATACATTTTGAGCGATAGAAAAGAAAAGCGTTAGGAGCGTTTGCATCTTGGCTAGGGCCCTTGGTTATTTCAAATCTTCACTTAGAAACGAATCAATCGTCATAACTATGACTTTATGTAGTGAATCGCTGGTCACGCCAGAATAAAAACTGAAATAAAAAGGCAACGATATTTTCTCATCATTATATTTTATTTACAGACATACCTGGCAACACTAGACATATACTATAACAACCTCTTTCACCTGAATGTCGCTTTATGCATGACAATTTTGTAATATATTTTCATATTATTTATCAAAAAATAACCTTTGACACTGTTTATACTAATCACAATGTTAATAATAATACCGTGATTCTCCACATGTACGTATAATACCTATTCACCTTTACTATAAACTTTACTAGCGACCTACCCTTGCTTCACTCGAGCCATCCGGGCAGTATCTTTGTACAAAACAGATTTAAAAACTTATTGAAATTCTTAATAACCGCATCAAAATGAATAAGAAACTCTACTTATAAAACTAAGTGCATCAATAGACAGAAATATCTTTGCACTGTACTTTCAAAACCAAACCACATTTAAAGAAAAAGTCTTTAAAGGTCTTTATTTTTGCCTACTGAATCTTTTGAACGAAAGCCGAGCGGTTTGTACCTATGTGCTGGTGGCATTGAGTTTTGGCGAGGGTTGCCAAGCGTAAGGATTTTTTAACAGATATCCGGGAATTTGGATATTTTTCTGGAATGCGAAAGCGTAAAATTCTTAGGCATCCGGAATATTTACAAATAACGTAGAAAGATAATAAAAAATATCGTTTTTTATAAAATCGACCAAAACATTTGCAGCTTATAACATTTTTATCTGAAAATATTTATAAATAGAGTACGCCATATGTAATAGAGTATGAATTGCGTCCTTTTTCCCTGTACAAGGATATAATAAAAATAAAACCTCTTCATTACTGAAAATAAATTTAATTTCAAGTTTCTGCGTTCAGTAGTTAACGTTTTGTATTGTCTATAAGCTAGTCAGTAACAAAACATTTTTTATAAACACATACATACATTAGCAATCATGTAAGTCGATACTAATAATATGATAAATGGAAAAGTAGCTCAGTCTGTCTGATACGCTTTCACAGATAAACCGCTGAACCGATTTTAATGTAATTTGGTATGGAGATAGCTGAAACCCCGAGGAGGACAAAGGGTACTTTTTCTCACGATAAACGACATCTACGCGAACGGAGATGCGGGTAACAGCTAGTATAGTTTTAAGGCCTTCAAATGTAACCCAGCAAACAAAAGACTTCTGGATTCTTCTGCAAACGTTGGATTTTTCTGCATATTTTTCTCGATCTGGCTACCCTAACCCTAGTCGTGAGAGCCTATTAACTCGAGTGATTGGCGCTAAACGGAGCCGGGCCAGGGTTTTCACTTTGTCTTTACTTTAGGGAAATGGGTTTCGGATTTACCGCAAATTATGGTTAGAGGTGCCATGGCAACCGAGCTTTCAGGAATGAGGACGTTGAAAAGAGGAATGAGGTAAATAAACGGTTGGGTATAATGTTGAAAGTTAATCTGAGTCTACCAAAGTAAGCATACTCGTTCTTTATTTGACAAAAATAAAAAGTTCGTGAATTCAAACCCTTTCTAATTATGAATGGCTACCCGCCGTATTTATAAACTCGTATCGGTTTAAATGTCCATCTCAAGATATGTCAAAGTAAACGTCAAACCATAGAAAACTGTCAATTTTGACGTATCTTGAGACGGGCATTTAAACCGAGATCATTTTATTAATACGGGCCTAAGCAATCCAGTTTACGGTGAGAGAAAGAGACAAAACTATACAACTGCTATAGCTCTGTCCTCTACGCTCATCCTAAACTAAGCTTAACTGTAAACCCAGCTCTAATAGAAGGGGCCATTACGACAAGTGTTTTTAAAATCTATTTTTTAAAGCTATTTTATAACTTATCTTACAACTTTTAGGACTGCAAGCTATTATGTAAGAAGAAACGCTACGTGTTAGTCACACGTAGGTTTTGCAGATAAATTTCGGGTGAAATATCGATCGGCCAAGATAGAAGCGTTACTAACGTTTTTCTTTTCTATCACTCAAAATATATATGGGATGACATTCTCTTGCGTTACGATAAACCACTTGGCCAACTGTCATCGGCGTCATCGCCGTCATCGCATACATTTTGAGCGAAATAAAATAAAAACGATATGAGCGTATGCATATTGGCTAGTGTCTCTGGTAGTTACTATTCGATCGAACATTTTATTACCTACTAGCTTCTATTGGATTATTTTGTAACCCATTCTTTAGACCGTTTCATATTAACGAGCTAAATAAAGTACTACTAACCAAATCTATAAAAACTTAGAAAAAAATAAAACTACAAGTAAAACTAAACTAAAACTAAAAAGCTAAGTAAAAAAGGGCCCTGTGGCATTGTACCGAAGATGCTGGCAGCATTTCCTCGCTGAATGCGTTGACCGAGGAAACTTGCCACCTGTTCAGTCGGTAGTTTACGTCATACCATTTTTATGTCTACATATTTAAGACTAATTTCACAATTTAACCTTCGACTTTTAAGTTAACTTAATCAATAAAAAAGGTTATTGTCCCAATATTTGGAGACGATATCTATTAAATCATTAAATGTGCACATCTTGGATTATTCAATCGGAAACGCTTTTCTTACTAATATTATGTAGGAACCGATTTCTATAAAAAAAATCCTTAAAATCAGAACCTGCTGATTTCGCACAAATATTGCTGTATTTTCATTTCCACCGTATCGCTTCCAGGCCTTTCAGTTATTTGTAATTGGACACATTTTAACATAAATTCTTTGCTACGAATATTTTTTCCTTTTTAGGCCTTGCCTTTGGCTACGTTGTTATGATTTTAAAATACCTCGCTATACGGTCTCGATAACTAAATAAAAATCGGTCTTTGATCGTAACACTTTCCCTAAGCCTTCTTCTAGCCACTCCAGTTTTGACTTACGGCTTAAGTGTATTTTAACTGGGCGCAACTAGTGCCCATTATGCTGAGCTCGGGAATAAATGGCGATATGGGCGGGGCTTTTATGCCCAGTAACTTACGGTCATGCCCGTACCGTTGTATGACGCTATAATGCTTTAAAGTCATCAGTCTTAGGTAGGCAACGCATTTGAGGTCTTAAACTGGGTACGAATCTGAGCGGCTCAGCCTGAGGCATGCTCGCCCCGCGCGGCGTGCTGCCCGCGAGCCAAATTGTTGCACATAAACATGCGCGGGTGAGGCAGCGTGCTTGACGCAAGCCGTCACTTCAAAATGGCGTCGGACACGACGACAGCCGCGGCTGCGTTTATCATATTTCACCGAATTATTAACAAAAAGAAGAAGAAATCGTTCAGTGGTGGAACGGCTCAGCAACTTCATCAAATTTGTGCGCGCCTCGCCACAGACAAGTTAGAACTTGTCTCTCTGCCCGCGGCACGCTCGGATACACGTCCAAATTACGCAAGGTACGCACACCGAGGCGCCTTTGAGCACGGTCAAAAGACCGACTCTCGGCAGCTCGCCGCCCGCGGCTCGCCCGCTGCTCGCTCACAGCGCGAATTTGAGCAAAATAGGTAGGTAAGCCATGCATGCCTCTGATTCCACTTGTTTACCATCAGGGGACTCGAGTGCTCGTGTGCATTGCCATTGCCATAAAAAGAAATAGTAAACTTCTCAATAAAAACATAGTTTTCATTTCCAATTCAATTGTGTAATTTGTATGCAAAAAATAACTCTTTAATTTATGATTCGTCTGAATATCGCGAATAACTTCGTAAACTATATATAACTGATTTAAAAATGTAAGGTACGGGTACAAATAGTCTGTCAGATCACATCGTCCTATTTCATAAACGCGACAGGCGTTACAACTTTTCAAAATTGTATGTTTTACCCGATGTTAGCAAACACGCTGACAAGACTTTATACTCAGAACCACTACAATGATATTCTTTATTCTCTTATTCTTACTTATCTTATTCAGTAAACACCTTTATAGCCTCAAAATGTTTCATTTTCGCTCTAAAAGAACATTCCCGCGATGTAAAATAGGGAAAATTATGCGCAAATGTGGTCTCTAGTTGCTTTATTCACTAGAAAACGCTCATTTTAGCCACAAAAAGCATTTTGAGGTTATAAAAGTGTTTAATAAATTAGACAAGTAAGATGGAGTGGACTGTACTAAAGTTTGAAAAAAAACAAACCATTCTCTAGATACGCCGCAAATGTCTAAAGTAAAAATAAAGACATTACTCGCATTTATATATGTATACTTTCAACGTTTGTCTTTGTATAACGTTTGTGGGGAAACAAGAAAAGTAAGACAAATGCAACTCTTTAGGCTTCAAGCCTGATAAATTACACCTAAACGCCACTTTGTAAAAAACTTAAGTCTTTAACGCAACTGGGTTGTTTTTCAAAGACTAAGTTTAAATGAATGATTAAAGTTTTCGGCTATATCATGGTTAACCCTTGGGAAAATTTAACGTTGTTGGAATTGCTGTATATTTTTAACCGACTAAAAAAAGGAAGATTTTATATTTGATTACGTAGGTATGTTTGTTACTTCGCAACAATTTCGAAAAATAATGCATCTACACATAATCGGCGCGGCGTTGCCTGCGAGCGAGATGAGAGCTTTCATCCTCGCAACATTGTGTCTCTTTTTCATGCAAAATGGGCCAAAATGCGGAGAATGTTGTTTTTTTAGGTTGAGATTGTGTGATTCAGTTCGTCCGTCTGTCTTTCAATTAATAATTACGAATGAAAATACAACTACTTTTTTTTTTTTTATACGTTTCAAAATTAAGTTCTCTAAACATGGGTCACTAATGAAAATGGCCGCTTAAATAAATACTTGAAATGTTAAGCGAACGCCGAGAAAAAATTAGGCAGAGGGGACGTTAACGAAAACATAAAACGTAAAGTAGAAATAAAAGTCTCGAGCAATTGTGGGTCTTCAGAATATTTATATGGGTTTGTTGATGCAATTATTTCTCGTTGCCAAGTTTTTGATGAACGGAATATTAAACCGAAGTTGCATTCTACACGGGTTTGAAATAGGGAGCTTTTACTTTATTTATTACAAACATAAGTACAATTGGCGGAGTTAATGCTTGGTAGCATTCGCATCAAGACAAATGGTTTATTTTCTATATCATTCATTAAGCAGTTAATGATAAAGAAAATAAACCATTTATCTTAAGACATACATAAATACCAAATAAGACAGTATAAAACTGATTTGAACGTCCTTTAGTTAATTTTTATCATTTTATAAACGTGTAGGTCTGTACGTTTTTCTCACGTTTTTGTAATATAACATTCTTACCTTTGTATTTCTTTGTTACAGATAACATGAAGACCTGAGTTCTACCTAAAAATAGATCTATCTATATTACATCGATAAGAAAATATTTATTTACAATACAAACAAAGTACCTTCACTGACAATAAATAGCCAAATCTCTTTAAAAAATAAACAAAAGACCTAGATATTAAATATAAATCTAACCGAAAACTGTGATTGCCAACATCTGGTTCCATATTTGAAATAATTTTAACTTTTTAAAAGTAAAAATGAGCTTTGACTCGACGTCTTCTGCCAAGCGGCTGAATTTGGAACGAGCCAGTAACTTTATGAGACAATTTAGAGACCCGGACTCTAGGGAGCTGAAAAAACTCTCTGCCAACCAGTTCATGGAAGTGTGGAGCCATTACGACAGGGACGGTAAGTTAAAAAATACATTTTAAATTTAGAATTTAAGACACGTTTCGGTATTCAATTTAGGTATATATATTTTATTTGAATCTTGGCAGAATCGTGGCATGTTTAAACCACCTTTGATCTGTTAGTAGTTATTTTCGTTTATTTTCTTTCAATTACATCGAGGATGGCTTCTACATATAACTGGTAGATTAGAGATAGATGGTTTTTTTATGTTTAAAATATAATACTCGTTCTGTTACATCAGACTTCTTTTAGTTATAATATTACGTTATTACTTAGATACTCTTGCTTTCTACTCTTTTTTGTGTGTTATAAACGTATTTAACAAGCATTAACTCAAAACAATACTAAGGGGTTACTTATACCCTAAAGAGTTGTCAATAATTTAAGAAACTAATTTCATCCATTTCCCATTTCAGTAACTTAAACTTACCATACAAATACTTGTATTTCGCCAAGAATACAAGCATTGATGTCTTTTGTATGAAAATAACTTACAAATTCAAACATCTAAAGGTCTAATTGGTAAATGTAATAACGAATAAGTATTGAAGTATCTTTTTTAAATCTGGCCCTAAAATAATTGGTTGTAACCAAATTTCTCTACAAAAAATCGTTGATGTTGTCGTTGCTTTATATTGTCAACTAGCAACTCGCAATATTTCAGGATTTTTATAAAACTAACCTAACCTAACCTATACACGGTTTTACACGGGTTTTACACGGTTGTCTTGAAATAAATCCAGTTTTTTCTACAGCGTCGGAAAAAATACAACAAATGACATGGAATTGTGAAATGAATCACATTTATGTTTTTTTTTAACAAATGACTGGATACGTTTCAACACTGTTGCCATCACCCTAAATAAAACTAAAATTTGAACGTACCTAGTGTACCGTCGGGAGGATTCCCGGAAGGGGTAACAGGAAATTTATTATGCAGTTGCAGAACTTGCAGAACTGCATTCGGTGAGCCGGGTGCACTTTGTGAATCGGATATTCTTGGAACTGAGATGTATAAGATGTCTTATTCACGAACTCTGCATAATTTGAGAAGCGTTTCAATGAAGGACTGGTTGTTAGAGTACTAAAGGTATTTTTATTGATGGCCGTGGGACGGTTCACTGCCTTTTCGCCGACAAATCTTTGACAAATGCATCGTTTCGCAACCTATTCATTCGCCAACCCGCTTTTTTTCTGTAAATACAAATATTTCAGGATTTTTATAAAACAACTTAACCTAACCTATAGGTTTCTACATGATGGTCCTGAAATAAATCCAGATTTACAGTTTCGGAAAAAACGCGGGTTGTCAAATTATATGTTTGTGAAATGAATCACTTGTAAAACTTTGTTTATGAAATGATAAGGATCCCTCGTGGGACATTATCCTTTAACCTACCGCTAAGCAGTAGTTCGCATCGTTGTGTTCCGGTAACAACCGGTAAAAATTCTAGTATAGAGGCATTCCATCTTAATCCTAAGGGTTTAGCAGTCTTACAATTGCAGTCATAAGATTGTAGTCTTGAGGATGTAAATGTATAGTCTCAGATCCCACTTACCATCAAGTATGCTGGGTGCTCGTTTGCCTATTCTATTCCAAAAAAAAAGATGTTTAATACATCCCGAAAAGTTTAATGAGACAATGAAATGAAAGGGGCGGCCTTTTCTATCACCAGAGGCTGTAAACAGGTGGCTCATTTAGATCGGTTAATATGGGAAAGTCTGAAACTATGAGGCATACGAAGATCTGTTCTTAGCGGATTACTTAATCGAAAAACTGTTTTAATATTTTTGAAAGACCTATCCAACTACACCCCACACTATAGGGTAGACGAGAAAAAAAAAACATCCCCACGCTACGTGTAGGCGAGGTAACCAAAAATTTTTTTTTTTTACATTTTATTGTTTGACTATGTTGGCGTGACTAATATGCATATTCATGCCAAATTTGCAGCTTTCTAGTACTAAGTCTGCGCTAGGCTGCGGACGGACGGACGGACTAGGCTGTGGCGAAACAATAAGGGTTCCTAATTTGACTACGGAACCCTGAAAAACTACATTTATACATTTAAAAAAACTTGTACCTACTCAGCTCCTGAAACGAATTTGGACTTTTTGAAAAAAACTAACACTATTTCTATTTAGATATCGACTGTGTAGGTAATAAGCAGCAAATGTTACTATGAAACATGATGTATACAATTAATAGAATTGCATTGTTTTCATACCCTACACGAGTTGAAAGTTGCATTGTAAAAAATGGTATTCTTTTCGAACTCCTACTAAAATAAATTAAATGATATGAAAACAATGCGTTTTATTAATTTTACACACCATGTTACATGGTAACATTTGCCGCTTAAGACCCACAAAATCGATATCTAAATAGTAATAGTGTTAGTTTTATTTTTCAAAAAGTCAGGGTTCAATTCCCGAGCTGAGTTCCTTTTTTTTTAAAGTACCTATGTATGCAGTTTTACTTGTTATGAAAATCGATGACATTGTTCCTGAGATCAGATCTTCATATGTCATATAGTTTCAGGCTTTCCCATACTGACCGATCTAAATGAGCCACCCTGTATTATGACCTGTAGAAACCTGTCAAGTAAAAACAGAGATAAGGACACAGATAAAATTGATTACAATAACTATACCTAGGTGAAAAAAACTTACGTAAAGGACCTGGGCCTCTATTCAGGTGCGTTAAAACGATATCGTGTTTGACACGTTTAAGAATCGTTTATGTCACAGTCGCCATTATTGTAAATGACATACCTAAGAGTTATCAAAACGTTGACAATACGGAAACAGGTCAAAAACGATATCGTTATAACGCAGTTGAATAGAGGCCCAGCTCATTATCCGGCTTCTGTGCGGCAAAATATATAATTGTGAAATATATTATTCCGTCGTATATTTATGTTTGAATTGGGAACAGCAGGTCGTTAGACGTATACCACAAACGAAATTATTCAAATAAAAATTCTGTTTCATCCGTATCTGTAGGCTCAGATGTAAATTCACGTCCGCTTCGATGTCTAATATTCATAAATTCTCGCCATTTACGCCGCTCCCAACTCAAATACCAGACTATAAAGGCTCCAGTCAATTCCACTTCACTCTGTTCGAGCCCACAAACCAGCGTTAGTTGATTTATGCCTATCTTACTGAGAAAACTCCATCTGGCTCCTTAGACATTGCGCCCGATTCGGATCAATGCTGCAGTTTTCTCTGATTTTTAATATCTGTAAGCCTAATTTTATAAATGTCGATTTCGATTGTAGTCTAACTCTAACAAGAATTGTTTGAAGTTCATAAAATTAAGTTTCTACTAACCTCCCGCGACTTTGTCCGCATAGATTTCAATTATTGTTATTCCAGCGGGATTTTTTTAATTTCCCGAGATTAAAGTAACCTATGTGGTAATAGGGGTCATAACTTTCCCGAGCTATCTCCATTTCAAATTTTGAAGTAATAACAAAATAACAAGATCTTTCACATTTACAATAATTAGTACCTAGGATGAGAAAACGTAATAGCCTGGATGCTGAAGCTCTTGACGTAAGCTGCAGGATATACCTAGATTTTGGAAATTATTTAATTTTTAATAATTAAATTCCTGACATGTTAAACTGATTTGCACGCTTGCGGACTGAAAACACTGTAAACATTATTATGTAACACCTTAATTACCGTATTCTAGCAAATGAAATTATGTCCCCCCTGCCTTGTGTGGTTGCCGGGTTGGAATAATGCCACTCAGTTCCGTGTGTTCCCGTGGATGTCGTAAAAAGCGACTAAAGGAATAAGGGCTTGTAGTACTGTTAGGCGATGGGCTTGCAACCTGTCACTGGTAAAAATCTTCAAAATAGCCTACTTGTGCAAAATGTGGTTAGGTACAGAATTATCACGAAGTCCTTTTGGAGTTGTTGGTATTTCTGTAGCTCTACCTACCCCACTCTGGGAATGAAAGCGGGATGTAATGTACGTATGTAAATTACTGTATTCTAAAAAATAAACTTATTTGATTTGAATTTATGGTCGCTTATGCCAATTCCATATATTTGAAAGTTGCAGAAAATCGTTTTACGTTAGCTTTATGCGTCTTGTCTAGCCTTGATCCGATTTAGCCACATTAGCAATAGGCCATCTTTGTTAGTCCCGTCATCATAAATATTGACATTAAAAGTTTGTCCTCACGGTCTGTTGTTTTATCAGAAAAAAACTACGTAAGCAAAAATTGTCTGCAAATACTCATTTAGAAATGGCCGTGTGGCGTCAAGGACGCTCGTCCGGAGAGAAATACAGCCTGACATTGAAGGAGAACCGAGCAGGGCGCTTTCATACCTTTACTCACACCTGTGTAACAATTTGGGAATATTGCTGTGAAACGGCGTTGCTGGAATAACTCGTATGTTATTTAACCGCGAAATAATTACATGTTTTCAAGCGTTGAGTTTTAGGCGTATCTAGACAGGATTGGCTTTCTTAATACCATGTCAAAAACATCAAATTATATCTAAATATCTAATATCTGTATCTAAATAAATAATAGGGAACATGCATATATTTTTTCCCTACGCTCTCTGGAAAATGCTATGAAAGAGAAGGATAACTATATACGCACAATCATTGTCATGCTGTTTTTTCATAAGATATGAAGCTTTAAAATGTCACAATTCAGACCCCCTGCAAAAACGCTCTATGTATGCTGGGGCCCTAGCCAAGATTCAAACGCTTCTAACGTTTTTGTTTTCTATCGCTCAAATTCTCGTGCGTTTCGATAAACCGTGGTCGACTGTCATCCCATACATTTTGAGCGATAGAAAAGAAAAACGTTAGGAGCGTTTGCATCTTGGCTAGGACGCCAGTGTCGACGGCAGGAATGACGTCACAGCTTTTGTTCTATGCTTAAAATATACGGACCTTTAAAGAAATTTGTATTTATTTCAGAAATTACAATGTTTAAGCCAATATAATTGAGTTAAAATATTACGTAAATAAAATGAGGATGCCGAAAAAACAACTAAACCTTAAAAGAAGTTTTAAAGTTAAGTTAATAAACGGGTCAAAACTAGCGTTTTATATGCTGTTTTTTAAATTTTCTCCTAAATCGTATTAATGAAACTCAATTCTGTTTTTCATGCATGTTCCCTATTATCCGGGGACAATTACCCCGTGTCGTTGCCGGGTTAGAATAGTGCCACTCCATATCTTCCCGTGGATGTCGTAACTGATAAACAACTTAGCCTGTTTGTGCAAAATGTGGTTACAGAATTACCAACAACTCTTTTTGTAGTTGTTGGTATTTCTGTAGCTCTGCCTACCCCACTCTGGGAATAAAGGTGTGATAGAATGTATGTAATCTCACGCGAATGACCCAGTCGCAACTAAGCTCTAGTACTAAGTATTGGTACTAGAGCAACTTAAATTCCTACATGAAAATCATGTTTATTACAAGCGACTATATATATATCTGAGTAAGATTTTTTTTATCGTTCAAAAGAAATACCTATTACCTACTTTCTTAGTTTTTGCATACAAAAATATTTGAGTTGTAATAGGAACATTATTTTGACTTATTAATTACTTTACCTAAGCCGTAAGCAAATATATTTTTGTTTTGTCTTACTTAATGTTTAACTCTGGGGCCCTAGTGAAAAAGGGGATTGTCTTCTGAACATCAAGTGAAAAAGGATTTAAGTCTAGTACAGGTACTCCGTTTATGTATAATGCACCATTTTGAGGGTTTCGTAGGGGAGCGAGGGAGGGGTAGGAGGGTCAAACTATGTACTCTTATAGTTTCACCATGTCCGTTCGTCAGTCCGTCCGTCCGTCCGCAGCCTAGCTCAGTGACTCTTAGTATTAGAAAGCTGTAATTTGGCATGAATATACACATTAGTCACGCCAACAAAGTGGTAAAATAAAATCTTCAAACATTTCTTTTACAATTTGGTGTATCTTGTTGGGCATAGGTTTATCTGTAATTTTACAAGAATATACTCTTAATAAATAAATAAGTTACCCGTTCATAGTAAATTATAATGTTTTGTACGTTATGACTTTAAAGTGACACAATCATGTAATTTTTAAATAGTCACTTGTACGCCATTTTTGAACAAGATTCAGCTGAAACACTAATGGCGACTAAGGGAATAAGGGCTTGTAGTGCTGTTAGGCGATGGGCTTGCAACCTGCCACTAATACACTAGTAAACTTCTTGGCCTGATTGTACAAAATGTGGTTACAGAATTATCAACAAGTCTTTTTAAAGTTGTTGGTATTTCTGTAGCTCTGCCTACCCCACTCTGGGAATGAAGGCGTGATGTTATGTAAATGTATTAAGCTGAAACTCACTATAAGCCGTATTCAAATTAGTTCAGTATCCTTTATGTTACCGTCTGATTAAATAATTTTAGATATATTTGTTAATACTCGTATGAACAACAGAAGGGCGGGTCAAATTTTTGCCAGCGATTAAAACAACAACCTATCATTCCTTAGCAATATGCTGTCTCCCCTTTACTAAGTTACTTAACAGACACCCAATGTCGCAACTTATTCAGTGCAGAAGTACTAAATAATTTGTCAGCATGCACTTGACACACTTCCCAACATCTGCTGGCACGCTGCCAGCCATGCACAATGCGACTGGCGTTTGTTTTAACCCACTCACGCGCATCGAAACTAGACCTTAATATCTTCTTAAGACGATAGAGTAAGCGCGAAAGCACGTGCAACTCTTTGAAATGTCTTCAGAACTTCTTAACTGTTATGTATGTAGTGTTTTCAAACGAAGTTCACGCTTTCGCACTCACGTGCGAAATTATCGGGAATATTCGATGTAATATAATTAGCACTTATTTGTCTTATCGCTTTGCCTTTTATTTATTATAAGAAAGTAAGTGTGTCCGTGTGGTTCCCGGGTCAGAATAGTGTCACTCCATATCTTCCCGTGGATGTCGTAAGAGGCGACTAAGGGAATGAGGGCTTCTACCTATAGTACTATTAGGCGATGGGCTTGCAACCTGTCACTGGTTAACATTTGCCTAGCCTGTGCCTGTGTCTGTGTTAGCCTGTTTATTAACCCCCGACGCCAAAGGAGGGGTGTTATGAGTTTGACGTATAAGTGTGTGTGTGTGCGTGTGTGTGTGTGTGTGTGTGTGTGTGTGTGTGTGTGTGTGTGAGTCTGTCTGTGAGGGTTCTTAGACATGTTTCATCTAAATCGCTTCAGCCGTTTTTGAGATATTAAGCTTTTAGAGGGTAAAAAGCCCCCAAAATAACGGCGACACCTACTTTCAGAGCAAATATCTCTTAAACGGCCCAACCAATTTTCATGAAATCTTGCTAAGAACCGTCCAAATCTGTTCATCCGTTTAGAAGCTACAATGCCACAAACAGACACTCAGATGGATAAATTTAAAAAGCGTGATATAAAAAAAATATATAGAAATTTAAAAAACCTCCGACTGTGGTGAAGTCATTTTAGAGTTGTTGGCATTTCTGTAGCTCTGCCTACCCCACTTTGGGAATGAAGGCGTGATGTTATGTTATATATGGCTACAGAATTACCAACAATTAACTCTCTTTGTAGTTGTTGGTATTTCTGTAGCTCTGCCTACCCCACTCTAGGAACGAAGGCGTGGTATGTATGTATGTGTTTTCTGTGTATTTATTTATTATGTATAAGCATGTTTATCGTTGTGCATATTACCCATAGAATAAGCCTAGCTTAGTTTAGGACTAGCTCACTTTATGTGAATTGTCCCCTGATATGTACTCGTACCTACTTATATAAAATTTCTTAAAAAATAAAGTAATTCGATTCCTAGTTTTAATAAAGATACTAAAACTTATCTAAATATTATAAAACAGTACCGTGGCTGAGTGACTGAATGACAACGCACAGCCGAAACGGCTGGACCTAGGGACTTGAAATTTGGAGGGAATATTCCTTGGCTATCCTGGGGGGCACTCGAGGGATTTTAGGAGATTCATCCCTAAGGGGTGAAAATACGGGGAGTAGCGAAACCAATTCTACGCGTACCAAGACGCTGGTGTCCTCTTGTAGCTACACTCTGGGGAGCAGTCAAAACGGGTCACTTTCTATGAAAATTCTGTACCAAGTGATTCGTTTTCATTGCCCATGAGTATGTAAAAAAAATACGAAATAATTACAGAAGTAATTTTAGAGCTGATATCTCTTCAACGGCCGGACTGATTCCCATCAAACCTTGCTTAAATACATATAACATGCATACTTTCACGCCTGTCTCCCAATGGGGTAGGCAGAGACTGGAACGCCAGCTGCTCCCCGGTCTAAACATACCACTTTCGCTTCCTCTACATTCATCGACATTTTACACGCACGAACGTCGATTACGGGCGCTTGTGATGTGAACCTTATTCATTACGTTACAATGCTGATCATTGTATGTGCATGTAGCTAAAAAACTTCCCAGTTTAACCAACTTGTTATTTAAAGACCGCATCCGAATCGGTTTATTCATATAGGAGCTATGATGCCGCAGCTAAACATTTAACTCCTCGGATTGTGTCGAGGGTTAAAGTACATACAATCGGACTGGAAATTTTTTGAGCATGTAACCTTGTTATTTAATAATTAATATCAGGGAACAATCTCACACAAATTTACCTAGTCCCAAAACTAAGGTATAGAATTGTTCTTGGGTACTAGACAACGATAAAAATAATATGTAATGATATAGAGAAATACATACGCGTGTGGTTGCCGGGTTAGAATAGTGCCACTCCATGTCTTCCCGTGGATGTTGTAACAGGCGACTAATGGAATAAGGGCTTGTAGTGCTGTTAGGCGATGGGCTTGCAACTTCTCACTAATACACTAGTAAACTTCCTGGCCAGATTTGTGGTTACAGATTTATAAACAAGTGTTATTAGCGTGGTTCGTATTTCTGTAGCTCTGCCTACCCCACTCTGGGAATGAAGGCGTGATGTTATGTATGTAATACATAGGAAACATCCAAGACAATACTCGCGCTTATCAAACGAATATTTACCCATACGAATTGAACCCAGGTCTGCTAGCTTCGTAGGCAAGGTCACTACCAAATAGGCTAAACACGTCGTCATTATAAATGTTATTGACTTAATCCTACACGACCTTGTTATTTACTTTAAAGTTCAATATGACAGGACACTGAAATAATCAATATTTTCTTTGAAGTAGGTAGTATACGTTCAAAATATGGATAAATATGAAGGTTAGTATGGACACGTGTACCAATAGAGAAAGTGCGACAATGTACGTCAAAGGACACTTGTATAATTTACAGGATTTGATAAACGCGGTATATCTGGGTCACTATTTCTACTCGGTAAAATCACAATGCTTTTGACTTGTTATCGGATTGTTTTGAAATCAGGGGGGCGATTGTCACAACACAGCTCTGCGTCGATCTCAAAGATGAAGTTTTATCCGGCAAGTTTAAGAAGTCCCGTCGGAGCGTACAAAACGCATTTTAGCGCGTGCCTTCTCTATTAGGCAGCAGGCAGGTGAGTCGAGTTCAGTGTCGTATAAAGACCGACCTAGTTTTATGATACCTTTACAGTAAACCAGTAGATGTTCGCGTTAGGTCGCGTGTTACATCATTTATTCACACACCATTATACTCGCAGCAATGCGGCCCTAATGGGTACTAACCCATTAATATAATAAATGTAGAGAACGGCTTTATCACCACAGACTAACAACTATCCTGCAGTCTGTGAGAACGCCTGACAGTCCGAAATTAATGGAGCGCACGCATTAACGATTTATGCTACCCGGCAATATTTATACGTTTAAAACGGATGCTTTCAAACGACAGTTCGAGATAAACCAAAAGCTTCTCGATGATGCTGTACCAACAACCCGCAAATATTGATGTGATGGGTGTTACAGTCCAAAGGTGGGTCTACACTGTAGGGCTTCATTGGATTGGACTGCGTAGAATTCTTAAGGATTTTTTACGCTAAATGTGTATAGTGTAAATCGGGAACACCTTGAAATTCCGAACTATGTTTATCCGAATATTCATTTGTCCGAATTTTCATTTTTCCGAAAGCAATGTTACGTTGCAGCTATTTTAAATAAAATGCATAATTTAGTTGCTATAAGTAGGTTAAGTTAGGTTTGATTTATAAGCGATATCAAAAAATAAAGTCTTCTGTAAAAAAATGCGTTCGGAATTATGAAAAATCGGAATTTTGATCGATTCGGAATTATGACTCTTCGGAATTGTGTAGTGTACCCGTGTAAATCATGTGCTCGGCATCAACATCGCCACAGTAGGTACGTTGTAACATGACAAATACTATCCTCATGACCGGTACTGACTTGCGTTACTGACATGTTCACAGAACCATGTTCACAGAAATGTCCAATATATGGACCCACCATAACAATTCTTTCTTCGTATTAAAACAAAGACGTATAGAACTATTTCCTACGTCCCTCTCGGCCTGTCAGTCGAACTGTTAATCTGGGGCGGCCATTAGGCGTCAGACTACCAGGCCGAGAAAGCCACGCGCCCCACGCTTGCAGTTGGAAGGAATCATCAGTGCTAAATCACCGAAAAACTGAAAACCTGTGATCTAATACTTTTAGTCTGTGTTGCCTTTTCCACCTAACAATATCAGTTACGTGTCACCTTTAATCAAGAATAGAAAACTACCTAAGTAAATTACTTTACCTAAGTGATACCCGATGGGTCGTGTCTTGTGAGGACTAAATTATATAATGATTTGCGAGATATATTCAGTACACAGCGAAGAATCGTGTCGTGTTTCTACCATGGTCAGCGTAGCGAAGGGATTCAAGCGGTACGATCCAATTTTGACAGATAAACGAGAAAACCTGTACCGATTTAATCACGTTATTGCATCGTAATAAGACCCAAAAGTGATATCTCTTTGTGCGAAAATGCGAAATTGATTACAAAAGCTAGTCAAAAATACATACATACAATACATTCGTTGCAAAGTATAGTCAAAATTACTAGATACCTTTAGCAACTTTTCATAGTACGAATATCTGCAGCTAGTTAAAACATTCTAATATACGTTAGTATAGTTATCACTTAGTGCCAGTCTCACAGAAACTTGGTGATTAATCAAATTAAGGAGAGTTGGGAGTTGGGAGTCACAAAGGGATGCGAAACGGAGTTCTCTCACACCTCCACCGTAGTACATAAATTAGGAGCAGTAGTCGAGCATTATTAAAAAAGGTACTCTAATTAACTTAGGAAAAACCGGGCAAGAGCATGTCGGGCCATGCTCAGTGTAGGGTTCGAAGCTGTTAAGTACTACAAACATAAAAGACAACAAGTAATTACTAATTTTCTATTTTAAGGCAATTGGTGCCGTCTTAGATGATTTTAGTAGGTGATGATGGTGATGTCTTCTTAGTCGTGATAGTTTTCCTTTAAAATTCGTTATATGCGCCTTCATTTAAGTTTTTTTTGTGACTTTTTGTATTTGTAGTTTTGGCTGTAGGGGGCTTAATATGTCATAAATGGATTACTTACTCGAAAAGTTGTTTTCACAAACCCGTAATATTTTTGTAAGACCTATCCAAAAATAAACCACACTTTGGGGTCGACGAGATTTTTTTTTCAAGATTTTATTCTACCACGTTGTTGGCGGGATTAATTTGTATATTCATGCCAAATTACAGCTTTCTAGTACTAAGACTCTCTCGAGCTAGGCTGCGGACGGACATGGCGAAACTATAAGGGTTCCTAGTTGGACTACGGAACCCTTAAAAATGGTGGAAAGAGGATGCATACTGCATAACTACTATGCAATCTCGCGCCATCGCGATTTATCACTTATGGTCAAATCAAATGGTGATGGCGTTACGGACATTGGGTATATTATCCTAGAAAATAGAACAATTCACGAGGTTATTTGTCCACTTTATTGAATAAAAAACAAAATAGAACCACAACATTTACAAAATAGAGATTATCCAGGATTAACATCTGTGCGGACGAGTCGTGGGACAAGGGTACTAAAATAAAATGTGCTTTGTTTGCTTAGCAGTGTTGTCCCTGGAATAAAGTATGTTAAAGTTTTATGGTCTTGTTTATTGATTGAGTATGTCAGCGAGTACGCACTTAATTGATTATTGCCGCAAGGACAAGGTTTGTATCGACAGCTGCGCTATCAATTGCAAGAACTTCATCTATTTATGAGACAACATGAGTTGCGGGGTAATCAATTTAGTCTAAAATCAGATAAAATAAATAGGTAATAGGGAGCATGCATATTTTTTAATCTTAGCTCTCTGGAAAGTGCTATGAAAGAGAAGAATAACTGCATTCGCGAAACAATCGTCATGTTATTTTTTCTTAACTTATGAAGCAAAAACACTCCATACAAAATCGACGACAGGAATGACGTCACAGCTGTTGTTCCATATTTAAAATATATGGACCATATGGATCATATACTTGATCAACAAATACACAACTAGATAACGGGTCAGAGAACAAAACACGGCACAGCGAATACATACTCACTTCAAATTGGGAGTTTATTTGAATTTAGTTCGTTGTCAACTACGCCAACAGTGACACGTGTTACAATGCCTCAGTATGTTTTCAGAAACTGTAAAAATAATCACTGTAACAAAAAAAATACAGACGGAATATCATACTTTCGGTGAGAAAATATCGATTCTTAATATTAATGAATAAATAACTTAGTATTTGTGATAAAATAATTTATTTTAGTTTCCGACCAACAATTGTCAATATTTGGTTGTTGCAGAACATCTATGGAGTAGTATAATACTTTATATTTTTTGCGGTCGTAAATTTAATATTAATTTGTAGATTTCCTGGTGATACATTTCAATGTGCAATTTGGAATTCAATAGTAATACGTAGGAAATTCGCAAAGACGTCGATTGCGTAAAACAGCCGTCTCTAAATTGCAGGTTATTTACCTTGCCAATAATATTATAATATGCTATTTATCATTATTTTTATGACATGGAACTGAAGCTAAGTATGTCACATATCATAAATGATTAAAAACAGATTCTACCACTAGGAGTAGGAGTCCTATGGCCACCCGGAGTCTCCATCATCAGACCAGCTCGATGATACCACATTATTGTATTGTCATCAGAAATAAAGGCGTATGCTTTTCAGCTTCATTGGAAACCGGGATGTGGGTCAAATTTAACTTGCAAGTTTTGATCCTTACATACTCGTACTCGTACATGCATACATACATACAGAGCAAGTTAAATAAAAGCTTGTAGAATAACGTTGAGTTGTTTTTTTTTATATTAAGCCCATACCCACCTGAGACGTCAAAACAGAAATAATATTAAGTGTACTCCATTTGTACTCTGTTTACGATGACATTGGCACTTCGCTAGTAGAAGCTGCATAAGGTAAAAAACGAGCATCTAGTCGAAGCCACATAAGTTGATAAATTGTTTCAAGCAAAATTAAGCATTGCGTTACCGACATACCATTTAAATTAGAATGTTTTATTTTGACAAGGATTTTATACAAGTATGAAGTTTGTATAGGTCGCGCTAGGACACTTTTCGAAGAGAATTTTGTATGGGACCCGGCGTCTATTGGTTAGTATGTCGATGACCATATAAAGAAATATGCATTTAATTTAGAAAGGACTGTTTAAGCCAATATTATGAAATAAAAATATTACGAAAATTAAATGAGGATGCCGAAAAGAACAATCTAAAACAATCAATCTTTTCTCCTAAATCGTATCAATGAAACTCATTTTTTTTTATGTTTTTCATGCATGTTCCCTATTGAATAAAATGAGGCGCCATATATAGGATATCAATTGAAATTAATATTTAGACAATACGAAACTTAGCTTAGCATCTACAATATATGTTTCAGGTAGCACTGGTAGCAATGCAGGTCGTTTGCCTTCGGATTCTGAACCCATTTGTATGCCAAAGCATAAAGTATCCCACTTTAGTTAATTAGGCCTTAAAACACTCGTGTGATCTTGTTATGAAACTTGCCTTTGGCTCGTCATCATCAGTATCATCATTACGTCAATCTTATAAATGTTGATCTTCGACAACTTACCGTTATGCATCTTGAATTCTATGTCGGCACACCATTACGCCGAGCACGCTGCACGGGATTTAGTGTCAAATGATGTCAAACGGGAAGTAGTGTCAAATATTATTATGAAATTATTAAAATGACAGCCATCTGGGGATTAAGTTGCTTAGTATTAAAAGGACTAAAATCACACTAAACACACTTTTATTTCAAACCTTAGTTCTTTATACTTACGTTGGAATATGGAATGGGCGAATTAAAGTCCCGACCTTGTGTCAAAAATTGTCCCATGGCAGCGTGCTTGGCCCACATGGGCCTACATAGAAACCCGAACGAAGCCAATGACTGTGGATACTTTAGTTTAGTTTAGTCGTACCGAAGTATCTCGAAAACAGTAAAATGTTAATAATACATTAAACATAAACGTATAAATATACTTTTTTTTGTATAGCCCAAATTAAATCTAAAGTAAATACCCCGTGGCATAGTGCCAAACATGCAACATTTCCTCGCAGAATAGCAATGCTAATACAATGCGTGAGGCAGCTGCTCTTCGGTCACCCGTCTCTTCGACGAAGCGTTTGAATAGCTCTGAAAAAAGCTTATAGTCACTTGGACCCCACGGACCAAGGGGCTCGACTCCGAAACGAAGAAAATGATATTAGGAGCCGAAGCTCTATTTTATAGCCTTGGTTTACCCTTGTTTCAGCGACACTCATTTCGTAGAAAGAATCACTTCCCAGAATTTTCATTTCATACAATTTTGATTTTGATTTTAATTTTGTTTTGATTGTTTTATATTGAGGTTTGAGGGAATCACCTTGTCTTAAACTACACAGACCTTGCTGCAAAGTGTAACAAAGACAAACTGAAGCGGCCTTAATATCAATTAGGGCGATATTGCCCGCGCAGGGGGATCGATTCCGCTTTATTAGAATTAACGAGAACTTTCGACAATTTGAATATTGATGAATTTGCCTTTGGAGATGAACCTTTGAATCTTTAAAAAACGTAGAGGTGGGAATCAAGAAATATTTTTGTGAAGTAAGTGACGTAAGTTATGCACGTAGCTTTAAACTACGGTGCGTGACTAAATTTTCAATTGAGCTATAGTATTTGAATTGTTGACATTTAGCACTTGTTCTAAAACACTATTAAAACATCAAAGTTGAAGTTGCAAAGTAACGCATAAATGTATTTAAGTTTATCGGCTTAAATGACCAACAATTAAATTGGTTTAAAAAGTACGAAGTTCAATCGCCTAGCACTCTCTTACTCTGTGTACAGTCGGCCATTAAAAATGTTGAGCACGTTCAAACATCACTACATAGTATAAAATTAGAAATTTAAAAAACCCTTGACTCTAAATAGTCTGTAAAAAAAACTCTAAAAAGTAAAAAATAATAAGTAGTGGCCCTAAGGGCTGATTGCTTGATAAGTAGATAGACACTAACTAAACTGTCACGTCGGGGACCGCTAAGTAGCTGGGGTATATTATGTTATTTCATTTACTTAGCGGTCCCCCGCCATGACAGTTTAGTTAGTGTCTGTGTTCAGTTAACTATCTACTTATAAAACAATCAGCCCTTAGGGCAACTACTTATATTTTTTTACTTTTTAGAGGTTTATTTACAGACTATTTAGAGTGGTTTTTTAAATTTACATACATACTTACATACATACATAGATCACGCCTGTTTCCCGGAGGGGTAGGCAGAGACCTTCTTTCCACCTGCTACGATCCTGACAAAGCTCTTTCGCTTCTTCCACATTCATACATAGAGTCATGCATGCACGTCGGTTTCGGGTACTTAAGATTCGGCCCTTTTCCAGTATTTCCCCGATTTGATTCAAAAAAGTACGCCTAGGGCGCCCCCTTCCGACCCTTCCACTCACTTTAGCACTGTAAATTTCTTTCGTCAATCTTTTTTCATCCATCCTTTCCAAATGACCGAACCATCGAAGCATGCCCTTTTCAATTTAAGTCACTACATCTTCTTTCAGACCACATTTCTCTCTGATGTTTTCATTCCTTACTCTATCACACAGTTTCACACCACACATACTACAATAAAAATAATAATATTGGGATAATATTTTAAATTTCTAATTTAATTTTTAATTTCACGCTTTTTAAACTTTTCCATCTGAGTGTCTTTTTGTGGCATCGTAGCTCCCAAACGGATTAATGGATTTGGACACAGTTTTTTTTAAATAAAGCTACATTCATCAGGATGGTTCTTAGCAAGCTCTTTTATAAAAATTGATTGGGCTGTTTAAGAGATATCAGCTCTGAAAGTAGGTGTCGCCGTTATTTTGGTGGTTTTTAACCCCCTAAAAGCTCCATATCTCAAAAACGGCTGAACCGATTTTTATAAAACATGTCTAAGAACCACCGCCAGAAATCCTGCTTTCATTTAAAATGCCTGTGTCTACCCGGAATAGTGTAGAGTTCTGAAAATGGTAAAAGATTTTTCAAACTGGCTCCGGATATTACTTGGTGGATAGAAACAAACTTACAAAATTTGCACTCTCTTTTTAATATTTGTATAATGAGTAATCAAATGTTTAGTTCAACCCTTTTGAAATGCAAGATATTTGCTACAATAATAAAACTAAAATGAATCTTGTGAATTTTGATTATAGTTATATAATAGGAATATATGTTAACAACCGTAAAAGGGATAACTGTAACCAATGTTAAAGTTGTGAAGTATGCGAAATCACTGCAGAATAAATGTGAATTCGTGTGTAATTTTTCCCTGATATTATCATATTTTTTTTGATATTTATTTTAATCCTGTTGGTTACATTTTAACAATAATAAGTAAGGTATATAGTAAAATAACAATACTCACATAAAAAATAACCATTATAATAAGTTAAAAAAACTACCCGACTACAAAAAGTACAAAATAAAAACGTTTTTTTAATTTCCAGCCGCCATGTTTAATTTATAATAAAACTAAATAGCCTACAACCATCGCACAAAAAAGACAAATCGATAGACACCTCATTTTTTAAAATCGGTTCAATAGGAACGGCGCTAGAGTGGAACATACATACATACATACATAGAAACATACATAGGGTGTCAAAATGATTACCCTTCCTTTGCTTCGCCGTAGTCGGGTAAAAAACCTAACCTGCGGGTGCCGCCGGCAGCGGGGCAGGCCTCAAGCTACCGGTGGTTAGGGCTGCAGAGAGAGGAACTTTCTCACAATACCTATAATTTATAATACTGCAGTGAACCACGATTACCGCGAAACCGGGCAAGAGCATGTCGGACTATGCTCGTTGTAGGGTTCCGAAGCCGTTAAGTGCTTAACTACAAGCATAACATCAACGTAATAACTAATTTTCAATTTAAATTCATTTGATGCCGTCTTATATGATTTTAGTAGGTATTTATAAACACTTTAATCGCCTGTATCTCAAGAACCAATGATGTCTACTTAGTCGTGATAGTTTTCCTTTTAAATTCGTTATATGCGCTTTAGATAAAAAAAAATCAGATTTTTAGTATTTGTAGTTTTGGCTGTAGGGGAGACACTTGACTGTAACAAAAATTTGCGCTTTAAAGTTTCATATTTCATAAACGGATCCCTTAATCGAAAAATTGTTTCTAAAAACCCACATTTTTTTTGATATACCTATCCAACGACACCCCACACTATGGGGTAGACGAGAAAAAAAGTACATCCCCAAGTTAAGTGTAGGGGAGGTACCCTAAAACATTTTTTTTACATTATATTGTAACACTTTGTTGGCGTAACTAATATGTATATTCATGCCAAATTACGGATTTCTAGTACTAAGAGTCTCTGAGCTAGGCTGCGCACGGACGGACGGACGGACGGACATGGCGAAACTATAAGGGTTCCTAGTTTGCCTATAAAAGAAGAATGGGATAACGTTAATTACGACAAGGCACCATAAAGTTGAATTTAAATGCGTGACAGTTCTTTGTTTACGTAGAACAAGGTTGTATAAGCTAAGCCAATAGGCAGTATCTTAATTAAAACAGCTGTAGCAATATCAACCTTATTACTAACGGAAGAGAATTAAAACTGCTTTGGTTATTGAATTTGAGATACTGCTTATTGGCTTTGGAGGGCAGAACACAAGTGATAAAGTATTAAGCCCCAGTTGAAGCGCATTGCACAAGTTGACAGTTTGACAGCTCTTTTGCCAAATTAAGTTGACCACTGACAGATGGATTGCCTTTATTTAATTTTCAGCTTTAAGCTCACACAAATAAAGTAGTTATTACTAAGTCGGTAGACGTGGATAGCAGTATTCTGAAAACTGCTTTGTTCGTATGATATTAAAGTTTGAAAATTAAATGACGGGAAACTCTCTGTCAGTGGTAAACTTACAGTAATCGTACTGTAAGACTAGACGCCTTGTCTAACTTATTTCATTAATCTAAGTCAATAAAGCACCCCAGTGAACTTCGTTTGATATTGACGGATAAGAAAAAAAGGATCGCTGGAAACAAAGCGAATACTTCGAAGGATTTTCGACGTAGCTATTTTTATTTTCTAACAAAGTTTCCGGCCAAGGATTTATATTTCCCCTGAGATTTTGCTGATTCTTTGACTAAGTATTACGAATAAACGTATTATTTGGCTGAACAAATTTAAAACTCTGAGAATGAGTGCTTGTTTAAGTGCGTAAATAAATAAACAACAACCACCCCTTTGTAAAAAGGGTCGCTTCAGATTTTTTCAGTTAGTTGATAAAGTAAGGATTATATTTTGAGTACACAAACACATCAAACAAAAAATATTAATAATATGAATTTGTTTTTCTAACATAAAATTACATTTCCTTCCACTATATTTAATTGTAGATTGTTCAACAAGGTACTAAAGTAAGTAAGTAAGTATGAGATATTTATCCACCCGAGCTTGAAGTTCGAGTGTCATTATGGCTTTTTAGTCTCGAGTTAAACACTCTGCTTTTCACTACGATTGCGAGAAAAATAAATCTTGATTTATAATGTTGTTAGTAAAAAAAACTTAACCATTTAAAATTTGTCCAGTAATAACAGCGTAATAGTTTTAACATAGACACCTTAAAAAAACAATTTAATAACGCTATAATTTTTACTCTCAACCCAGCACCGTAATGCAGAACGAGACAGCAACAAGGTTATTTTTGGGGTTAGATCATTTTATTTATATAGACAACTCTAAATTTAAACGTTTCCTTTTTGATTAACTAGTATTCAATTCTTACCTTAAAGAAAATCTTTCCTGATGCACACATAACACCCTTTTTGGGGCGGAAGTTAAAAATATCGCGCTCTCAAATGAAGCTGCAGAATTATTAATTTCTGACGTCAGCCCGATGCCGACCCTCAACCACAATGACCTTGGGGCCCAAGTCCCAAGTTGGGACTCAATTCACTCAATGTTAAGTGTCTATTTCAATAATCGTGAAGCGCGAAATGTTCGCAAAATCAATGTTCGCATAAGAGTTATCAAAACGTTGATAATATGGAAACACGTCAAATACGATATCATTATTACCGTGTAGTATCCCAGCCCTGATAGTGGAATCTGAGACCCATCGACATTTGAATTCTGAAGACTGCAATCCTAAGACCTCAAATGCTAACCCTGAGGACTAAGATGGAATGCCTCTATGCTACTAATTTCCCTGGTTGTCTTATCCCCACACCGAAACACATCAATGAGAATACTGCTTCTTGGCAGTAGGTTAATGGATAAGATGGTAGCGATCCGGACGGGCCCTGCACAGGGTCCTACCATCACTACATTTAATCGTTTGTGAATAAACACTATAGAGGTAATAATTACCTCTAATTTGAATATAGGTATTATTTTTAGCGGTAATAATTTGACAATGTAAATACAGGTATTAAATAAAACCGGTTTTACAATCCCTGATTCAAGCAACTATTCTTTATTAGCACAATGATTCATGAAAACCGTAACACTCAAACAATAATATGTATATCTTGTAAAATACCAAAAGTGATGTTCCTACGGTACCCTAAAACTCGGCTATTAAGGTAAAAATCCCCATTACAAGAGGCCTTGAGCCCCGCCATTCCCGAGAAAACCGAGACATCTTACTTATTTATAGCTTTATTGTTCCGCTAAGTCGCGCACGGATGCTGCACTTAACGTGGGAGTTTGCAAAGTATCACGACTTTTGAACGTAAGTTTCAGTTTAATTCAAAACATTTCCTTGAAAAAGACTTCTAATGACAGATTTACCCTTGACCTTGCCTTTGACGTAGGAGTAAATGTCAATGTTAGGTTAAAACTTTAATTGTTAAGCCATGTGAAAGCTAGCAGCTTCCACCAGTGCTATGCTATGTGGACCAATGAATATGATTGGTGGATATCAAATGCTTCCATAGCAACGTAGCATAGTTTGACGACACGTTGGCCTAGTTGGGAGTGACCCTGCCTCCAAAGCCAGCGGTCCCGGGTTCAAATCCCGGTAAGGGCAGATATTTGTGTGATGAGCACGAGTATTCGTTCCTGAGTCTTGGATGTTTTCTATGTATTTAAGTATTTATTACCCTAAGTATGTTTATAGTTGTCTAGTACACATAGTACAAGCCCAGAGCTTAGTTTGGGACTAGGTCAATTTGTGTGACATTGTCCCGTGATATAAATAGTACACTCTGGTGGAAAAATACCCGAAATGTTACCTGTTGTAAACTAAGAATATTTTTCGTTACCGCGTTATTACAAAATCCTTATAAGTAATAAAAATGCAATTTTGAGTTCATCTAATATAAAATTATATTAATTGTTATGTTTTTGTGGCTAAAACGTTTTATAGAAGAATAGAACCTTGAAATGAGGTTTAATATTTTTTAAAGAAAGTACCACTTTGAGATGCAACGTGAGATTAAAATCACTGTTTACTTTAAAACCACAGAATTTATTAAAAAGTGGTTTACCATCATTAAGCAGTTAGTTATTTTGCGGGTGGTAGGACCTTATGCAGGGTCCGTCCGGATCGCTACCACCATCTTATCCATTAACCTACCGCCAAACAGCAGTGTCCGCAACTTTTGAATCAATAATCATCGTTAAAGATCGTGGGGTTTCGAAGATACAGCTAAAAACATGTGAAAAAGGTGTCATTTATTTATTAATTAGAACGGCATTACACCAATTACACTAATTAATTATAACAGTAGAATAGAAACAATACATAAAATGACTCATTAAATAAAATCAATAAACACGTGCAAATTTTTTTTGACTAAAACCATAATAAAATAAAAGTTCATTAGAATAATTCTTGGTCATAAAATGTGTAGAAAATAAAACTATTTAGAATTTTGTTTCTAATCGTGTTTTCACGTTTAACAATCTCAATGTTCTAGATTAAAACATCAAAGAACAGACAATAGGTTTGTGATTATTGAGATCCAGATCTTTATCATAATGTGTCCTCTCAATTTCCGTATGTAGCCTCGCTCAGGGCTGGGATTCTACACGGTATCGATGAATTATCGAGAACATGGAATTGCATTTGTAGTGGTTGTACCGTTTGCAACAAAAGGAGAATAATTTTCTCTTAATTAAATAAAGTTCCATACCCTTAAGAAATGGAATAAGTAGTAGTCCTCTGTTTTTTTGCTTTTAGTCGCTATCATGTTCTTCATCTGAGCTGTCACAAGTATTGATAAGATTGTTTGAAACTCGATCCATTTCCCCTTCCTGACATCGATATTTGTTTTCTTCACTTTCGACATGGCGACAAATATTTTCCCAGTCCTCAGCAGTAATAAGTATTCATTTGTTCAGTTGCTAAACTCATAATGCCTTGCATGTTTAAATTATGTAACTTACACTTAGTCGTACGGGCTGACACAAAATTATTCTGATAATTGTGAGAATACAATAAAATCAGACGTAAAAATATACGCAAAACGTAAATAATATTGTCAATTTGACACTGATATTATTTTGGTATTTACTAGTTCAATATATAACTAACCTCTTTTTATGCTGATAGTACGAGAAAATAGAAAATTCAAATATAGAATGCCTGTAAACACTACTACATATGCAATTCCATGCTCTTGTTAATTTATCTATAATAACGATATCGTATTTGACGTGTTTCCGTATTGTCAACGTTTTCATAACTCTTTTGTCATTTACAATAATGGTAACTGTGACATAAACGATTCTAAAACACGTCAAACACGATATCGTTATAACGCAGTTGAATAGAGGCCCTGAGCAGCTCTTCTATTGGTAGATTTTTTCGTCGCTCACCGCTTCGTATCCTCGTACTTATACGGGAGAATACAAAGGGTAGACGTGAATGGAGTACGATCACCTGGGTCATTGGTCTCAATGGGCGTACCACAGGGCTCAATATTGGGTCCATTTTTATTCCTCATCTACATAAATGACTTACCTTACCTTATAAAGGACAACCATGATATAGTCTTGTTTGCTGATGATACGTCACTTGTGTTCAAAGTTAAACGACAACAGCAGTTTAATGTCAATGTAAACAATGCTATATCAAAAGTAGTCGATTGGTTTAGTGTTAATAATTTATTACTGAATGAGAAAAAGACGAAATGTATAAAGTTCATGACTACTAATGTGAAAAATAGTCAAACTACTGTAACTATTAAAAATGACAAACTAGACCTAGTTAATGATACAGTGTTTCTTGGTATAACGTTAGACTCCAAGCTCCAATGGGGTCCTCATCTTGCTGGATTGGCGGGTAGACTCAGTTCTGCAGTTTTCGCAGTTAATAAGATTCGGCAATTAATAGACTTAGATACCGCTCGATTAGTTTATTTTAGTTACTTCCATAGTATTATGTCATATGGTATTTTACTGTGGGGTAGTGCTGCTGATGTAAATAGCATCTTTGTTCTGCAGAAGAGGGCTATTCGTGCTGTCTACAAGATGGGCCAGAGAGACTCGCTTAGAGATAAGTTTAAAGAAATTAACATATTGACCATGCACAGTCAATACATTTATGAAAACATTATGTATGTTCATAAAAACATCGCTAAATTTAGAAAGAACTGTGACATACATAATGTTAATACCAGAAATAAATATAAGCTCGCAGTGCCCTTCACGCGGCTCCATAAAATAAAAAAACTCTTTTATGGGTAATTGTATTAGGTTCTATAATAAGCTCCCAAGTAATGTTACTGAACTATCAGTAAATAAATTTAAGAGTTACGTTAAGCGTAAACTAATTTCTAAAGCATATAGTATTAAAGACTATATTAATGATAACAATGCTTGGGACTGAATTAATAAATAATAAAATAAAAATAAAATAAAAATAAATTTAGGCTAAGTCGCTACTATGACGTTTCAAAAGAGTTTATTATTTGTAAACCTACTTGAATAAAGATTATTCTGATTCTGATTCTGATTCCTCTCACAGCTCCGGTGGATACTCACCCTTATTCTGTGGTTCCTTTTACGTAATAATAAACTCGATAAAAATATGACAGGCTTAATTAAACTGAGTCCGTCATCGATCAGAAACTAGATAAAACCCTTTGTGCTCATAGGAATAAGACCGTCTCGCCGGAACACGTCGTCGCCACGGGGGGGATGCAAATGTCGGAAATATCGAATAAAGCTATGTTTAAACTTAACTCACCACTAACTTTATTCCAGTTTGTAATATTTAGCACACGTTACTTCGATATGAAAATCATGTTCACGTTGGGTGCCTTATAGTGACATTACAGGTATAGACTGAAAGAACGTTAAGTAAACCAAAGTAATAAAGTAGTAAGTATTTAAGTATGGCAAGGGACTGGTCCACGAATGTTACGAGATGGAGAGGAATTAGAGTTAGTGTCTTCATTTAAATACCTTGGTTACATTATCACAGACAAATTAAGAGATAATGAAGATTTCGAGGGACAGCGTTGCTCGATGTAGTGAGAACATGGCGCGTTAATTTTCATATTGTTGAGTCCAAGTGAAAATTACATTTTTCAGGGCCTCTATTCTACTGCGTTGTAACGATATCGCATTTGGCGTGTTTTAGAATCGTTTATGTCACAGTCGCCATTATTGTAAATGACATAAGAGTTATCAAAACGTTGACAATTTGGAAACACGTCAAAGGCATACTGTCAGGCGTTTTATACATGTCAGTTGTGGGACAATTGTACGAAACGTGCGTGTAGTAAGTTAAGGGCCGTATTAATACGCTCATCTTGACTGAGATGTCCGTCTTAAGATATGTCAAAGTAAACGTCAAGCCATAAAACACTTACATTTTTGACGCATCTTGAAACGAGCCTTCCAGTAGTGATCAGTTTATTAATACGGGCCTAAGAGTGCAATACAACGACGCGGTTCGCGCTCTGTTTGGGGTGTCGCGGCGCTGCAGCGCCCATGCCCATGTTCACCACTAACAGGGTTGACGATTTTTAGTGGTCCTTTATGCAGCGACTCGATAGGTCAAATACTTCAATCAATAAGAACACGACGTACTCTGCATGTTACTTTGCAGTTGCATACTCTGCCTTTAAGCTAAAGCTTACAATGATAGTATTTTAAGTTTTATTTTTTACGGTGCTTTAAATGTAAACGTTAATGGGATTCATGCCTAAATAAGTAAATACAAAGTTAATTTTTAGTTGCCGTATGGTTGCCGGGTTAGAATAGCGCCACTCCATGTCTTCCCGTGGATGTCGTAAGAGGCGACTAAGGGAATAAAGGCTTGTAGTACTGTTAGGCGATGGGTTTGCAACCTGTCACCAATACACTGGTAAACTGTGGTTACAGATTTATTAAGAAGTCTTTTTAGAGTTGTTGGTATTTCTGTAGCTCTGCCTACCCCACTCTGGGAATGAAGGCGTAATGTTATGTATGTATGTAAAGTTTAGTTTAATCTAATAACACCTTAGCGCACTCGGTGGGCCAACACAAAATGAATTATTTGACGGTTTTCGAAAATTGTTTAGGTACGTTTGTGTTATGCAAGTTGACTAGATGTGCTTTTTGCCTCTTTCTCTCGCCCTATGCTTCTATAAACGCCAGCGGAATAATATATGTAATATAGTGACCTAATAATTCACATATTTTCAGCTTTCGATATCCAGTCAAAAATTTAGTATTATAGAGACCAAAGTCGAAATTCAAAATATGTGGATTAGGTCACTATAATTCTAAAGATGTGATTTAAAAAATACTTTTTATTTCTCTCGCTCTCTGACTCAAGAACCGCATTTAATCCCTAGTAACCTTTGCACTTGTACTTGTTTTTGTGCAATAAAGATTAAATAAATAAATAACCTTGTTGCTGTCTCATTCTGTATCACAGTGACGGGTAACAAGTAAAAATGATAGCGTTATTAAATTGCATTGTTTCAAGGTGTATATGTTAAAACTATTATGCTGTTATTACAAAAATCTTAGCGACGCTTTAGACATGTTTAAAGTGACAGTATTTTATGAATTGTCATTTATAAAACAAATTTTAAACGGTTGTTTATGTTGTTCTAATAACAACATTATAATTTAAGTTTTACTTCTCTCGCAATCGAAGTGAAAAGCAGAGTGTTTATTTAACTCGAGACTAAACATACTATCTACTAACGAGACTATCTGGATAAATATCCAGATATCTTGTGTATATCTGGATAAATATCTCGTGTCATAATGGCTGACTTTAGACCCTTGTTGAACAATCTACTATAAATGCCCTTATCGCCATTTCTTAATAACCGATTTAAAGATATTTAAAAATGTGATAACTGCCACTTGAAAGTGTTCGGGAGTCGCTATAACTTTTGTAAAAATAGTCCCTTAAGCCCCCTAAGTGGCTAAGACCCTTTATCAAGGTTCTGATCAATTCGTTTTACCTGAGCACTTACAATGTATTCTTACCCTTACTTGAGCTAGCCAATCCGATAACAGTCGATTTGTGAAGCCGTGTAAATCCGCCCGGGCTCAGCCATACGGACTAAAACAATATGGAAATTGTAGATCCGGACGGTTGGAAAAGCAAAGGAGATTTTTTGAATAACAAAGACTTTGGCACTTCGGTGGGTATAGGAATGATACATTAAATAAATAAATAAATAAATAATCACAGGACAATGTCACACAAATTGACCTAGTCCCAAAGTAAGCTAACTATCCCAAACATTCATTAAAAGAACTCTTATCTATACTAATCTATACATAAAAAAACCGGACAAGAGCATGTCGGACCATGCCCAGTGTAGGGTTCCGAAGCCGTTAAGTACTGCAAACATAAAAATAACAACAAGTAATAACTAATTGGTGCAGTCTTAGATGATTCTAGTAGGTATAAACACTTTAATCGCCTGTATCTCAAGAACCAATGATGTCTACTTAGTCGTCATAGTTTTCCTTTAAAATTCGCTTTTTCATTTATTTATTTTTTCAGATTTTTAGTATTTGTAGTTTTGGCTGTAGTGGGAAACACGTAAGTCTAACAAAAGCTTAATATTTCATAAAAGGATTACTTAATCGAAAATCAGCTTTCACAAATCTGTAATATTTTTGAAAGGCCTATACAACTACACCCCACACTATAGGGTAGACGCGAAAAAAAAAATACATCCCCAAGTTACGTGTAGGGGATACCCTAAAAAAATATTTTTTTTACCTTTTATTGTACCACTTTGTTGGCGTGACTAATATGCATATTCGGAGTCGCGGACAACATCTAGTACTTTAAAACGTATTCTGAAACCGTTAGATAATGATCTAACATAACGACAACTACAGTGACAGCTTCGTCAACGTCAAAGTCAAAACCAATTACCTCACTTAGTGCACTATTCTACTGGGTAAAAATATATCGCTTTTGAGATGTTATCATAACTTTGACAAATGTTACCATGTCAAAAGCAATATGGTTTTATTTCAAATAAAGCCCCCCTGTGGTAGTGTTGTAAAGTCATTACTTTGCCACCACCATTACTGTAATGAAGTTTAAATTTCTAATTTGTTCGAATAACGTCTTTTGAAAGCAGTAAATGTCAGAAAATTCTAGAGAATTTACGACACGAGCGTTGATAATATGTTGTACGCGAGCGTGCGTAATTTTCATTATGTAACTCGTGTGATGCTATTATAAAACTCTCTTTACGGTTCGTTGCTTAAACCGCACTCGAGTTACAAAGAAGTTGCCTCAACGATTAAAAAGAAAATAGAAACAAGGTAAAATAATATAAAACCACAACCACATTTCATAGCATATTTCCTAAGATGAGAAATGGTAGGCGTAGCGGACACCTACTTATTTAATTAATGAGGTCCACAGAATTACAACTAAGTATACGATTGTAATATACGAAGTAATACTTAGTTTAATAAGCACGTACGTAATAATACCGTGCCGGTTACGTTAGTAAATTAAACTTATTACCCATAAGTAGCTATAAGACCTTAAACAATGACATCAGACAGTGGCTCTCAAACTAGGTCGCCGTTTAATAATGGATTCCCAAAGTTCTGTGTACAAGCGCAATCGATCTATGGCCGATCACTTCGCTTATTCATTGTTTCTAAACGCCTTGGAGGTTTATTCGGAATTATTTTCGTGTATTGCTTTAGAGAATATTGTAGAGATGGCTTGTTTACATCACTTGTCCGTCATAGGTACTTGTACTACTGCTAAGTGCTATAAGATTTCCTGTTGTGTAACCGGTGTATGTTTTATAAAACGATACGGTGGCCTAGTTAGGAGTGACCCTGCATCCGAAGCCAGCGATCCTGAGTTCAAATCCCGGTAAGGGCAGAAATTTGTGTGATGAGCGCGAATATTTGTTCCTGAATCTTGGATGTTTTCCATGTGTTCTATATGAGTATGTTTATCGTTGTCTAATACATAGTACAAGCCTAGCAAGCATAGCTTAGTTTGGGACTAGGTCAATTTGTGTGAGATTGTCCCCTGATATTTATTTATTTTATTTTAGTGTTAGGGTCCTGGGACGTTAACGTAAATAATAGTAGATTACAGTTTAGACGGCCGATGTAATCTTCCGTTTATTAACAACTAGAGGACTGTGAAGAGTGTCAAGACAATGACCATTCGGCGGCGCCAGAGCCGCCTTACTCGAATTTAGCATCGCTTTAATATTTTTATTTTGTCCAAAGAGAGGTTTTGTTAACCTCTATGGTTTTGTTTGTTTTTTCATGCTTGACGGATCATGTCAACAGACTTATTGTTTTAATACGGTTTTAATTCTTTGCAACAAAATCTTACTTAAATCCTAACCGAGTTCGTAATTAAACACATTCTTACTGCACACGTAAGATATCCAAGAAATATTCCCTACAAATGGCAAGTACCTGGATCCAGTGATTTCGGCTCTGCGTTGTCAGTCAGTCAGTCGCGGTTCTGTTTTATATTTAATTTAGACTACCAGCCCCTATTTCACCATCCTGACAATGACAGGGATATAACAGTGGCGCTGATATGGCGTAGCTGATAAGAGTCCCAGTGAATATATTAGCGTGCTAACTTTGCAATGTAAACCGAATTGTCACCTGTCACGTGTCATTGTCAAAATGGTGGTCTAAGTCAAATTAATTACGCAAATAAAGGTAAGGGAAGTGGCGGCCGCGTCGCTGCGGCCCGTCGTGACATCCTCGTTTCGTCATCCCACGCGTCTTCACCCGAATTTATATGCGACCGATTCCCAACGATAGGTAATTCCTTACCCCTTTTAGTTGGCATTTTTTTTCTTTTTTCTATAGGCCCTAGGCCGATTTACTATTAAGGCTTAAGAGTTTGTTTGCCTTCTTCATTTCATTAAAAAAAAATGATGTTGATACAAAATGAATCACATTAAAGTTACTAAAGCCACCCAAAATCGAACTAAACTTACATTTTGTAAAAAAAAAAACTGAATACACAATGGCTAAAGTTGTAACTCTTACTGCCAATTAATTTTAAAGTGTGATTCAAGTTACTACTGTCACTTTCTTTGCCATAGAAATAGATGAGACAGCACGTCATTTTACAAGCATTCAATTTAATTGACATCTCTGAGTGCGGCCGTTACTGTGAGTTTAACTGCTTAAACTCAAGTTATGGTTAAAAATCCTAACCAAATGTGTCACAAGTTGGATTCGGTTTTTTTTTAATTTTATCCATTATTTCAGGAAACTACAAATCTAAAATTCTGTTAAAAAGCTTTTTCTAGAACCTGCGACACTTGAGTAACTTCACACAAACTTTATTTCTCACAAAGCCTCTGAAACCCGCCAACTCACTAACAACTTTCAATTGTAGCCCAAAACACATGTTCGGGTAACGAAACTAAACCCTTAACCTTAACTTCACGAGTTTGCAACTTGAAGCATTTACATGCGTCGATTCTCTTTGGAAACTCCAAATTATATAATTTCCTTTTGTTAAGGCGACGGGTACAGCAACTTGTTCCATACTAACTTTATGCAGGTTTTATTGTAATTGTAAAACTTTTTATTTTCTTTTTTGGTTCAATTAGTGCGTCAACCTATTATTACGGTATTTTTCTCAAAAATAAATAAAATAAAAATGTCAAAAGCTACACGCATTACTTAAATAAACTAAAACTAAATTAATTAAATTCGTGACCAAAATGCTGGCTATTACTGTGGCAATTTTAGGAACAATGCCTGTTGGTAGCGGTCTGTTAGATTAGAATAGTTTTAAGTAAGTTTGTAAGTTCTTTCGTTAGTTTTTATTGTTTTATTAAAAAGACATTAAATATATCCGTGATGGTAATATCGATTTAAACCACTACAAAAAAAAAGAAAACATTGCACAAGGTTAGTATAGAAAGACGATTGCCCTATCCGCCGCCTTAAGGCGCTTATCCACCGGCGAGGCGAGGCGGGACAGGAATTTAAAATTTGTATTTAAAAAAAACCCGCCGCGCCGATGGCAAAGGTTCTTGTCGAACGGACGATCGAGCAAGTTTTAACGTACCTAGTTGAGAATTCACACCCCAAACTAATTTCTACACTCTGAAGGCATAATATAAAATCGCCGGTTAATCACCTGCCAGTGTTAACTCTTTTCACAAAGTAATAATAGTCCATTATCTCAACTAGTACATGATCTTTATTTTTCCTTGATTCATGTGTGACAAATCATTGCTAACGGCATAAGTTTTCTTGTTCAAGATTTACTGACTATCTTTTATTGTTTCTTACATCACCGATGTCATGACATGAGTTCAGATGAAAGTACAATAGATATACTCAATATTATGATGAGTATGATGACCGTGACCCGATGCTGTAACTCAATCGATAACAGCAGCAACCCACAATCCAAAAAAAACAGTTATTTTATGTGTTTGAAATCTTGAAAAAATAAATCAAATCTAGTTCGTTATTAGGGTTCCGTAGTCAAACTAGGAACCCTTATAGTTTCGCCTTGTCCGTCCGTCCGTCCGTCCGCAGCCTAGCGCAGAGACTCTTAGTACGAGAAAGCTGTAATTTGGCATGAATATGCATATTAGTCACGCCAACAAAGTGGTACAATAAATTAAAAAAAAAATAAAAAAATATGGTACCTCCCCTACACGTAACCTGGGGATGTATTTTTTTTCTCGTCTACCCTATAGTGTGGGGTGTCGTTGGATAGGTCTATCAAAAATATTATGGGTTTGTGACAACAGTTTTTCGATGAAGTAATCCGTTTATGAAACATTAAGCTTTAAAGCGCTAATTTTTGTTTCGACTCGGTGTACAGTCCCCCCTACAGCCAAAACTACAAATACTAAAAATCTGAAAAAAACTTAAATGAAAGAGGATATAACGAAATATAAAGGAAAACTATCACGACTTAGAAGACATCATTGGTTCTTGAGATACAGGCGATTAAAGTGTTAATACCTACTAAAATCATCTAAGACGGCACCAATTGACTTTAAATAGAAAAATTGTTATTACTTGTTGATTGTTTATGTTTGTAGTACTAAACGGCTTCGGGACCCTACACTGAGCATGGTCCGGCATGTTCTTGCCCGGTTTTTCATTTTGTATTTCAGAGATGGCTCTTAGATCAAATTTATGTGACCATTTACGAAGGCTTCTCGGTTCTGCCCAATTCTAAACTAAAAAGGTACAAAAACAATAATGTACATGACACATAAGAAACAGATCTAGCCTAGGTTATTGCGAGCGCGAGTTTTTTTTATAGTAATGCAATCCAAATTTTAATCAAACGCAATCATAATAAATAAGGTACGAGTACCTAGTAAAATCTATTTTTTTTTCTCTGGCAAATTTGAGGGTACTATGTGTGTTGTTTGAGTGAGCTAGATTAAAGTTTAAGTGATAATAAGATGAAGCTAATTTAGATATATTTCTTTGATAAGTTTCTCTACAAGGGCAGACAAATACAATTAAAATCGATTGTTGCTTAACCTAATTGACCTAGTCGATTATTATTAACTCTTGCGTCACATTCTTCAAAGCAATTTCTAATGGAAGAATGCTTTAATAATGACCGGTGACATTTCTTTATTTTGTCAATTTTCTTGGGGCCGTATTAATAATCTCATCTTGGCTGAGACACCGTCGCAAGATACGTCAAAGTAAACGTCAATCCATAGATAACTGTCATTTTTGACGCATCTTGAGACGAGCATTACAGTCGAGGTCAGTTTATTACGGCCTTAACACAAAAATCAAGTAAGCTTCGAACAAGAAAAAGAAAGTTCGCAAATTTCTTCAGGTAGATTATTTTTTTATTTTATAACACAATAACAGGCTCACAGTTTACACCAAATCACCTATTATGCTAATTACAATTTTAAATCATACTGCTTATATACTAATGAGATATACCTACACAAGAACCTATCAATATAAATTAGTAACAATGACCACTTATCAGCAAATACGTCGGCCTCTTGGACCCCCGACGTGAGCGCATTTAACAAATCAATGGCCCTGGCGGTCGGCGTGCTCCGAGCGCGACGAGTACGGCAACTCTCTAGAGCCGCAAAAAGAGGATGTGCTTATTTTTATACGAGTATAATTATGCATATAATGATATAAGTATTTATTTATTTGTGCAGTATGCTTATTTATATTAATAAAATCAATGTATATGGTTATATATAGTTATACCCTATATTCCTCCGTTACTGCAATCTCTGCTTTGCCCCAAGGTTCACTGTAGGCCTCCACAATTGCAAGACTGATGCAACACATGACACATGTCATGGCCTTTCTTACTGCAAATGAGTTCAACGATGCCCTCTTATAAGAAATGTATTGAATAAGCAAACACCCTAAGATAAAGGAAGCAAGTTATGATTAGAAATAAAGGAATATTAAAAGAAACAATGAACCGCCTCCAATTTGTTTAGCAGCTCCGTTGACTTTCCATGGATCCCATGACCAGATGTTGATAATCGAATCATGTCGCCCATATTTCATTCAACATGACATTCTCACTGTGGTGGGCTTGTATATTTTGGAAGTTTGCGTTTTTGTACACAAACATAAGGCTCTCTTTACTAAAAAGCAAGATTGGAGTACAAACAGAGTCCGGAGTCAGTATAAACAAAAATTGTATAAACCTTTAGTTAGATTGGCCCTAAAATCCAAAAACTCCTACTATGTGTATAAAAATTTATAATAAGTTACCTGACGATTATAAAGAATACAAATTAAGTATATTCAAAAAAAGACCAAAGAATGGCTAAACGAGAAATGTTTTTATTCTATTAATGACCTATTGAATAATAACCATTATTAATTATGTAATTTTATTGTGACATTTAATTTAATCTCGTTATTAACAATTGTAATTTCTCTTTTTCTTTCGATTATACTATGTAAGCAATAATTGTGAAGGCCTGAAAAGGTAAGGGCTTAGTGAAACTTTATAATAATAGTGCAATTATTGAACACCTATGTACTGTACCTAAATTCTTCATAATAAATTGATATTGATATTGATATTGATGAAATTAAAACGAAACCATCTCTGAGATTATACCCTACTTATGATAAAATAATCATCAAAATCGGTTGACAACTGTTGGAGAAATCGAAAAGCATACTCGTACCCATACACAAATAACAGACCAATTGATGATTGTTTTTTTTTTGAAGTTGGTGAAAAGGGCAGGGTTTGGAGGCTCCGTTAAATGAAATCTTACATTCACCCAGGGACCGGAACCGGTTTCCGTTAAATACGCTTTTGATCGGGTTATTCGGTAGGGTTGATTTTAAAAACCCCATCAGTGCGGCAAGCGCTTTTAAAGGGTTATCCATTGATACGATGGATTTGGCTTTTCGCTGGCAGTCTTACCGGTATCAAAAACCCTTAATACGCTTGCCACTTTTAAAGGGGTTTTGATAGATGTCAAGATATTTCAATCTCTGCGCCCAATTCCTACAACTTATTATTGCACAACCTATCAATAGAACGGTAAGCGGTCGGTTGGCGCACGTGGCGCCATTTAGATGCAAGCGGGCCTAAGAGACAGCAATCAATAGGATTAACCCACCCCTATTGATACGCTGTTTCTTCCAGCGGCAAACACCCTATCGGACAACAAGCGCAATGGAAACGGTAACCTTATTCGAAAAGGTAGCCATATCGATACGGCAACACAATCGATAGGGCTATCCGTTGTACGGGGAGCCCAGTGATAGGCTTTTGAATCGAAAGCGCTTAACGAATAAAGCGGTTTTCCGGTCCTTGCATTCACCCTTCCCTAAGGAACAAACATTTATACTAGTTACACAAATATCTTAATATCGAATAGTAAATCTTAGTGGTGAAAGGACCTTGTGCAGGCCCCGTCCGGATCGCTACCAACATTTGTTCCCTTTACCTACCGCCAAGCAGCGGTGTTCGCATTGTGTTCCGATGTAGGGAAAAGACAACCGGTGAAATTACTGGTATTGAGTCATTTAAGAATGCAAATGTCTATGGGTTTCAGATCCCACTAACCATCACGGGCCTTTATCTCTACACGTATTACCATAAGGGCGTGTAGTACTGTTAGGCGATGGGCTTGCAACCTGTCACTAATACACTGGTAAACATCTCAGCCTGATTGTGGGTAATTATCTCAACCACATTTTTTGAGCGGTGGACGTGATAATTGGGGTGTAAAGTACATGTATTGGAAAACTATTTATTTTATAAATAATCTCACTCAAAGTACCATATTGAGCCAAAGTTAAAATTATTATTAACTTATTATATTTATCGTAAAAAAATATTTTCAATCCAAAATCAATTTTGGTGTCGTGTCCTGTACTTCCCGCATATACTGATATGTCGTGGTACAAACTTATTAAGCCTCAACTAGACTTATATTTTAGTTATCTGTATTCCTTATTAGTTGAGGTATTTTAAAATGTATCAATTATTGCATTTGCAAGTAAAAGGAAACTGGGAGCAGTGTAAATAAAACTGTCCAAGCGAAATAGTTAATTTTGGTGGTGAATATTGAAATTGATTTTATGATCGAACGAAACGTGATTAAACAAACAAATATAGCGTCAGTTGTTCGTTCAGTTTCACTCCAGCAATAGACGGTGAAAGATTTGTACCATCTTTCTGCGTCTTCCCGCTAAGCATATAAGTATCTAATTTTAGTGGTATGGAATACACTTTATTAATCGTGATAACTTAGATAAGTCATTATTTCGCAAAAAGTTTTGTTGTGTGATAGTTTTTTCAAGTATGTTTATGGTGTCTTTTTAACTGTAACGAGTTAAGTTTTTGTTAAACTAAAACATTTGTTTTTAATTTAAAAAAATGTTAAGTTTTATAATTTTGGTGGTACAATTTTGGTGGCTTTTGCGAAACACCAAAACTATCAAAATTTCTGGTCTCCACCAAAATTATTTAAACAACAAATAATCATTAATTATTATATTAGAAACTTACGTTTTGGATTTTTCAAAAATAACAAGGAAGATTCCCCTAACGATTATATTTTAATTAGCCCGATATGTTATTATTGATCGTGAGTTTTTCTAAGAAAAGTAATTTTGGTGGATAATAACAATTTTGGTGGTACATAATTAGTAAAATCGTTATATCTTAAAAAACACTTATTATAATAAAGGGCCATTTTAACACTGTTTTTATAATGACTAATGACGTCACTTAAACGTTTAATTGTAAACCCTACTAAGAAAATAAAAAATACCACCAAAATTAGGATAATTTGACGCTTGTTGAAATTCACCCTTGTGCAAAATGTGGTTACAGAATTATCAAGAAGTTTTTTAGAGTTGTTGGTAATTCTGTAGCTTTGCCTACCTCACTCTGGGAATGAAGGCGTGACTTTATTTAGGTATGTGTGTATGTGTATTACCATATTATTGTTCACTCTGCTGCCATATCTGTGAAGTCAATAAGAGCTATTTTAGCGTTAACAATACAATTACACGCTTAAAATTATTATTATTATGCCATTAGGCATTAGGTCCGCCATTTGTACTTGTTTTTGTGCAATAAAGATTAAATAAATAAATAAAAGCAATGTGCTTTTACCAAGTAGAATACAGCCTTCTCGTTTGCCTTCTCCTTCCGTAAAAATGTCACTGACCATAATCTGTTCCCCAGGGAACGGCTACATCGAGGGCACTGAGCTGGACGGGTTCCTGCGGGAGTTCGTCTCCAGTGCCAACTTCACCGACATCAGTCCAGACGTGAGTAGTTAGCAATAAGACCAGGTCTAGCCAACATGCAAACGCTGCTAACAATTCTGATTCTAATGTGATTGAAACCAGTGGTTTTATTCTTTTAAGACTGGTTTATTCGGTTTAAACTAATAATTATTACAGAGCACGTTTGCTTGGCTAGACAGTATTTGAAGAAGAGAGAGAGAGAGACCGGAGTGAATGACAAATATTCAACTTTCAATCCGGTTATTTGTTTAGAAATATGAGTTGCTCTATTGACAGGTTTCATTCAGAAACAGATTCTGTTTTCTATGACTCGAAATGGAGTGTTCATAAGCGGTGGACGCGATCAGTCATCAGCAGTCGTCGTCGTTCATTCATACGTGAGTAAGATGCATCAAGTTTAGGCCCAACAATACTAAAATAGTTATTTATGTAACTGGTTCATAATGAAGCTTTGAGCCTCTTCGAAATTTCTTTGAAGAGGCTTAGAGCGCTAGGACCCCACCGACCAAGGGTCCCCACGCCAAATGGAGTAAATATATTTTCTGGGCCGATACCATACTTTGCTATACTTGCCAAAATTAGTTTTGATTTTGATCTCCGTCATTTCAAGTTATTAAAACTTATTCAAAGGTTTAATATACAAATTAGGATGTTAAGTGTCCACTAAACGCCAAGATTGGAAAGACCGTAATCTTGATAATAACAATGCTATAATGGTTTTAAAATAACAGTTATTACTATGGCAACGCTCATTATAGAACTGATTCCACGCTTTGCTTACGTTATGGGTTGATATGTATGCGAGTAGAAAATGTTATAAAATTCACACGAAAATGGCTTTAGGATCAACTAAAATTCGGACAAACAATGCATTAGGGAAAATGACAAGGGACTCAATGACTCAATAAAGGAACCCTTAAAGCCGGTGTAATTACTGTCTCGTGAATTGAGGATGTCTTAATGACAGGAGACCTGCGGTGACTCAATAGTTAGAGTCGTCGATGGTAAGCCTTACTACGCTTTAATTGGAAGAGGAAAGGACAGGGACCGGATAAAGCTTGTCAGGAGTGCCTCTCGTCTAGTCCTAGAGGAAGTGAATACTGCACTATGTTCCAAATTGCCAAACTAAACACAATCGTTCCCGGTCAACATTTCAATTATTACTAAAATTCAGTATTCAAAATATATATGCAGTAAATTGGCCACATAAGGGCTCTTTTACACGTCTGTAATATGGAGTGAATCTTCTAGTACTCTCACAGGACGTTCACTGTACAGAAGAATTCTTACAACGGCCGTTGGGTTTGTAGTTGTCTCTCATTCGCTCTGATACGCTGTTTTTTTTTTTAATCTTTATTTTATTGCACAAAAAAGCGCAAATGGCGAACTAAATGCCTAATGGCATTCTCTACCAGTCGCATAAATAATCATGTCGAAACTAATAAAGTGGTGCAGAAAAGAAAGAAAATAAAGCAAAGAACATGTTAGCCTAGTCTCACGGAAAGACTTTTCAAAACCTCTTGCGTTGTATGTATCTTGATTTTGATATTTCTTTATCATTTCTAGCAATAATACCTACTTATCCAACAAAGCAGCTCTATAAGTAATTGAAACATAAATACCACAAAACCATTTGTATCTAAATGCTTCCAGAAAATATGTCCCTAATTTGGGCAAATGTGAACCCGTGGGCGTTTCGTTCACGCGTTGGCGTAGGTGAAATTACTGAATGACAATGAATTTCGTAGAATTTTGGAACATTGTTCTGCTGTAATACCAAAGAAGGCGGCTAATTACAATGTTTTTTAATTGGTCTACAAACTGGATGATACAACGCTACAATTTCACAAATGAAAACTAATAACTACACTACATATCTGTACATCCTGAAACAGAAGACACGGCTTGTATTAAATTTGAACAGTGGTACAAAAAATTAAATAAAATTACTTAAGTTAAATTTAACTAAAGTTACAAAAAAGACAAATTTCCAACAAGCTTTATCTCTTGAACTAATATTATTTACCTCTTTGTTTGCTTCATTTTCAATTTGGCTGAGACCAAAGAACAGTTGTAAATGTAGCATTTAAGTCATATAAGCAAACATTCTGGGCCTCTATTCAGGTGCGTTAAAACGATATCGTGTTTGACACGTTTAAGTATCGTTCATGTCACAGTCGCCATTATTGTAAATGACATAAGAGTTATCAAAACGTTGACAATACGGAAACAGGTCAAAAACGATATCGTTATAACGCAGTTGAATAGAGGCCCTGTACGTACTCGTAGGTGCATGTCTACCTGGGTACACTACACAATTCCGAAGTGTCATAATTCCGAATGCTTTTTTATAGAATACTTTATTTTTTGATATCGCTTATAAATCAAACCTAACCTACGATAGCAACTAAATTATGCATTTTATTTAAAATAGCCCCAACGTAACATAATTTGGAAATTTAAGGTGTTCCCTGTGTCAACATGATGTAGTCAAAATAAAAATAATAATCAAAATTCGAAATATTTATTCACTAAATTGGCTACCATAGGGCTCTTTTACACGTCGGTAATGTGAAGTCCGCAAACACGTTGCCAACCCCTAGGACTAACATGGAATGCCTCTATGCTAGTAATTTCACCGGTTGTCGTATCCCCACACCGGAACACAACAATGCGAACACTGTTGCTTGGCGGGTGGTTAATGGATAAGATGGTGGTAGCGATCCGGGCGGACCCTGCACAGGGTCCTACCACCACTCAAGTAAGTAATATTAAGTATCCGTAACTTGACAAGGTTGAAGTAGCAAGAAGTACCTACATTTAGGTAGAAAAGCCGTTTTCGTTTTCATTATCTCCGGAACTACGTGCAAAGCTTTATTATTTGAACCTGTCGAGCAGAAAGCATCTTAATGGTATCGCTATAGTCTGTACTTTTAGGTATTTAAAAAAGTGTAAACAAACCAAACCACGTGGCTCTGCACATCAACCAATCCAAGCTGTTTGGTCGAGCTTTGACGTATCAGTGTTCTGCTCCTATTGGCTGACAAACTGTCATCTGTCAATGTCACGTGGTTTTTTTGTTTACACTTTTTTAAATACCTAAAATTACAGACTATAGGAACAATTTTAGTGGTAAAATAAGTTACTTTCATCTCATCAACCTATACTGTCAAGGGGCCCTATTCTATTTTATCTTTTCCTCTATTGTTATCGAATCGTTTTTTTTTATTGGTTTACAAGAAATATTTTCTTAGAAAGGAAAACGAACACACCTAGTTTTTCATAATATCCACAACATGTTCAAAAATCGTTAAGATCAGACTAGATGCCATGCCAGCACCACGCTGAGTTGTGACCATTTCGTGACAAATTATGTTTTAATTTCCGTTAATGTTTAAATTGTTTGTACTTGTTTGCCAGTTTTGTCTCGAATAAACTATTTCTATTCTATTCTATTCTATTCTATTTAAGGGGACAGAAATGTTATCGCATTTTGTATAGCTTTTTAGGGTTCCGTAGTCAACCCAGGAACCCTTATAGTTTCGCCATGTCCGTTCGTCCGTCCGCAGCCTAGCTCGGGGACTCTTTGTACTAGAAAGCTGTAATTTGGCATGCATTTACATATTGCTCCCGCCAACAAATAAGTAAAATGAAATCTTGAAACATTTTTTTTGTGTCCCTCTACACGTAAGTTGTGGATGTTTTTTTTCTCGTCCACCCCATAGTGTGGGGTGTCGTTGGATAGGCCTTTTAAAAATATAAGGGGTTTGCTCAAAAAAAATCGATTAAGGGATCCGTTTATGAAATATAAAGCTTTAAAGTGCTCATTTTTGTTAGAGTCAAGTGTCCCGTCAGCCAAAACTACAAATACAAAAAATCAGAAAAATATCAATGAAAGCGCATATAACGAATTATAAAGAAAAGCTATCACGAGTAAGTAGACATTATTGGTTCCTGAGATACCTACAGGCGATTAAAGCGTTAATACCCACTAAAATTATCTAAGACGGCACCAAATTACATTAAATAGAAAATTAGTTCTTACTTGTTGATTTTTATGTTTAGAGTAAGTACTTAACGGCTTCAGAATCCTACACTGAGCATGGTCCAACATACTCTTGCTTGGTTTTTTAGCTTCACAATGTTCTTAACTTTCCTGGGCCAAAAGTGTAACGCGACGAATTACGTCCGGTAGGTCTAGCCTAGTTTTTGTTTTCTATACAGGGTGTCTCTGACCATGGGGCTTTAAATGTAGGTGTCGATTCTACTCCTCAAATGCTACATCTTTTTTTCTACGACTTAGAAAATAACTTAATTTACAGTGATCAAACTTTCAAACTTTACTAGTAAAATCAGTGAATTAATTTATTTTGTACGAAAAATAAAAAATTAAAATAACCTCACTTTTTAAAGTCGTAGAACAAAAGGAGTTCCATTTGAGGAGTAGAATCGACCCCTACATTTAAAGCCCAGGGTCAGAGACACCTTGTAGATTCGGAATGTACTGACTTGACGTAAGAGGTCGACGCGATCTGTCATCAGCGTCAATACGTCAATCCTATACATATTATTATTGTCGATTTTCGATAATCGCTATCTTATGTAGGTGAAAACTTAAGCTAAAGGACCTGTTGTATGTAGTTGTAAGGTAGGTACGATACAGTACAGTACGATAACTGTAAGTTTACCACTGACAGAGAGTTTGCCTTCATTTAATTTTCAACTTTAATATCATACAAATAAAGCAATTTCCAGAATACTGTTACCCACGTCTACCGATTTAGTAATAAATATTTTATTTGTACGAGATTAAAGCTGAAAATTAAATGAAGGCAATCCATCTGTTTGGGGTAAACTCAAAATAATTCTACTGTATAGACCGTTCGACATGCTACGTATGTTCGAGTATTAAATAAATCAATATCACGAGTCAGTTTCACACAAATTGACCTAGTCCAAAACTAAGCTCTATAGGTATTTGTATTATGGGTACTATATAACGATAAACATACTTATATAGGGAAATATATTCTTAAATACATAGAAATCATCCAAGACTCAGGATCAAATACTCGCGCTCATCACACCAATATATGCCCTTACCAGCATTAAAAATTTGTAAGTTTGCAATATGATTGATATCACCTCACTTTCTGTCACTTATTCCGTGGGATAAAAAGACGTCTCAGTTGAAACTGATCTTGATATATGTTTACGTAACGTCGTGTTCTTAAAAAAATATTGACTGAAACCTAATTTGAAAAAAAAAAAAGAATTTTGCCACATATTTAGATATGTTTTTTTTTTATTCTAGTGAAGAACGCAAGAAATTGAGGTTATAAAGTTAAGTCAAAAGATGTCAGAAGTTTCCAAAGCACGTACACAGCTAAAGGATATTAAAACAATAAGCTTGCCTCGACTTTTCTAGATTCCTTCAGCTTAGCCAGCTAAAAGCTCTCGGTTAATAAAACAGCATTCTGTTCAGCTTTTAAAGCTCTATGTAGCGCGGAAACTGGATGTAAAGTTTTAAAGCTTTTCCCGTGTTTGTGCCGGCTTTTAGTAACTACAAAAGGGACTATTTCACTCTGAATAAGGACAGCTTAGAGCTTAAGAGATGTTATTAAAGACTTCTATGCATGGATAGCAGGTATTTAGGGTGATATTGAAAAGAAATTTACAGTTTTGGGACAAATTTTTTGCTGCCAACTGTTCCAGGATTTTCATAGTTTTTTATGTCAATGCTTGCTTTTGCTTGCGTCTCTGTCTGCGAAATCGTTTATTGCTATTTCCTCGGGAACTTTCCAATTTTACTCATTAACTATTTTAAATTTAACTACCACTGCGTCAAATTTAATGTCGATCGGTTTAGACGGTGAACAATGAAAGCGGAACAAACACACACAAATTAAATTACGTAAAGTGACGTAAAGTAAATATTGATATTTCATCACAATCTAATCAATGGTTTATGAACGCATAGAGGACAAATATACAAACATTTATTTTTGTTTATAACTCCATTTCATATACCATGGCCCGATGCACTTGAAGCTTAACAATAGGGCTCATAATGTTTGCCTTTTGTTATCTAATTAGGAGCACTTCAAAATGGCACGCGTCGGTCCAACCTGCATACCACGCCGCAAAAGGGTCTGGCCAGGTATCTTTTGTTATCACTAATCCTATTGTTAACGCCTAATGACCGTCTCAAGTGCATCGGGCCATGGTATATGAAATGGAGTATATATAGATTAATAAGTATTACTTTGTAAGGTCAATAGTAGGCTATGGGCTTGCAACCTATCATTTTAAATTTCTTGGCCTGATTGTGCAAAATGTGGTTACAGAATTATAAACGAATGTTTTTAGAGTTGTTGGTATTTCTGTAGCTCTGCCTACCCCACTCAGGGAATGGAGGTGTGATGTTAAATATGTTATGTAGTAAGGACAAGGTTGTACATTGGACGGTATAATTAATATAATTCATAGATGGGGAAGTACAGTTGAACAAATTTTCTTAATTTGTAAAACTCTTCTGTAACTATGTTTTATGCACTACACACATCAAAAATGTCTGTGAATCAAAAATATCAAAACAATGTAGAAATATTTTTTATACGACTGGTTCCTCGGTAAAGTTAATTATTCTAGTTATGTTATGGCTTTTAACGTCTTGTTATTTTCCTAGTCATTATTTTAAGTTTAATGTTATATTAACCTTACATTTGTAATGATTTTATTCATAATTCATAATTCATATTCATAATTCATAATGATTTATTTGCAAAAAAAAAGGGTTAGTAATCGATTATACATTAAAAATTATTCCACCTTTTCAGCTGTTTACAAACGGCATGCAAATTTGTACAATGGGCACAAGATACAACATTAAATTGATATTTAAATTACATTATTTATAACAAAAATAAAATAGGTACTGTTAATAAGAAATGTCTACTATAAAACAATATTAAAAAATGTAAAATTGACTAAATTAATAATGGTTATTTCGTGCCATGGCTGTAAATCATAAAATCTTTAACGCTATAAAAACAATTATCATGAAGCCAATTTCTTAAGGTCCTTTTAAATTCCTTGCCTACGAGTACAAGTGGTTTTATTCGGTCAGGCAAATTATTAAAAATCAGAATGCTCATATTGTAAGCATTTCTTTTATAACTTTCAGTTTTACAGCGTGGCCGATGCAAGAGATCTTTATATAATGCACTCTTGGATTAGCTGAAAACACATCTGAACGCTTCCTAAAATATTTCGGATTTGTCTTAACAAAATTACAAATCTTCAAAATGTACATACAAGCCAAAGGTAAAGTGTTCAATTGTTTAAAAATGGGTCTACAGCTGCACAATATCTGAGCATTTGTTATTGCACGGACACATTTTTTTTTTTAATAATTATTATTAAGTACTTGTAATGTAACTTACTTTTAAGTATTATTGTACTTTATGATTGAAAAAATGACCTTCTGCTCGAGTTTCTTGCGGCGCTTCTTCTCCGCAATGATGATCTTGTCCGAAGCGCTAGTTCATAATTTCATAAACTTACATCACAACGTTACAGAACTCCATAAACTAAACAAAAACAAGTAAACCAATTAACCTTCAGCGCCAAAGGTTAAGCAAATCTTTCTATCTACAGCGAAACTTTATAAATTAATATGTTCCCAGACAACAACAAATACATTAAGGGCAGGTATACTATGTACAGTCAGTAGCGAAAGCTACACGACGGTCGTGAATCGTCTGACAAACTTTAACAACATTCTGTTTTTTATTTGTCGTAATCAAATGTACCTTTACCTTTGGGAGAGTGGGTAAAAATAAATGTAGCAAACAATACACAAATACTAAAGTACAAAACATGGACGTGAGGAAACAACAGAAACCGATAACTTAAATATCTATTTATCTTCAGTTTTTTTCGGAGCTTTCCAAAAGTTTAGTTGTTGAGAGGGGTGACCAAAAAAGCTAGCAACTTCCTTCTTTAATTAATAAAAATAAAACTAAACTAAAACTGAATAAGAATGAAAATTAAACTAAAGACGCTGACATTTCCTATTGCTTAGCAATGCTATGCGTACCAACTCTACATGCATACATAACATCACGCCATCATTCCCAGAGTGGGGTAGGCAGAGCTACAGAAGCACCTACAACTCTATAAATACTCCTTTATAATTCTGTAACCACATTTTGCACAATCAGACCAAGAAGTTTACCAGTGTATTAGTGACAGGTTGCAAGCCCATCGCCTAACAGTACTACAAGCCCTTATTCCCCTAGTCGTCTCTTACGACATCCACGGGAAGACATGGAGTGACACTACTTTAACCCGGTAACCACACGGGGCTACCAGCACTGTGGTCTTAACTTAAATATCTACACAGTTTTGCAGTTGATTGTACATGAGAACACTAAGCAAAAGTAGACGAGAGAGGTGAGTCGAGCTCTATGCGATATAAAGCTAAATTGAGAACGCACTCACTAAAATGTGTTTTATACGCTCTGACGGGACTACTTAAACTCGGTTAATATGATCTGCGTCGAGTTGAAAAGTGATACGTTTATTACCCTTATTACCCAGCTGTAATGGTTGCAGAAATTATGTTTTCTGAGAGGAATTCAGTTCTAGATTCGGATTTTATGGACTTGTTTACTTGTCTATTGATATTTTATGGCCTTTAGGAATCCCTTGTAGGTCGGAACGGCTTAACTTTACGTCTAAAGGTTTTTATTATGTAATGATTAAATTAAATTAATAATTAAGGGCACAATCTTACGTAAATTGACTAACCGCCGGAAACAATGACATTTAGACACAGTTAACTCGTTCCTTTTTAGGGTTCCGTGCCCAAAGGGTAAAAATGAGACCCTATTACTAAAACTCAGCTGTCTGTCTGTAACCAGGCCGTATCTCATGAACCGTGATAGCTGGACAGTTGTTTTTTTTCACAGATGATGAATTTCTGTTGCCGCTATAACAACAACTACTAAAAACAGAATAAAATAAATATTTAAGTGGGGCTCCCGTATCTACAACAAACGTGATTTATTGCCGTTTTTCGTTATCATATTAATATTATAAATGCAAAAGTGCGTCTGTCTGCTACCTCATCAGGCTTAAACCGAATTGCTTTTAAAACCCGTTATCCCAAGGGATTTCGAATGGGTTTTATAAGTCTAATACTTAGAAAAGCCGTTCGATATGCTTTTTAAAGCGCTATTTATAAGGGTTATCTGAGCATTAGCTGTTAAGGTTTCCCTTATAGTGAATGGTTAGTTTAACAAATAACTTAGTCATATAATTCGTTCCAAGAGGTTATTCTTTTAGTGGGTTATTCTATTGAGAGATTAATCTTTCAAAGTCTTTTATCGGTGAATGGGTAGGCGGGTCCCTGATTTGTATCTGCGTTTAAAGAGGCTTTTAAAAGTTAAAACAGAGTTTTACAAAGTCACTTTGAAACAAACACTCAGAATCTGACTGACCATTTATTCTCAATTACGCTTTAAGACATGCAACAGCAAGGCAAAGTGGCACTTCTTTTAATGGAGTCATAGATATAAACATACATACTAGGAGATCAAAACGATTAATAATAGATTCACAACTACTGATCGACATAATTATACATATCACTTTTATAGATGATCGATGTATAACAGTCACTTTTACTAAGTATTAAACGTAAGCAACACAAATAAAACAAAAGATATATTTACAAAACGAACAAATACTCGTATACTTAGTGTAGATAACAGCATTATCAATTTTAACCAGGACATTCTGTTGATTGATATGCTGCCTGCAATGGATTTATTTAGTAGGTACCTACTCACTGATTTAGCTGAACTGATTTAGGTGAACTTTTTTCCGTTTTGTTACTCACTCATAGTTCAATTGCTATTAAGTTATGTCATATAATCTTTGTACATTGTGTATTCATTTGTAGAACAAAATCAACAAGTAATGACTAATTTTATATTTAAAGTCAATTGGTGCCGTCTTAGATGATTTTAGTAGGTATAAACACTTTAATCGCCTGTATCTCAAGAACCAATGATGTCTACTTAGACGTGATAGTTTTCCTTTAAAATTCGTTATATGTTATATGCCGGCAAACAAACCAGGCGCACGGGCCGCCTGCGCACAGTCCCTCGTCGCATGGCGCTTGCAGGAAAAAATCCACGTGTCATTGGCCCTACATATTATGAGCACCTCCCCGCCGCACTAAAAGATGAAACATCTGACGAAACGTTTAGGCGCAAACTTAAGAACCTTTTGTTGGATAACCCGTTGTACTCAGTTAAAGAGTACACGGACCTAAAGTTTTAATTTAATTTATTTTTTTATTTTTTATTTATTGTTTGTTATTGTGATTTTATTTTCTTTACTTTCGACATCTTTGTTATTATGTAAATCTGTTTTATATTCTTGTTAACTTCCCTATATTGTGTTTCTTTCATGTATTTTCATTTATGACGACCTTAATGTAAAATCTTATAACTTGACATGTGCAATTTGTAACGTAATTTTATATTGAGCAATAAATAATCTAATCTAATCTAATCTAATCTATGTTCTTTTATTTAAGATTTTTGAGTCTACCAAAAATTTGCGCTTTAAAGCTTAATATTTCATTAACGAATAACTTAATCAAAAAACTGTTTTCACAAACCCGATATTTTTGAGAGACCTATCCAACCACACCCCACACTATAGGGTAGGGGAAAAAAAAACATCCCCAAGTTACGTGTAGGGGAGCTACCTTAAAAAAAAAAAATTGTACTTCTTTGTTAGCGTGACTAATATGCATATTCATGCCAAATTGCAGCTTTCTAGTACTAAAAGTCTCTGTGCTAGGCTGCGGATGGACGGACATGGCGAAACTATAAGGGTTCCTAGTTTGACTACGGAACCCAAAAATCCTACACATTTAATAATAAATAATTAAATAATTAATTAAACGTAAAAACCAGTTGCTGTATTGATTAAGTGACTCGAGCGCCTATTATGACCTGACAAAACCTGACAGGTTCGAGCGTATGAAAGACACAGAGTTATATGACGATTATAGCTTTATCTCTCTCATCGCGTGGATGTTGGCATCATTCAACATCTCATTATAAGGCCATGGGGTTATTATAAATAAATAATCACAGGACAATGTCACACAAGTTGACCTAGTCCCAAACTAAGCTCTAGGCTTGTACTATGGGTACTAGACAACGATAAACATACTTATATAGAGAAATATATGCTTAAATATATAGAAAACATCCAAGACTCAGGATCGAATACTCGTGCTCATCACACAAATATCTGCCCTTACCGGGATTTGAACCCAGGACCCCTAGCTTCGAAGGGAGGGTCACTCCCAACTAGGCTAGCGCGTCGAAATTATGACATAACTATGCTGTTCTGGTTACGCTCAGGGAAAAGGACAGAGCTATATAACTGCCACAGTTCTGTCCTTTACGCTTACCGTAAAATGAACTTCAAAGTTAGCTCATAATAACCCCCTGGTCGGGAATGAAGTCGTAAAATCTCGATGCACCGCAAATTCGGCCCCGTCCTGCTTGCCCGCAATTTAAACGTTAACTTTGTTACAATACTCCTTACAAAACAGTATGGCATCCCAAAATACTAACGAATAATACGAGAAATATTGTTATTTTAGAAAATTTTTCATGCATCCCTTTATCTGGACGAGTTTGTGATGACTTTATTAATTAATTAACTATTCGTTTTCGTAGAGTATTACATTAAATTGTTTGCCATAATTTGGATGATCGTTAGGCTCGGCCGGAAAGAGGTACCTATTGGGACCCCGTAAATATTTTTTTCGGGTTTTTAGGGTTCCGCAGTCAAACTAGGGACCCTTATAGTTTCGCCATGTCCGTCCGTCCGTCCGCCCGCAGCCTAGCGCAGAGACTCTTAGGACTAGAAAGCTGTAATTTGGCATAAATATGCATAATAGTCACGCCAACAAAGTGGTACAATAAAATGTAAAAAAAACATTTTTTTAGGGTACCTCCTCTAAACCTAACGTGGGGATGACTTCTTTTACTCGTCTATCCTATAGTGTGGGGTGTCGTTGGAAAGGTCTACAACTACAAATACAAAAATCTGAATAAAATCTTAAATGAAAGAGCATATAACTAATTTTATCACAACGAAGTATATAGACATCATTAGATCTTGAGATACAGGCGATTAATGTGTTTATACACTAAAATCAACTATGACGTCACCAATTGACTTTAAATAGAAAATTAGTTATTACTACTTCTAGATTTTTATGTTTGTTGTACCGGCTTCGGAACCCTACACTGAGCATGGTTTCCTGGGGCTTTTGGTTAAAATTATATTGTGGGACGCCGACTTCAGTTTGACTGTCCTTCTTGTTACCATTTGAAAACAAATTATTTTTTGGGTTTTTGAAAGCGGTTTTTCATTTTTAAAAACATTTTATTTTACTTCATACCTTTTAGTGATCATAATGTCCCACATCTCAATTAATAACAAACATCTTAATCGAGAAATCTTATCGCCACCTCTGAAATAGGTACCATTAACTAAAGAATTTTTTAAAATCAAAATCAGAACACTGCTACTACTTCTTAATACTATAAACGAGAAAGTAACTTCGTCTGTTTGTTACGCTTTCACGGCTAAACCGCTGACCCGATTGATGAAAGGAATGGAGATAGCGTAAACCTCTATAAAGGTCATAAGGTACTTTTATTCCACGAGTGACAAACGAGTCCTACACGGACGGAGTCACAGACAACGTCTAGTTTGTTTAGAATCGCTTTCACAAACTCAACGTTTGATAAACAACGGAATAGGGTGTAGGTATCTAGATCCAGAATTCGGTGTGTCAAGTAGTCTCCCAGGTAGCTTGTTAATTAGTTTAGTCTTCCTGTTTCAAAGCTGCGTAGTGCGGCTAAGGTCACGGCCGGCGCTATTGGCGCAGCTGATACAGCAACTAGTTCCTAACTTTCCTTACGAATTACCCAACTTCAGGGTCCGATACGTGCTGTTTCATTATAATGTTCGCTACAAGGCCCCAACTTAACCGTCATGTTTGATTTAATTAAACAAAGTGTAGGAACACATGTTTGTACATGTTTTAGTTAAATTTTCCTTTTGTATTATAAATGTAACCACATTTTGCACTAGTAGCCACCAGTAGTAGTAGTAGTATGTTTACCAGTGTATTAGTGACAGGTTGCAAGCCCATCGCCTAACAGTACTAGAAGCCCTTATTCCCTTAGTCGCCTCTTACGACATCCACGGGAAGACATGGAGTGGCAACTCTAACCCGATAAAAAAAATGTGGAAAATGTGGTTAAAGAATTATCAACCAGTTTTTTTAGAGTTGTTGGTATTTCAGTAGTCTCTGTCTACCCCACTCTGGGAATGAAGGCGTGATGTTATGGATGTATGTATGTATTATAAATGCATGGGCTAGGTCAAAAGCAACTCTGTTTAGATTAATTTATAAAATTAAAATTCGGCAAAGATATTGTTATTTATAACTATAACTGTAAGAAGATATCCCATACGGGAAGAGTTCGCTTATGTACATAATATACATTGATGCAAACATGTCTTGTAATTGTTTATGTGCAATAATACATACATACAAATAATTTTATGGATAGCAGAATATTTCATCAACTTTATCTACCACTCAAGTTAAATACAGCTAAAGAGATAAACAAGTCACAAAGATAACTTCCCCGTCGAAGTGGCGATTGAAACGTTCCAGAAAGACCCAGAAGTATTTCAAAATGTTTGCCAGCCCGGCGACGGGGCTAGAATTACATTGCGTATCAACTTCCACCGAGTCAACACGAGGGGCTTATTTTATTTTCTTGAGTACCTATGTACTCCTGGTACCTACAGTAACTTGGGTTTATTTGTGAACGGATAGATAGTGTAGCAAAAAGTATTAAATTCATATTTGTTTACTAAAAGACTAGTCTCTGTCGCGTGCACAGAAATTAACTAGACATACCTAGTTGAAAAAGACCGAAGCTAGCGGTCCCGGGATCAATTACCACTAAAAAAATATTTGTTCCTGTGTCTTGGATGTTTTCTATGTAATTCTCTATACATACAAGTATAACAATTACAAGACATGTTTGCATCAATATAGATAATGTACATAGCGGAAAATTATCCCATATGGGATCTCTTCCAGTTAACCTTGGAGTAGAATAAGCATGGACAATGCATAACGGACATAGATCAATGCATGTAAATTTTAATGTAATTGTTTTATGCAATAAATAAACTAAACTAAACTAAAGAGGATAGACAAATTAACAAAATATCAGAAAATAACAACTAACAACAAAGAAAATAAACAAGAAGCAAATAAAAATAAACAAAATGCATACATACAGAATTAAAAATTCTAATATATACTACCACATACGTAAAAAGCAATTAAAACCTACAAGAGAGCTAAGGATCAACACTCAGTCATCTTGTCGACTTACTAAGTAATTATATAAGTATGTTTATCTCATATTCATGATCATGATTCATATAAAAAACAAGAATATTCTTAAACTTTACCGCGAATTCATCGTAGGAAACTCACAATATCCGAAGGTTCTCGTCGGTATACAATGTCTAATATACTACCAGAAATAATCATTAGTTTCCTATTAGCCCCTTTTCAGGTACGAAAACAAGAAAATCTTCAATCTTCCACCCCGTTGGACGCAGGCCAAGAGTCACACAAATCATTATTTACACTGCCTGCATTCCTCGAGCTTTGGCCTACCGGACTCAAACCTAATTGGACTGGACGAGATTTATTGCTTTTTTTGTTGAACCTTTTCTGCGGCCAAACGGCCAAAGGAAAGTCCTGGAGAACTCATTTGTCCGTTTTTTTTGGGTTGTTGGTTTTTAGAAAATGTGAGGTTATGAAACTCCTTTGTTATGTTCGTATTGATCGCATGTAGCCCTTAAACATGTTAAACTATGTGACGATAGTGTATGTGACAATTTTTCGGGAATAAAAATGTAGTTATAGCAACATAATGTGTGTTTCTTAGTTGGTCCTTCATTCTCACCATAACAAGATTCGACGAAGAAGACGGATTCTAACTTTCTGAAATGACAGTTGACCACGTTGTTTATTGTCACGCACGAGAATGTCATCCCATACATTTTGAGTGATAGGACTCTGTTTTAACTGAAATTATATTCTAGTTTACACGACAATCATTGAATTCTCGAACGAACAGTGATAATAACTACGAGTAAATGACGAAAGTCTAAATTACAACTAAATCGAAGTATTACGCATGTAAAAGTGCACCAAGAAGCCTCCGCAGGCTATCAATAAATATTCAAATTGAAATATAATCGAGCGAAGTCAATTCTCTTGTCATATTGGACATAATCGAGAATCGATATCAAATATCATAACGTGTCGGCCATTAGTATCGGTTATTTTACGTAAATAGCTTTATGAATTAAATGAGAGCAGTCTGCGAGCACTTATTTCTGAGCTTGTTACGAAAATTTAACGATTATTTAGTAACGATAACGATTTATTAACGATTTGTTATTTAACGGGCGTTTAACATTTTGTAGAATTTCACTTCGATTGTATCATTTCTAACGACATTTTCTGCTGAAACCATGATGTTTTTAGGATATCTTAAACATTAATTACGAACGTTTTCTTAGGTTAGCCTTCTGATTACCAAAAAAAAAATACTCCATAATTGGGTTATCCTAAAAAAAAATACCACTACTTTTTAAATTTTTTTTTGATAAATAAGACTAATTGAAGACACTAATTTCACGGTTTTTGCATTTAAATCAATATATTAACTTATTTTAATTTTTAAAGAATATGTTTTTATGACGTCACTACAAGCTGGTTTGTTTGAGAAATGCTTTAAAACTATTGAATTCGTTTGAGAGTACGCGTTTCTGACAGAAACGCGTGACGCGTGATCACGTAAAATGTCAATGTCAAGTCATGTCAATATAGGTAAACAAAAGTATTAATGGTATTGTGAACGTTATATTCTTATACCTAAATCATACTTACATTAGAGCTTTAGCTCCACGTATTTCAGCTACGTTGTGATTGGAGCTGTCTCTCAAGTATCCTGACTATATCCACTTTGGGTAGATTAGTGGAATCAGCCCTTACAAAGTTTAATAAATGTACAGCGTTGGTCGTCATTATAGGCAAGAATATCGGTATCCATGATCTGGCGATGGTCAATATGTGTAGCAGGATCGTCAGATTCCGTAGAATTTGAAGCAATGCAACAACAATGCAGAAAATCAGAAAACGAGTAGTTATATATTATGTTGCACACCAAACAAACCGAAATTTTATTTTTAGTTTGTTGAGTTTGACAATTTCACCCACAGACTAGCCTACGGGCAGAGGTTCCAAAACGGACTTGTATTTTAATCATTCCATTTTTTTCAAGATCTGACCTTGTCATGTTTATATACAGTTAAAAATTGTCTTAATTTTAATAAGCGTTAAAATAAAACAGAAATAAATAAGACAAAATTCGATATACATTATTTATTTATTACTGCATTCCGGACTCATATTATATGCAGAACTATGGTTGATCACAGATTAGACACAACTTACCAATCAAGATCGTGACGTCACTAAATTACAGGTCAAATAATGTCAAATGATAAATTAGATATAACTATTTAATACTAATATTGTAAAATAATCTGATAACAGGGAATGGTTCTACAACCCTTTTTCTCGAAATGGTTTTTGAATCACTATACATTACAAAATTATGGGATAACCCAATTTGCACTAGCTTATGCTTGCGGCTTCGTCCTCGAAACAGACATTCATCGGAACTATCCAATTCCCCAAAACAAAAAGTACCCTATGTCTGTGTCGGGACTATAAACTCCGTGTCTCTTTAACAAATGTCACGTAGATCGGCTGAAGAGTTAAACTGTGAAAACGTAATCAAGTAATAATACGGTTTCGCATTTATAATTGCACTGTATTTGAAACGGTTAATAAAAGGAATCCTAAGGTATAATAAAAATATTATAAAATACACATTTTCTCATAAAAATTATCGATAAAATCGAGTTGGGTTGAAAAGTTAATTTACCCATTTCTAGCTTTTGCCTGTGACGTGGCTCTGTCCATGCAGAAGTCGATTATCGGTATTCCATCGAGAACTATCCTAGTTTTCGGGATAAAAAGACCGTCTTCAAGTTATAACATATCTCTGCACCTACCTACCAAAGGATTTTATTAATAGATCCGTGAATTTAAAACATCCTTTCATTTTATCGCCATTTTATTGTTTCTGTTTTTGTTTTGTAGAATAAACTGTTTACATATAGTTACTTACATACATACAAATAAATATACACAGATACACTAGTTACACTGATACCACCCTTCTGTTTAAGTCAGGGGTTAAAAAGAAACACAAAACTGTACCAAAATATCTTTGGAACCTTTAAATGTTGTTGTTATTGGACTGTTTACGAAACCGGGTCGCCGCTCCGAAGCCTGTCTCGTCCATTATGCTAAAGACCACTTTGTTATGCTAAATATCAGTCTACTTCGATGAATACCTGCCACTCTGAACAACACTGTAATTAATAGGAAAACAGTTTAAGACTCTAACTGAGGTAATTAGTGCAACAAGAGAGCAAAGTTGTTATTTGCTGTGAGTGTTGATTTTGAATTCCGAGCAAGCGAAACATTCTAGGATTGAAACACGAGCATAGCAAGTGATTTTAGGTTAGAATTCTGAGTGCAGCGAGGGATTCAAAGACACGAGATGCAAATAACTTTGGTCTCGTGTTGAACATACAACTTTTCACCTTAGCAGCGAGGACTTACTACTTAAAAGTAATAATTACTCTTCCTTTGCTTCGACGTAGTCGGGTAAAAAGACAACAGGGTGAACATTAAACGCCATCACCCCGCCGCCCGCGTGGTGCCACACCACGACCTCCTTCATATTATGAACAGTAATTAAAAAGTTACTTCACTCACTGTCTTTAGGCAGCTAAACCTTCCTTCTTATGGTGCTGAGGTGAAAAAGATGTTATAAAGTAGCTCTTACTCGCGTAGAAGTCGTTTATCGGTATTCACGCGGGAACTGTCCAATTTCCGGGATAAAAAGTAGCGATATGTTTGCCAAGTTTCATCCCGATCCAGTCAGTGGTTGAAACGTGATTGAGTAACAAACATCCAAACATCCAAACTTTTTCATTATAATATTAAGTAAGAGTTATGAAAATGGGCCAGTTAGAAACTAAACCCCGTGTGGTTGCCGGGTTAGAATAGTGCCACTCCATGTCTTCCCGTGGATGTCGTAAGAGGCGACTCAGGGAATAAGGGCTTGTAGTATTGTTAGGCGATGGGCTTGCAACCTGTCACTAATACACTAGTAAACTTCTTGGCCTGATTTGAACTTGAAATTGAACAACTTAGCCTACTTGTGCAAAATGTGGTTACAGAATTGTCAACAAGTCTTTTTAGAGTTGTTGGTATTTCTGTAGCTCTGCCTACCCCACTCTAGGAATGAAGGCGTGATGTTATGTATGTATGTATGTGTAGAAACTGGCCTATTTAAACGTTAAACTCTATTGGAGTCTAACAAGAACAGAGTTTGACCTTTGAAATTTAAGGTTACCTACAGTTAAGAAGTTGTTAAACGCTATTTATTACCTCGGGAACTTCTACTTGTAGAACATATACAAAATGGCGGGTACACTTTTGCAATGTCAAATGTATAATTTTACTAAACAAACTATCTGATCTATCATATTGTATTGACAGAAGCCAAGTTATAACAACCTGACATCACATCACTTGGCTAATGATAGCTGCTTTGAAATAATAATCATTAAGTCGGTATCGGTATGCGTTGTGCTATGCGGTGATTACAATAAGTCATTAACTATCAACTATGCAAACAAATACTGTCAGCAGTTTCATTCGAATAAAAGCAAAATATATACAATAATGGCGACTGTGACATAAACGATTCTAAAACACACAGGAGAATAGACCCGGGGCCCTAGCCAAGATGCAAACGCTCCTAACGTTTTTCTTTTCTATCGCTTAAAATGTATGGGATGACGGCCGACCACGTGGTTTATAGACGAGCGGTAGAAAAGAACAACGTTAGGAGCGTTTGCATCTTGGCTAGAGCCTCCGGTCTCTTACGGCCGCACTCAGTGTCAGTTAATAAAGATTAAGTTGCCCCTTAGTTACGATTTTTCATACACAAGTTTCAAAAAAACTAGTTCAGGGCCTCTATTCTAATGCGTTATAACGATATCGCGTTTGACGTATTTTAGAATCGTTTATGATTCGGCCGCCATTATTGACAAGAGTTATCAAAACGTTGACAATACGGAAGGCGATATCGTTTTTAGGGTTCCGGCGTAGTCAAACTAGGAACCCTTATAGCTTCGCCATGTCCGTCCATCCGCAGCCTGGCGCAGAGGCTCTTAGTACTAGAAAGCTGTAATTTGGCATGAATATACATCGCACTTTTAGAATTATAGTGACCTAATTCAAACATTTTCAGCTTTCGATTTCGAGTCATAAATTTAGTATAATAGAGTCATAAGTCGAAATTCTAAATAATGTGGATTAGGTCAATATAATTCTAAAGATGCGACATATTAGTCACGCCAACAAAGTGGAACAATATAATCAAGAATTTTCGTCCGTATTGGAAACTATAAGGGTTCCTAGTTTAACTACGGAACCCTAAAAATCTTGTGTACTACTTAGTCGTAACAGTAAATTATATTTAAAAAAAAACATTTTAAATTGGTTTGAGTGTATGACCGAAATCCGAAATTGACATACATAACGTCACGCCTTTATTCCCAGAGTGGGGTAGGCAGAGCAACAGAATACCAACAACTCTAAACTTGTTAATAATTCTGTAACCACATTTTGCATAGTCAGGCTAAGATGTTTACCAGTGTATTAGTGACAGGTTGCAAGCCCATCGCCTAACAGTACTACAAGCCTTTATTCCCTTCGTCGCCTCTCACGACATCCACGGGAAGACATGGAGTGGCACTATTCTAACCCGGCAACCACACGGGGGCGAGCGCATACGAAATTGAATAAATGAATAATGTTTATTCTGCAAACAAGTGCAAAAAAGGGAAAAGGAAACTTTGAAAACACCTGCAGAATCATGGGTACAGAGTTCATATTATTATGTAACTTTTCTATTATTCTTCAGCACGAAATTAAAGTTACCTCAAACCCCGTGTTTTAGATAGGCAGAACCCCGCAGTATCCGAATTTGAGACTGGTTATAAAATATAGCCTGTGAGATTTATTGGGATAATATCAATCCAACGATGCACTTTAAAACCCTTCAAGCCGTTACCCCTACAAAAGGTTACAAAGTACAGATGATGAAGATGCATATACTTACATACATATTATCATCCTTAGGTTAGGTACCCATAACCAAGGCTCGTATAAACGCCCGTCATTTTCTAAACATAACCCTGTTCCGTATAGCAGAGATTTCCTTATGATATTATACCTACTGTTTATTTTTTATTGAGGAAGTCTAAGGAAGTCTCTGTTGTACGGAACAGGGTTATGGCGTTTGTCCGATCCTCGCCCATAACTATAGTGCCCGGCCGATGAAAAGTCAATCCTTAATAGCTCTCATCGCAGTACAATTTATAGCCTATTCTTAGGTTTGAGGTTATAATTTGTACTGGAAAGACAGGTGTCAGGATTTACTTCACAATGGCCGGGCACTAAATACTACCCACGCGTAGCGCCGGTTAAGCTATATGCCACACCTCTGAACATTGTTAAGGAGTTCAAATGCCTGGGCCACTGGGTTACCGAGAAACTGAGCGACAACGTCGGCATGGAGAGGGAGCGTAGGGCCACCTTGAACACCAGCAACACACTCTTGGAGCCTATTATACCTGAGCCCGTGAGCCTCTGCATACCGTTCACAAACATGAAGCATTTTATTGAGGGCATTGATCGATGGGCCCAACTTTTATTTTAAACCTTAAGTGGATTCCATATCCATACAAATTTAGCTCCAGGTGATAACATTTCTCACCCCCTAAATCTATTCGGATTTCCACGATTTTTGAATATGTTGTAGATACGATTATTATTAAAAACAATCAATCAAATCAAACTAATAAATATTTTCTTGGAAAGGAAAACGTACAGACCTATATTTTCAGAATATCTACAACATATTGAAAAATCGTAAAAATCGGACAACGTTTAAGGGGAGAAAAACGTTATCGCATTTTGTATGCAAATTATTTGCTTCACAGTCCTCTTAATTCTTTATTCTTACGTTGGAATATGGACTAGATGAATTAAAGTCCTGAACCTATGTCAATATCTCCCGTGGCAACGTGTTAGGCCCACAGGTGAACCACAGTTCCTCCCTTTCTTCTAAGACTATAGTAATAATAGTCTTACCAGTAATATTTTATCCTTAGCTAGTGTTTATGCTGCTTCTACCGACTGCAGAGACGCCACTTGTTGCTATGCCTTTAGATTGATGGACTATCTAACGAGTTAAGTGCACCGCAAAGCGTTCCGGAACCCTAGCAGAGCCCGTCGGCTTCATTTATATCGGACGTCCTTCTTTATTCGGTTTATAACGACGGAGATGTACCTACTAAGCAAAAATCAGTAATCCAGCGGATAGTGAGGTACACAAACTAACTTTATAGGGCAATAACGAAGACGGCGACGCTGATCTTAGTGTCTTTGTGACCACGGCCGGTCCAACGTCGGATCAAATGAAAAAGATAAAATCGACCTTTTTTGTACATCTTATCATGTTGAGGTCATTCAAATTTTAAAACGAGTGTTAATGACGAAAGTATAGAAATAAGTAATTTTATGGGAATTTGTTGAGCAGAAAAATATTAAATGCAGTAATGCAGCTTTGGCATGCCTTACAGTAGAATTTCTGGAATTCCCGTTAGTGAAACAAAATAATTTAGTATTAAAGAAAAAGGAATAGAATCTTCCGCTCATTCTACAATGAGTATAATAAGTCATTAGCAAAAGTCATTTAACGCGGTTGCACAAAACTATTAACTTACTGGTTAGTAATTACGATGCCTTTATTAAGCACTGTTTCAAAGAACATACTGTCATTCCAATATTCACAATAGCGAGTGTCAAAACTAATTCAAACGAGAACAATGTTAAGTTAACTGTAAAAGGTCAAGAAAATAAATTCAAATACAAAGAAGAAAGTAATAACCAAGATAACCACAAAGTTTAAGAGAAAGAAGAAACGATGACAATGAAGATGATAATGAAAATACTAGTGATTGTGCTGATCTTTCAGCTGGCGGCAGCTGCTCCCCAAAGATTGTTTAACAACTACAGACCTTTTTACAGGGAACTGAGAAAACCATGGGTATTTCCCACACCGACTGCAAAATTAGGAGAGAAATGGGAAAAGATGGAGAAAACATTCAATACAGAGAGTTTCAACAAGAGCTTGGGGTTCATCGGGTATCGATCCAACGCTGCGTTTGTTGGAGGGAAATGTGCAACCGGATATGCGAGGTTCAATGGAATGTGCTATGAAATTGATGTGAAATGAAGCATGAATTGACTCTTACATGCATGTCTTAGCAGTGTTTCAAATAAGACAAAGCCAAAATTAACTATGTGATAACAAGTGACTACTAAATCAGTGAGTAGGTACCTACTAAATAAATCCATTGCAGGCAGCATATCAATCAACAGAATGTCCTGGTTAAAATTGATAATGCTGTTATCTGCACTAGGTATACGAGTATTTTTGTAAATATGTCTTTTGTTTTATTCGTGTTGCTTACGTTTGATACTTATTAAAAGTGACTTGTATACATCGATCATCCATAAAAGTGATATGTATCATTATGTCGATCAGTAGTTGTGAATCTATTATTAATCGTTTTGATCTCCTAAAATTTATTTTAATATCTATCACTCTATTATAAGTAAGGTAAATGCAGCTATTAACGACCCTCGTAAGGCAATTTTGAAATTGATCATAGTTATTAGGAATATTGGTAGCCGTCACAGTATTTTTCTTTTTTTTTTATGGTAATATTGAATATTGGGTTTATATTTACCACGTTAAATGCTTCAAAATAAAGCATTTTCTTGTGAAAAATAATTAATAAAGTGGGTAAGTCGATTGTTTCTATTACCGACCCATAGTAACAGCTGTGAAGCTATTAACGTTTTTTTGCAGCTATTAACGACTGTCAAAAAATGATACAACTGTAAATGGTGAAAAATACTTTAATAAAAATACAAAAGATCCCTTATTGGACTACTTTCAGAAAAAAACACTGTTATAAACCAATCGGTTTTAATACCATCGCAGAATTAAATAATCTGTTTTTTGTTGACCCATTCCAAAAGTTTTAAATTAACATACACGGGGGTGTTTCAGATTGGCCTAGGCATGAGGCATCTAGATTCTCAATTATATCGTCAAATTTTGGACCACCAATGTACACCAACATAAATAATATTACTTAACATGAAATACTTAAGTATAATAATTTGTGTAGGGTCGCTAATAGTTACCCATCGTTGCTATTACCGACCCACATGGGTCAGTAATAGAATATGTAGGTATAATAGTAAAATGTATTACCGACTCATAAAAAGTACATAATATTTATAATCAGTGGTTTCCTGACTGTAAAAGAGACCGTGATTGATTAAAGTAATACAACATTTAACTACGAAAACAACGTTTTATTAAATTATGGTTAGTTAATTTTTGTCTCTAAAGTAAATCGAGTTATGAATAATGTAGTCATTTTCAATAAATTTACAACGCAAAAACAAGAAAACTACACAAAATATTGTATAACGCTAATTGATTTATACAAAGGCTGATTGTTTGTTATTAAAATGGTTTATACAAATACTTGGATAATTGTCAAATTTCAACAGAAAAGATATAAAAACGAAAGTCTACGTGGCGGCCATTACCGACTCATGGGTCGTTAATGGCTGCAACTAGTAAAATTGAAGAAGCTATCACCGCCCTATTTTCAGTTAAAGTTTTATCATATAAAGTGACGTTTTATCAATAAAATGCATTACAAATTCGAGAATTTATAAGTAAATGAATACATTTAATACTACACGATAATTGTAGATATCGTTTATATGCATTAAATGTCTTAAGCAGAAAAATTGGGTACTTACCTGCCGGAACAAGGGCCAGTACGACAAGACCTGCGTCCACGCCGGCCGCACAGAAACTGATGTATTTTATCTCCTTTTCGCACTGCCACGCACACTAAAGTAAGTTTATCCGATGCTCAACAAACAAACGCGTGTATTTCTTCTATTACCTGTGGCTCAAACAGTTGCAGAAACGTTAAAATTTAGAATTACACTAATGGGTCGGTAATACCTGCAGATTTTCGATGGGTCGTTGATAGCTGCGTTTACCTTAGTGCCACGTTACTTTGCAGTTGCAGTTAGCTTAATTGAGAATAAGTGGTCAGTCTTGAATTTTGAGGTAAAAATATGTTTCTGAGTGTTTCAAAATAACTTTGTAAAACTCAGCTTTAACTTTTAAAAGCCTCTGTAAACGCAGATACAAATTGATACTGTTAGACTACTCCTGAATCTTGAAACTTAAATTGAAAAGCAGTTCAGAGGAAAGGCAAGATGTTTTTGAAGTAAGAGTTGATAAGGTGGTTTATTGACTAAGTAAAGTTGTTTGCTTTTAGCTTATAAATATTCTGAAGCTAATATAATAAAAAGTTAACGTTAGTATACGAGTATAAAGAGGGTATTTTTTATTTATTATGTGGGTAAAAAAGGCTCAAGTAAAAAAACTAAGAAAACGAACGTGTGCTAACTGGAAACAAGTTCATGTCTATTTTTAGGTGAAACAGTTTATTTCTATTATAGGGTTGTCGATTTAACTTAACCTCAAACCTTGACGTATCGAAATATAGTAAACCGATCAAGTCAGAGTCTGACTCGCGTACCGAGGGATCTATGCCGTCGCACAGTTGGCTCAGTTGTTATGTCTGTACCAAAGTAAAAAAATGCGCGAGACTCAAACTTGACCGGTTTTCTATATTTGTTGTTTTTCTTTAGGGTTTTGTACTATAATCATAATAAATTTGATGGTTGTGTATGTAACCGTTTTACGGTACAACAATAATGTTTTTTTTTTACTTTTTTTTTTATTTCTTAGTAAATCCACAGTAATAATACACAAAAAACAATCTGCTATATGTTACGGTTTAAAAGGTACTGTTCTTTAACGTAAGGACGGTACGGAAGGACGATCAGCGGAGGCTTAGTAACAGGGTCCCGAATGACTCCCTTTGGGTACGGAGCTCTATAAATTGAACTACTGACTTGAATCACTGAGTCCCAAAATTCATACTCAGCATAGTGAAGATGCATAAAACTACGTTAGCGATATTCGAAAATCAAGATGATTAGGTGTAAGTTACATTTCGAGTCCATAGAAAATGGAAACGTATGCTGAACTCGGATTTTTGCCGACCGGGGAACATTCTAGGCCAGGCCTGCTACGTAGAATGGGACCCATAAAATATTACATACTTGCTAAATTGGTTTTTATTTACTTATGTTCCACTTACGTACTTATACCGGTTTTTTAAAAGAAAAAAATATTATAGAGGGTGTAGTCGACATGCTCATACTGCATTTCGGTTTATTTATATTAAAGGTTTTCTAAAATAAAAATTGTCGTTTTGTAAAATTAAAGATATTTATTCTCTTAACATGTCAAAGATTTCCGACAATTGCATCCTTTATCCGGCCGTTTTCTAAACAATAGATACGTTCAAATGCACCAAAATACCTTTCATAATGCTGGAATCGTCACTATTTTCCGAACCGATATAAACCCTATCGTCCCCAAATATCGATGAGGTAGTAGTACCCTCCCCCCCTCTGCGACTGGGCCCTGAGCGTCACGTTCGCCTGGTTCAGGCCCCCCGCTATGATCCAAATGTTGGCGTACTGGCTGTAGCCAACCTCTGAAGCTTGGATGGCAGAGATTCTGCTAGTAGCGTTGCCTCGGTACACGAAGTCTTCGGTCTGATACGTGTTCGGAACCGGTGGACGGTACAGATATGATCTGGAATTGAAAATTGGTTTTCAATACGCAATACCAATTAGGAAAATTAAAAGAATAGAATTAGGGTTTTGTTGATAGAATGGTAAATATGTCATCGTTTTAAACGCTTGATTTCTCTGGCTGTACTTCTTTTTTTTATTAGAAATAAATGCGTGCATGGTTAAAACCATTAATTCATGTAATATATTTTATTTTCCATTTAACTGCAGAGGTTGATTTTTAAATTTGCATACATTATTTAAAACAGGTGTATCCCAGTTATATATTTAAAAAGTCGTTTGAAAAAACACTAATTTATTCTGATGTAAACAAAACGAAGGTCTTGCCGATTATGTATAGCAAATATGTTGCAGGAAAAATGTTTAATATTTCTTATGTCAATATCAAAGCGATTGAAACACTCTGGTATTCAATTTTAGCATAATTTCGTCAATTCCCAGCCAGGGGAATCAAACGTTTCGAATCGCTTAAATATTTACATTAAAATATTGTTGGTGGTATTTGCTTTTAATAGTGGTTGGTTACCAGACTCTAATGCCAACAGGTAATTACAACGCATAAAACATTTTCGCATAATGTATCTTTTCGCTTTTCACATAACCTTCTCTTAGGCTGAGTTTGCAGAATTTAATAAACATGTATTGTGTAGATTAGGTTAGGTTACATTTTTATAATAATTAAAATAAATCCGTTTCGTTTCTTCAAGTGGCAAAAATAAAACAATATCGTGAATTCAAACCCTTTTTGATTTTGAATCAGAAAAAAAAATAAGCAACATCAAAAATGAAAAAAAGTGATAATTATAAATAAATAAAATAAATAAATATCGGGGGACAATCTTACATAAATTGACCTAATCCCAAACTAAGCTCTAGGGTTGTACTAGTTATGAGTACTGGAAAGCGATAAACTTACCATATACTTAAATAAATTGAAAACATCCAAGACTCAGGGTCAAATACTCGTGCTCACCACACAAATATCAGCCCTAATCGGGATTTGAACCCGGAACCTCTAGCTTCGAAGGCAGGGTCCCTACCAACTTAGGCTAACATGTCAATTATAATAGGTATGTTCACTGTGATCAACACGAATTAAGGGTTAACTAAAAAAAAGAGATTTAAGCGCAATAAAGTAAAACAAAAACAACTCCTGATAAAAACCTTTTTTTATGTTAAGGAGAAGGCACACGAGCACTCAGGCCACCTGATAGTAAGTGGAATCTGAGACCCATAGACATTTGAATTCTCAAGACTATAATCCTAAGACCTCAAATGCGTTGCCAACCCTGAGGACTAAGTACGATGGAATGTTAGCCTTTGGGTAAGTTGATAAGTAGTTTTTATTTTTAACGACTTTATGAGACGTTTTTTAAAACCATTCGGAGTCATAATAATATTTCCTGCTATGTTCAAATGCTATTTCACTTATGAGTCTTATGACAGTTTGTTTCTTTCTAAATAGAAAAGATATCATACTCGAAATAAAACGCGGTATTGAGACAATATATATAGTATTAAATAGAGCACATAATACTCGGCAAGAGAAAACACCCATCGCAATATACGGACAAATTTCTGCGGTTTTCCTCAACAAAAATTGGAGTTTCCTTTTATATTAAGCGATCTCTAATTAAGTTTGAGTCCGCCTCTCCCGGCCTGAGCCATTTGCTAATGGTTTTTATGGCCCTTGAATTCTTGTCAAATGTTCGGCACAATGACTTTGTCTTGTTACGTGTACCATTTTCACTTATTATTATCTTTTGTCTGTGATCCTCGGTTTCTTTATTCAATTCAACAGTTTTTTCACTTGCTCCTGTCAAATCAGACATTTTAAAAAAATATAAAAAAAGCCTTTGCTTAACAAAAGGTGAAGCATAGATTATTTTGATGGAATTTGTTAAGGCATGGGGTCCATCCAAGCCTTCGCCCTTGGGACGAGGCGTGATCTCGAATAGAAGATGCCCAAATTGGTTCATTTTTAAATAATTCCTCAATAATTGACTTTATGCACAGTTTGTACATATACATGATTTTTACGTAGTTTTACAGCATAAAATTCACGATGCTGCTGTTTTGTTTCCTCGCAGCGTCGGAAAATGAGGGATGAGTTGCCGCTGCTTGTAACTTTTTATCGAGAAAACATACATAAAAAACACATACACCAACACTGCACAATTTTGTCTTCTTTATACTTCTTATAGACTTTTTGTCGTAAAAGGCAATCGGAGGAAACTTAAAATTACGGCTCGCGGCTCTAAAAGGTCAAAAACTTGGATTTTTGTAAAAACCCCACTACTTAAAAATATAGTTAAAAATGTATGCTCCATCTTTTGTAAAGCAGAAACCCGGAAGAAGCCTGGATTAAATGGATGACGCGCTGTTTAATGCGCGCTACGGTCAAGAGAAATAAAACGGGTCACTTAATGTAGTACAGAATTACCATAAAAATTTCACTTTCCTGAATTGTTTTATTTCTACACGACTGCCCAAAACATGGAATGTAATGTTTTGAATGTATATAACAATACAGTTAAAATTCTAACCAAGACATTGGGCATCATGATAAAATTTCTGCTTCCCGCCCCACTGTCCACACGTTCACTGTCCCCAAACAAAACGATCTGACCATGTCACAAGTCCAACTGACAGTTTTATGTCCATTCGGTATGGGAATATGAGCCCATAGTGGAAGCACGGACTCCTGAAAAAAAGGTTCATGACCCCACATTGGGGGCACCTGGACAGGGAACGTGTTAATTCTAATTACATTGACGCTACCATGCGATGTCTGTTTCAGTTGCACAAAATACATAATATAAGACAAGATCGCTTTCCAAGACTGTCTGTGGTATATCCGCTAACTCCTAAACCACGCAACGGATTTTGATGCGGTTTTCATGATCAGTTAGATATTTTTTCAGGGAAGATTTTTATTTATTAATTCTGGTTTATGTACGTGTGTTACAGAAAATTACCATAAACCAAAGCGAAGCGAGAGCGGGTCGCTAGTAATGTACAAAATTTTAAATATTAACACCCGTGAGATTAACCACCGCGACGAAAAATATGTCAAAAGCAATATGGTACTACCGCGTAGAATACTGCCCTGCTAACATAAATGGCATTATCTCAGACAAAACTCCTATAGCAAATGCAACCTTAATACCAACAGGATAGGATTGAATCTGCCTTGGCCATTGAATTTGAGATACTGCTTATTGGTTTAGGAGGGAATAATAGAGGCCCTACGACCACTACCTGCTTGAGATTAGAGATAGACGGTGGCATACCTGGAGAGCAGGCGGTCACCGGGGTAGATGGCTCCGACGTTGAGGTAGGCCCTCGCGGAGGGGTTGACCACCGCCGTCTGGACGGCCACCGCAGCGGTCAGCACCAGCAGGCAGAATACTGCTTTCATCTGGGTTGAAATGGTATGGTATGGTCTTATATCAATATAATTTTGTTAATATCTTAACTATTTAGTTTCGGCGCAGCATGTCTCTTTCCAATAATCCCTATCAGCCGTAATCACAGTATTTACTCCCTTGTTTTTTATATCGCTCTTCACACATTCCATTCCATATCCATCTCTTCTTAGCTCTCCCCCTCTACTGTAGCCACTATAGTACAAATTAATTCCCGAGGACAGTCACACTAATTGACCCAGTCCCAAACTAAGCTAAAGACTTGTAATGGTTATCATAGCCGATAGCAATAAACACACTTATAAAACTTCTGTCCGCAACCTATCCTCCAGGACATTTTGCATTGCTAAGTATATTAGTTATTCCCTGGGGAACTTTTCAATGTTCTGAAATAAACAGTATCTTACATCTGTCTCAGGAGTTACATCGATCATATGGAACGCATATGGAGTAAAAAAATGAAAATCTGTGATGGCCGACTATTTCAAAAGCAGCAGAGTATTAGATCCAAATCTCGGTCCGTCATCGTCATATAAAAGTTACATACAGACATACATAACATCACGCCTTCATTCCCAGAGTGGGGTAGGCAGAGCTACAGAAATACCAACAACTCTAAAGACTTGTTTATAATTCTGTAATCACATTTTGCACAATCAGGTCAAGATGTTTACCAGTGTGTTAGCGACAGGTTGCAAGCCCATCGCCTAACAGTACTACAAGCCCTTATTCCCTTAGTCGCTCTTCTAACCCGGCAAACAGGAAATATAAAAGTTACATACCATATTTCCTAGATTCAGATCGAACGAGGTACGGAGAAGCCCTAAATAAGCTTAAAATTTATTTAACTTACCTTAGAATTGTTATGGGATACCGTCAACAGCAAAATATTAAAGACAATGATATAAATAGAGTATCTTAGGATAGTTTTATACGATGTCTTTCCACTGATAAGATTGCCTTATCACTGTTTCGTAGAACAGATGGTTGGCGCACTGAATGAGTAATGCTGCCAAAGATAAACAGAGGTATCACTTTTAGGAAAAACGATCAAATATAAAAAGAAGTAGAGGACGCCCGTGGCTTCGTGCGAGTACAATTAGTTTCCCGCTTCTGATGAATTTCTAAAGATCCCTTTTTAGTGCACCCCTAGGAATATCCCTCCAATGTTTATCGATCAGTCAGCCACTTAGTTTATTCTTTAATGTATCTACATACATACACACATCATGCCTTCATTCCCAGAGTGGAGTACGCAGAGCTACAGAAATACCAACAACTCTAAAAACACTTGTTGGTAATTCTGTAACAACATTCTGCACAATCAGGTTAAAATGTTTCCCAGTGTATTAGTGACAGGTTGCAAGCCCATCGCCTACCTATACAAGCCCTTATTCCCTGAGTCGCTTCTAACGACATCCACGGAAAGACATGGAGTGGCACTATTCTAACCCGGCATGTACGCGTAGATATTTTAAACTATACAACGGATTTTATTGCGATTTTGATCTATAGATAGAGTGATTCAATATGAAGTTTGTGGAGCCAGTTATCGATAGGTAGCCAACCATGGGCCAGTCTACCTTAACTTTCAAGAAAAATATACCTATATAACTCTTACAAGACTAGCTGACTAAAAGACAACTTACAACCTAAACCGCTGAACTTAGGTACTTGAAATTTGGAGGGAATCTTCCTTGGGTACCCTAGACCATTAAGAATGCATTTAACAAAACCCACCTTAACAGGAATAAATAAGGAAGTAGTGGAAAACTAATTCTACGTAGCGTTCTCTAGTAGCATAGGTACATTTGTAGAATTTTCATTTCATCGATAGACATTCCGAAGTAGGAAAATGTTTGTGGTAGTCACATTCATGTTAACCTAACGCACGTAATCCACGTTCATGATTTCCTAATAACAACAAGACTTCAGCTGAAAATAGCTTTCGCTAAAATTATACACTGTGGGCTCCATTTGTTTGGCACAATTTGATTGTCCGAAACGTATTCGGAATAACATTTAGTTGTATGTATGTTTAATTTTAATCTAGAAATGCAGCTTTTCCCTTCTCCGAAACAGAGTCATTGGCTCCTGAGGGCAGGGGGCATAGTCAAGATGCATAACGCTAAGGTATCGATATTCGAAAATCTACGAAATCTATAGGATTTATGTCAACTCCATACATTTCGATAGAAGAAAGAAACGTTAGCAGCGTTTGCTTCATGGCGACTCCCTCAGGTTACTCCAACTCTTACATTTTCCAAATTCCCCATAGTCACTCATTGGTATTGTTTACTCTATTTACCCGAACTGTATAACAAAAAAAAGGTAAGGTACATATGTAATGATAAACCATAGATAAAGTATTTCACACATTGCCTAAGCAAACCTGATATTACATAGAATGAATTCAATACAATTATTAAATTATATGCTTAGCCGGTAAGATATGGATATTTGCATGTACAATACAATACAAAACACTTTATTGTACAGTCAGCAGCAGAAGTAGCGACGCAACCAAAGAGCTTAAAATGATCTGCACTCGACTCTATTGTCAAGAGAATACGTCGTGTCTAGATTATTTTGAGCATGTTATTCTGTTTAGCTACTTTTGATGCTAACTGTACACAAAACAAAAAAATACAAAGAAACAGCTTAATTAAAAATAACACAGGTAAACAACACGCGGTCTTATCGCTAATTAGCGATCTCTTCCAGACGATCTTAAAAGGGATATGGTGTCAAATTAAAACATTTTACACAGTAGATACTGTAAATATATGTAGACGACATTATCAAAATATGGACGGTATCCGTTCATTTTTCATAATTTCATTTGCACTAATTTCGTTTGCCATAGTGGTCACTGGCAATAACCTTCATTTTCCCTAATATCACATACCATAATTTAATTTGCCATAAAGGCGTTTTTTCTGAATTCGTAAACCTGTCAGGTAATTTTAACATGCCATCGTATAGAGCCCAATAGGTTAGGTTACGTTTGTTTTATTACAATTCTAAATAGTTCACGGTTTCAGAAAAAATGCCTTTATGGCAAATGAATACTATGGCACATTATGGTTATGGCATATAAAATTATTTCATATGAAATTCGTGCAAGTGAAATTATTGCATTTGTAATTCGGTCAAACGATAGAGACCCAATATGGACAGATGGAAATATGGTACCCATGAATTACATATGTTGTGATCATTTTTGGTCGAAAATGTTCATAGTTATCTTGCTATTTATAATATTATTGAGAAAGCAAAACTAATTCGAACTCATCCAACGAAATACGATCACCCTTATCACCCTTATAACCCTTATTCATAAATTCACAATAAACCAATTTTAGTTAAAGAACATATTCTTTGTCCTTTTTTGTGAAATTCAAAAGTCACAATGACAGATAAGGACCAATGGTTTTTGAGTTGTTGCAAGGAAAAGGCAAACGAGCACAAGTGTACCTGAACTCTGAGACATTTGCATTCTCAAGACTATATTCTTAAGACTGCAATCCTAAGGCAGCAAATGCGGCGTTTCCGACCCCGACGGCTACGATGAAATGCCGCCATGGAATTTTACTGTTGTTTTAAAGACGGGTATTTAGACGGCAATATCAAATCATGTATCGGGATTTTAAATATTACTTTTTTTGGAATTTGTCTCGCTCCTCACTCAATATGTCTTTAACTGTATAAACTAGTTAGAAAGAGAGATCCAGGCGACAAGCAAAGTCGCGGACAAAGCTTCAAAAATTAAGCGAAAAAGGAAAGCGATTTAAAATCTTAGTCCACCTTCTCATTTAATGTTCTGTGACATATAAGAACAAAGCGCTAATGAACTATCTACTAAGTATTGATAATTATTTCATAGCCTTAGAATTCCCTTGGAAAACATGACGAATAACGTCTATTTGTATGTAAATTATCTTTCCATTGCTGGCCTACTAGTATATCTATAGATATCTTTGTGCGCATCAGGAAAACGAATCATTATTTCATTTAATTACTGTAAAACCAAAGTACCTACCTATTAATAGTACTCGGCTGTCTCTCGCTGTCACACTCAGACAACAAATAAACGGACTGCAAAAAAATATTTGATGTTATAAGTGTTCCATGCTTTTCAATGTTTTTAAATGCTTTTCTTAAATACTCTATTATAGAAAATCAGCACCTCAGATTAATTGCACCATATCTAGTATCTATCAAAGAAAATATGCAAGACAGAAACAAAATAAATAGGCAGCTCTACCTGGGGTCGGGACTAGAGAATTCAAATAACCGGTTAATAACCGAATTAAGTATGCAAAAGACAGTTAATAACCGGTTTTAACCGGCCTTTAAAATCCCTGCATATTATGTTTTGCCATAACTTTTTTTTCTCGTTTTTATGTTGCAAGATTCTCCCGGGATTGATCCTCGAAAAGTGGGCAGCAGTGGGCCGATCACGCTGCCACGGGACTTAATGTCAAATGACGTCAAACGGGAACTAGTGTCAAATATAATTAAGTATGAAATTATTAAAATTACAGCTACCTGGGTATTAAGTTGCTTGGTAATCAAATCACACAAAACACACTTTTATTTTAAACCTTAGTTCTTTATACTTACGTTGGAATATGGAATAGACGAATTAAAGTCCCGACACTATGTCAAAAATTGTCCCGTGGCAGCGTGCTCGGCCCACTGGAATATGATTGTTGGATGTTTTCTATGTGTTTAAGTATGTATTTCTCTATTTAAGGATGTTTATCGTTGTACACGCCAACAAGAAGTATCCATAGTACTGTGCCTCTATTTTCTTAATGCCCCTCGACTAACTGTCGCTGTCTCCCTCGCACTCGCATCTGACAGTTGTCACTCGTGTTTCACAGAAAAACGAAGCTTGTTCGGGCATTAAGAAAATAGCAGGGCCTCTATTCTACTGCGTTCTAACGATATCGCATTTGACGTGTTTTAGTATCGTTTATGTCACATTCGCCATTATTGTAAATGACATAAGAGTTATCAAAACGTTGACAATACGGAAACACGTCAAAGACGTCTGTACAAGCCAAGAGCTCGTGTAAGATTGTCGTCTTCATATTTATTTATTTATTACTAGCTTCTACCCGTCCACCTAGATTTTTAATATCGTTATTTCCTCGGGAACTTTTAAACTCTCCGGAATAAAAGACTATGTGTTAATCTAAAGTAAAAGCTACTCGTATCTCCTATCCAAATTGTATCCAAATCCTTCCAGCATTAAAGCATGAAATAGTAACAAACTAACACACAGACACACAAATTTTCGCATTTATAATATTAGTAGGATGTCCAGAACATCTTTATTATTTTTAACCTTACTGATTATCGCCTGTTGTCTACCGTGTAAACATTTCATGTTTTTGTCTTTCCATGCTTATTTTTCTTTGTGTGGTGTTCAATAACGTATTACTCGTAGTACCTATTGTATTGTATTGTATCATATTGTTTACGATACAGTATTTCGATTATATCTATAAAGTCTTACTGAAAAGCACATAGGATCTAGCTTAACGTCAACATTAAAATAACATATCAAAAGCGTTTATTTTTAGCCGGAGTAAAACGGAGCACCATCATCATGTACAAAAAAGCAAACATCACGTCAACAATATGTTAACGATATTGCTTAAGACAAAGTGGAAGAGGTCCAGGGGCCTCTATTCTACTGCGTTATAACGATATCGCGTTTGACGTGTTTTAGAATCGTTTATGTCACAGTCGCCATTATTGTAAATGACACAAGAGTTATCAAAAAGTGGACAATACGAAAACAGGTCAAAGACTATATCGTTATTATCGTGTAGAATTCCAGCCCTGATTACTGTCGTACATGTTCAAAGGTTTTGGGACCGATCCCCTTTAGCCGAAGCCCTTTAGGCTTTTCGACCTTTTCTTTAGTATGTAAGCGAGTGTCTGTGAACCTCGTTAATCCGGCTTAATAGATAAATAACTGTAGATAAGCGAAATCCGACCTTTGCCTTGAGTGCTTCGCGTCTCTGTCCCGGGGTGTTACCTCTTAAGCGACTGCCTCTGAATTGATTTATTTGATACAATTGTTAAAAGATGCGTCAATTTGACTAGTCTATTGTTGAAATGAATGGAATTTATTAAATTGGGACCATCCCACAAGCGGGTGAACTGCTAGGGTTATTTTATTAATTAGTATTTTTAAAAACGTCTTTATCCTTTTTTTTCAAGATTTTATTTATTGGGTTTTTTTTTTCAAGGCTTCTGTTTTTGTCTATTGTTTGTAAATAATGAAAATTAAAAACGTATTTAGTCCGAAAATTCATGTTAGAAAAATACCGTTATAATTTTATTCACTATCTTTCAAAATGGCTAAAGAGATATATTTATGATAGAGAACCCGAAGGTTAAGTTAGGTTGGTATTATGCCAATCCTGAAAGGTTAAACGTTACGAGTATCAGAAAAAATCATTCCTAACTTATAAAAAAAAAAAATTAAATAAACAGTTGGGAACAGAAATTTGACTTTGTGATACTGGCAGGTAAGTAATAAGTAATGCTGTAATTCCTAACCGATATTATAACTTCAAAAGTGTGTCCGCTTGTTTGTTCGTTCCTTCGTCACAGTTCAATGCCTAAACCCAGCGGCTCCCAAAATTTTTAGTGGCGGAACCCTTTATATGAAAATAAAAAACCTGGCAAGAGCATGTCGGACCGTGCTCAGTGTAGGGTTCTGAAGCCGTTAAGTACTACAAACATAAAAATCAACAAGTAATATATAATAACAAACTTTCTATTTAAAGTCAATTGGTGCAGTCTTAGATGATTTTAATACGTATAAACACTTTAATCGCCTGTATCTCAAGAACCAATGATGTCTACTTAGTCGTGATAGTTTTCCTTCAAAATTCGTTATATGCTTGTTCATTTAAGTTTTTTTTTAATTTTAAATATGTGTAGTTTAGGCTGGAGTGGGGGACACTTGAGTTAACAAAAATTAGCGCTTTGAGCGCAAATAAGCTTGATATTTCATAAACGAACCACTTAATCGAAAAAAAAATTTTTTACAAACCCGTAATATTTTTGAAAGACCTATCCTATCCTATCCAAAAAGGTTGGTTCGCATCACATTAGATAGATTTTCCGGTGGAGCCCTTGCAAAGACCTTGAGGCCACAGGCCTCTGCGGAGGTTACTTTTTGAGGATAACTTTCTTATGTAAAATTCAGGACCCTCACAGTTAATATTCTGAAGACGGACTGTCGGAAATCTGTCAGAGGCGACTAAGGGAATAAGGGCTTCTAGTATTGTTAGGCTATGGGCTTGCAACCTATCACTAATACACTAGTAAACTTCTTGGCCTGATTGTGCAAAATTTGGTTACAGAATTATCAACAAGTCTTTTTAGAGTTCTTGGTATTCTGTAGCTCTGCCTACCCCACTCTGGGAATGAAGGCGTGATGTTATGTATGTTACATACATACATAACATCACGTGCCCCCGTGTGGTTGCCGGGTTAGAATAGTGCCACTCCATGTCTTCCCGTGGATGTCGTAAGAGGCGACTAAGGGAATAAGGGCTTGTAGTACTGTTAGGCGATGGGCTTGCAACCTGTCACTAATACACTGGTAAACATCTTAGCCTGATTGTGCAAAAAGTGGTTACAGAATTATTTGTTGGTATTCTGTAGCTCTGCCTACCCCACTCTGGGAATAAAGGCGTGACGTTATGTATGTATGTATGTGGTATTCTGTAGCTCTGCCTACCACACTCTGGGAATGAAGGCGTGATGTTATGTATGTATGTATGGAATAATCAAGTTCGCGACAGAGACACTCATTTCCCCACTACTCTACATCGATATTACGTAAAATACTATAAGATAAATGGCCGGTGTGCAATATGTCTGACAATTAACTTCATGCCGTGTGCATGGCTAGATGCCAAGGCTCCTTACACCGAGCGGTCATTGTTATTTTCGTTACATTGCAATGTATTTTATAGATCGGCACTGTATACATTAATTGTGAACCAACTATTTAAATTTTTGTTGCGGAGAAATAGGTATGGCCACATGTCATTGTGGCAATTCTCGGAGGATGTCTAGGTTTATTGGTATTTTAGCAAACAAACAGAAACATTCTAAATAATACCTAGCATATCCGCAATATCAATGTCAACTAATTTTTGTAATTTTCACCAATTTCTACGCTATCGAATCTAGAAGAAATATACCTTAAAACATTGTAACTGCTTTAATAAATTAAACATTACAATTTCAGTTGTGCGACATTACAATGATTACAATAACATTACAACGTAAAATATTTTCACAGGGCTCGCTCGCGCTACGTCTACCCTCAATTTTACTTTATTGGTTTGGATTTTCGGAATGATATGCGTTTATGTAATAAAGCATAACGTAGTCTTTCCCATGCCAGGAATACCAACATGCCTTGTTATATCGTTATAAGGCAGTTCTAGAATGTTATTAAATAAAAAGATATAAAATACGGCAACGGTCCTTAAAGTTTACTCTAGGGGTTGTTTATAAGGGTCAACATCCAATATCTTAATCAGTAGTACCTATTAGCAATAATCATGTAATTTATTGCATTATCTGTGAGGTCTTAAAGCTTACGTGTTTAACATAAAGCCTGTGAAGGCACCACAATTGATTCATGTTAAATTAATTTCAATGGCACTATTTATAAACCTATTAAATGATAGGTACATTTGTTCAAAATAAAATATTATCCTGTAAAAAGCTGTTCGCTTGCACTATGGGTAGTACGAGTCAAGAATATTATACAAGCGTGTACCTACAGCGTTTAATATCATAAAAACGGCACTAAAAAAATATTACGATTTTCCTAGGAAAATCCCAATTTTCTCCATATAAACAGCTCAGGTTTTACTTACGTCAATTATTTATTTTGCAAGTCAGTCTTGCAACCCACAAATGGTAAGCTGATTCCAAGGTGCATAAATCAATTTCGACTAAACGCAAATACAGATTACAATTTCCGTACAGATTACAACAAACACATTTTTCGCTAAGAGATTTGGCAATTTTTTAAGAGCTTTTGTGTATAATACGGTTTTAAAATTTAAAAACATAAAAAATTGGTCTAGTTTTAAAACAAAGAAGATAATTATTGGGTGGTTATTGACGCTTAGTTACAAAGAGACCGAGGACTTGTTGAGTTTACGCGTTTTTTAGATTTTTATTTCTTGAGACCTAGTTTGTTTATATTTTATTATATTTTAAGACTTATAATTTAATTAAAGTCGATTATTTTCATTATTGTCATTTCTAGCTGCAAATGTTCTACTGCACCTACTACAGGTGGTTATGTAGCAAAAACTTTTACCAAAATGTAATGTTTATTTTAGATTATACTCTGTTTTCATTTTAATTTTCTAATGTTTTCCCAAGATACAGGCTTAGCCTAGTTTGGCAACCCCTGTTCATTTGTGCAATTTTTTACTCTGTATGCGCACTTTTTTTGTTTGTCATGTAATAATATGTACCTAATTTAAGTTATGTGCAATAAATAAACGTTTATTATTATATCATTATTAAAAACAATCCTACAACAAACCTTAAATTCAAATTGGTCAGCCCAATCAAAACGGCGAACTAATCTGAAACGTGTTCCAGTACACGATTTGAATATTATAAGTTTAAATTTGAAACGAGAACGCGGCGATCGCGCGACGTTCCAAGTTTGAAATTGCTTCCTATTCAGAATGGACAACAATGGAGGGAGCGCGTTTAAGTTGCAACTGGAATAAAATGGCAATTTTACTGGAAAACGAATGGTGGATTAGAAATAAAATTAATTTTATGTGGATACAAGATACATCTGGATTAAATCTGTTTAACTAGTAACCGGTAAAATGACTAGCATAGAGACACTCCATCTTGTCCTCAGGGTTGGCAACGCATTTTAGGTCTTAGGATTATAGTCTTGATAATTCTAATGTCTATGGGTCTCAGATTCCACTTACCATCAGGTGGCCTGAGTGCTCGTGTGCCTTCCCCTTAACTTAAAAAAAGACAATCTGCATTGCAATTGTAGCTTACAATTTAACTGATTAACGACACGTAGAGTGTAATAGCTCTCTAAAGAACCTTCGGGTTTGTACCTACTTCTCTTTTCCTCGCTCTCTTACGGTCTTATGCTAGTCTATCAGGCTTTACCTCAACCCAAAGAACAACGAAAACCTCGCTTTCCAATTTATAATTATAGCAGGGAACCTTTCAAGTAAAACTTTTATTAAATATTCCCAATCCCTATTCAATCCAATTATTTCCAATCTGTTTCAAGCTATGAAAAGTTTTAATTTCCTAGTGACAGTATCAATTAACTCGGCATTTTATTGTTATTTGCCTTCGGACTTTAATTAATACCTCTTTATAAACTTATTTAATTACTGTTACTTTAGGCAATTAGTTTTACGGAATTCTACCTTTATTAGTAATTATCTGTAATCATAATTAAAGGTTATGCCAGTTTAATATTTAAAAACTAGATATTAAAGTGGAATGCCGTGGTTAGTTTCTCAACCAATATATCCATAATCAATACTAATATTATAAATGTGAAAGTTTGACTGTTTGTTGCTTACGCTTTCACGGATAAGCAGCTGAACTGATTTTGATGAAATTTGGTATGATGAAGCTGGAGCATCGAGCTAAAATACCAAAAAAAAATCAATAAGTAGCAAAATGTTCCTTACTGACTTACTTGTTAAGGTGTATTTTGCATCTTATTTAATTTGTTCAATATGTGGTACTGCAGTACGAGTATCACCGACGACATCAATATCACATAAGCGCAGTGACAAGCAAGCAAGTTTCTTCTGAACCATTGTTGTATTGTCTTTCATCACCACTTTAGTACCACTGGTTCTTTAAAGATTACGACTCTTGCAAACAAAGAAAAAACCGGCCAAGTGCGAGTTGGGCGTAGTCAACCGTCAAAAATTTTAAGCGATAGAAAAGAAACATCGCGAGTCCGTGTTTCTCCCATTTCGAATACGATACGGTGTACGCTCCCGTCTGGGCAATATCATATAGTGTTGTCAGGTCTTTACTATCAAAAATCGGCTGTTACAAGAATAATCGCTTCGGCGATGTGCTGTAAGTCGGGACAATTGGCGTCCCGATTAAGGGTAATTCGGGACGTCCTGCAGAAATCGGGACGTCTGGCGACACTAGTCCAAAGACTCTCGAAATAACGGAACAGAACGGAGGTACGGTATGGGCAAAAGAACATAATTATGTGGACCCACCATTAGTTAGTGCGCTACGAATGTAAGCCCTCTACGCGATGCCATGCTACGCAAGCTACGCCGTAGACCTGCTACAAGTTATGCCATTTTTTAGGTTATATCCATCTGTAGCCACTGTAACCACCCCCCCGTTTGCCTACTAATAAATTTAATACTTTATAACTAATCTTAATATTATTTAATTTAAACTCTTAATTTATTTAAACTCCTAATGAATAGAATATTCTAATTTGATATATTTATTTGGCCTTTTGATCGTCTAGTGTCAGAATCCTACATTGCACCGCAGCACCCATGTCTTTTATATGGAGCATAGTCAGATTTGGAATTCTTCTAATTCTACAAGCCCTAATGATTCTCCTATATTTTTTTAAAATATAATTATATAAACTACCGTTCCTTTATTAATCTCACTCCTAATTAACCTACACTGACCCTTTACTTTATCTAATGTCTTTAATAATATTTAATTACTAGCTGTTACCCGAATACCTAACATGTAATATTATTCCCTACCTATGTGTTTAAGAGAAACAATATAAATATATTTGCCCTACCTAAACCCCTACCTTGAAATGAGGCCGGTTACAGCGAGAACCTATTTGATCTTAGGTTTATTACTACTATGGTATGGTATGGTATGGTATGGTACTATGGTATTTAATAGTTATTTGAACTGAAATCTAAAATCAAATTAGTCCTTTCTTTGGATGGGGTCTGGCCTCTCTAAAACGACCTATGACAGTGTTATGTGTATATTTTTACACTTTAGATTCCCTTGGGAATAGCGTGATGTTTCAACCTCTAAACACTAGCTGTTGCCCTTAGACTTAGACAGTGACGGCTGAGTACGCGACTCGGTAGTTTTCCTAGTTATATTTAAATAACAATTTCTAATTTATTACAGTAAAGTTTTCCAGTCATTTAACTATTTAATTAATACAAGTAGGTACCTCAATATAAACGGGGAGACCTCTGCCAACGTTACGTGTATATTTTTACACTTTAGATTCCCTTGGGAATGGCGTGATGTTTCAACCGCAAAACACTAGCCGATGCCCTTAGACAGTGACGGCCGAGTCGTAACCCAGTATTATGACGGAGAAAACAACAGCCGTAGAAGAAAGAAGACAGTCCAACCCATAAATATTACCTGGATTTTACCAAATGCAGAATCTACAACTGGAAATATTTACTTCCTGTCAAACTTATATGAACACAAATGGTCAAATAAAACATGATAATCTGTGAACTTCTCAGAATAAAATCCTATGAAAATTCAGATAAATCCCCAGTCTATATTTATGACGATTATTAGATTTAATAGAACTTCTATTTATATGCAGTGGCAGTACAAGACCAAACGTTGACGAGTTTAAAAGCTAATTTTTAGCGCATCCTAATGATACTATTCCTAAATAAAATCCTACTGATTAAATACCTAAATCCCTAATACCCTAGACAATTGATTCTACCCTAACTCTACTTATAAGGCCTATTCTACAAAGAACTACATCCTAGAGGCTTACCTTATCCTCGTAATTAGCTAGTTCCCTAGGTAAACTGTAAAGTTCAGCCGGGTCTGCTGAGAAAGCAACCTAACACCCGTGTGATTGCCACCCCCCTCACACAGACCGAAGTCCAAGACGGTGAGAGTATGACACCCTATTGTGTGGTTTAGTGTATATAAATATATAGAGTTTTAAGGAACCAATCCTCAAACTTCCCAGAGCTTTCACGGGTGCAATTGCATGCCCAACCTGTGGACCCCGATCCCACTCCAGGCTGGCGAATGAGAATGGTGGGCTCTTATACAGATGTCTGTGTTGGTAAAAAGATCATCTGGGCTTGCCCGAGGCTCTTTTAGAATTTAATAGTTCCGAACCAGACCCGTTTGTCACCGTTATAAGTTAGATATAGTTCGTCAGACACACTGTTTGTCTAGTCATAGTTCTAGCGCGAATAATGCTAATCTAGCTTAATACAAATAGCAAAACAACCTCCCCACAAGAAATTGTCACATTAATCCCACACTAATTTATTAATTTTGCAACGCGCTAGACACTAATGACAACCAAGAATTAGTCCACCCGCAACTCCAAAGTTAGGCTCCCTCCTAATAAACTTCCTAATTTTTTTAACAATTAAATAAAACGAATAAACAAAATCTTCGCGACTATAACTCAAATGCTACGCAAAACTACCTATTTCCTCATATAATAAACCGAGGATATACGATACGATCCCTATTAATTTCGAAACTAAGAAACCGTATTTTAAAACAACTTGAACAATTAACTTTAACCATAAATGCTTTGAACTAGCCGTATTTTATTGTAGGTATTCCAACTAAACTAAAATAAAATCGACACAAATCGTTAAAACCGCAACTAAATGTATGAAACTCAACCTTTGAATAATATAATAATGAAGTTAATTATGTATCAAACATAACCGCAAAGAATCCTATTTTAATAACCCGCACGCACAAAACCGTAAGAAAACATTATTATTTACAATATAAAATTTCACTATAAGCAAAATGAACGAGTTAAAAGTTAAACCATGTACGTAACGCACTTCTATTACCCGTTAAATACCGTGTCTACGCAGCCTTATACAGGATTATAAGCAATTAATCGATGCAACACGATATTAAATACAAACAAGAATTTAGCACAACTTAAAAAAATAAGGACGTAACCGAACCGTAAATACCTAGATACCCCTATAAACTACGCAACTCCGATCCTAACACGACAGAACCCTTCTCCGACGTAAGCTTTAGGAAAATAGACCCCGAATCTCACTAGGTATGAACAGTATAAACAACGTTAAAGTTAAACCGTAAACGTAACTTGTTTCTATTATCCGTTCATTACCGCGGCTATGTATCCTTACAATAAGCACTATAACGACCGACGTTATAAATTAAACCGTAAACGTAACGCACTTCTATTTCCGTTAAATACCGTGACTATGTATTCCTACACAAGATAATTATAAACTATGATCAAATGAATCAACGTAACACGATAATAAAATCAAACGTGAATTTAACACAACGTAAACAATAAGCACGTAAACGAACAGCAAAATACCTAAGTATCGATTTAAGCGAACGTGAGGAAGCCCTTCTCTGACGACAGTTGCTGATCTTCTGGACCCCGATTTGCGACTGACATCCCCTTTTATAACCTTCGTAATTGTGGAAAAATCCAGAAATTCCACAAGATTACGCTTTTTCATCCGTACCTGTTATTGCGCAGCAATAATAGGAATTGCCTTATATGGGCATGCATCCGATATCAAAGTTAAGTCTCCAAAAAGCACGAATTTGCATTCGAAAGTGAACTATATATCTTTAACCGTAAAGCTCAAAAACAAAAAGTAGCGCGCCCTGTTGCGAAGTAGCTGAACTTCTAACTAACGTTGTAACGACAAGTAACACCACTCGCCGCCAAATAACAGTGCGCCACTAACATATGGAAAACACGAAGTTGTACTCTATTTGACAACAGATGGTATTGTTAATAGCGGTGAATATTTTAGAACCACGCGAATATTCTAGATCCCGGAAATGGATTGTTGACAGAAGAACTTCCGCCCACTTTCTTTTGTCCGCTTTATTAGTAATAACGTTGTTTTTGTTCTGCAAATTCCTCTGGTCGGTACCTTAGGTCGAGCCTCTCTTATTTATACTATTTTTTATGCAGTTTTTATCTTCTAAAGTGTGTTTTTCGAGATTTCGAACTATACCTACTGAACGCAGAACATGAGTTTTCTTTCTCGTAATCACACCTAACTAACATTAAATGGTTTTAACATAATACCTAGATTATCCAGGAGCCCTAATTGTGTCCCCGAAGGCCTATCATCTCCAGTGCAATCTATTGGTGCGTAGCGTACTAATGTGAACTACTCGACATGTTGATAGGTGTCGCTTTTCACTTACTAATGATTACTAATATAAACGCCATCTAACGCTTTCTGTGTCAACTATTAGCCTATGTTCAATACGTAGCTTACTTAAATCCTTCCCTCGCAACAATGTATTGTAATTAGTTCTAGATATAACCGCTAGATTGCGCTGCAACCAAATCTCTATGATGTTACCCTTTGTGTATAAGATACAGATGCTCCCCCATTACGATAGCCTTTATAATCCTACTTTATTACTTATTACAAATAGAGTTTGTATACTAAACAACAGTGTGCCTCACTGTGGTTAGTTACAGTCGCCCCGTCGAAGATTCGCAATGTATTGCCACGCTATGCATGTAGAATCCTCGAAATTTACATCTCAAACCCTCCTTCTATTATTTTTCCTATCTTGAAGTTAAAATTTGTTAGTATCCAAACTCACAGATATATATAATTAGAAATAAGTTAGTACCTTTACACAGAGGTCAGAAATATACGGAAATCACAACACCTGTATAAAAATACAAAATAAATAAATTTATGGTGAACCCTACGGTGTAATGTATATTTATACCAATACTAAGTAACTGTTAATGTACTAGTACTGAGTTTAGACCATGGAACACTAACAGAGAACTGATACAACCTTTCCCCACGAATTCCCAAGTCGTAAGAAGTATGTGGTTGTGAGGCACATAGACTCTAGTAATCTGGTTTTGGTGGTTCGCCCCAATTCGGCGATCACATTGTCCGATCTATGAATTTGACTTACATTGTCCAAGCCATAAGCGAGCAAGCAAAAACCCCCCCAAACAACCTGGGAACACCTTTCGATGAGGTACCGGGAAGCTCTTAAGTTCACTACGAGTATTCGATCCTTCCCCAATCCTAAAACACCTTCAATCACTGTTTCTTGGTGAATGTTTCACGTTGGAAATAAACTTAACTATGTTACATGGTATGTGTTATGTAGTTTGTTATACACAGTAACAATCAGCTTTCCTATGAGCACAAAGTGTATATTTTCCGGCAAACGTACACTTTCAAATCATTAAAAATCAATGAAATCTTTTATTTCATTTAAATTATTCTCTATACTCCATATCCATGAATAAACATTAAAAATGGTAATAAGTATTGCACCTATCTTAAAATTAAACTTTCATTGTTGAACCATAATAATATTAATAACCAATGTTCTGTTTTTTTTTTTTTTAAGAACATGATTATATGTGATTTTGCACTCTGTCTATTTCCAACAGTGGATGTGTAAAACCCATTATTTAGTCTTAGCTTCTTGTGCAGTGTTTGGCTTTCACAAACTGTCACTAAAAGACCTTATCGTTGTAGCGATAACGATTCTAACCTAAGCATCTAAGAATGTGCCAGCCAAATTGTGTAGTATTGTGTAAGTCCGGACACCAACAAATCCTGTTTGATCATATACACAACATCGTCATCACGAAAGGACCCATAATACTTTCTATAACACACAGTACACATTACGCATTACCCAATACACATTATACAACACACATACATCTCTCACATTCATTTGCCTTATTCACACATAACTAAAACACCCTTTATTCCTTCCTCTTTTGCCTGTTCGCTCGATCCCTTCGATCTGCCAACGTCCTTGATATATGATCAATTTGAAATTAATTATCCAACAATTTATTATTTACTATAAATAAAATCAATGTAGCCCAATATTCCCTCGTCTTTAAACAAAATTAGGTATACTAAAACCTATGATAAACTGAAAACTTTACTAACCCAACCTTATATCAAAACAATAACAAAGCATCATCACTAAGCCCCCACTAATAAAGCTCATCTTTATCTTTTATCTTTATGTAAATCCTTTTTTTTTTTCAAGGGTACCGCGCAAAACAACCTATCTTATTTCTACGCCCCGACAGTCCGATACTTTTATAATGTACCTAACGCCCCGATGACACAATAATTTTACGCCCCGACAGTCTGATATTCTTATAATGTAACGCCCCGATGACACAATAATTTTACGCCCCGACAGTCCGATACTCTTATAATGTAACGCCCCGATGACACAATTTTACGCCCCGACGGTCCGATATTTTAATAATATAACGCCACGATGACAATGATGTAACAACACGACACGAGGAAACCATAATGTAACGCCCGACGTCCGGGTAATCTATAAATCTACGCCCCGATACTCGTTACCAACCATCTATCTACAGCATAGTCATGTTCCGCGTTTTTTTACAACTTTAAAATAAAAATAATAATAAATACGGGACCCTAATAAAACTATGTAACAATAACTTACCTACATCACGCACACGACTGATTTAACAAAATAACAAAATCCAATCTTCCATAAACCCAAGTATATCAGCGAATTCTAAAAAGTATACTTTTTTTTCTTCATTTTAGTAATAATCACGGCAAAATACATTCTAATAAATTTTTCGTAAACGCAAAAAGCACGTATTAATCTTATAATTTTCCACTCGAATGTATTTGCATTTTAAATCTGAACCATCTCTGTATTACATTGCACTAAACTACGCACTATTATAGTAACTAACTTTCATCCAACATACGCATAAACTATCACTATATTCAATAAATACTCTTTGTATCGCGAATTATTAAAAACCATGCTTCAAAAATTTTCACATCTCCACTGTCCGTAAACGTAACTAATCAAAACAAAAATGCGTCTGTTGTCCTTAAAATCCAAATAAATGTCTAATCGTGTCACAGACAACACTATGTCTTAAGTCGAAGACGTAAGAGTCATATAAAATAACTAACGTGGCAAGATGTTCTTTGATTTATACGTGTACTACATATATATTATCTGTGATTTATACCATAAACAATAAAGTTCTATAAAATGTTCCTAGATAGCGTCTATGAAACCACAGAATCTACTTAACACTTTTCTGATCATTATATAATAATATCAATATTAGTAATAATTAAATATCACATTAACCAAATATCAAATTTCTACATGAATTTGGCTAAGTAAGTATAATTTTATAGAAATATTTTGACATCTACCTTTACAATCCGTCTTCGTTACACACAATGCCATCAAGCCGTAAGCACACTACCTATTAGTGCCTATTAATAAACAACGCATCATACTGGACACCTACTACCACCAATCGATCTCAAGAAAACCAGATGACGAAACACAACAACACCACCTTGCCGACAAGGTTTCCTATGTTAACTCTGGCTACTACAACCACAAGCTCTCCTATATGAATCGAACAGTTTGAATTTTATTATTGCTAAGTTGTTATTTTTTCACCGACTGAGAATAACATCTACTTAGAGAGAATTCAGGTTGTAAAATTAAATGTAATCTACTTGTTTATATTTTATTTAATAATTCAAAATCCGACCAGTCCATACTCCGTTTTTCACGTACAGCAATTGTAGCCTAAACGGCTATCTTATCCTACTACGGCTACTAAGGTACCTAACGCAACGCAAAGCCTCAGTATCTTTTAACTATTCTATACCTACTATCCTGGTCACGGCACCAATTGTAACCACCCCCCCGTTTGCCTACTAATAAATTTAATACTTTATAACTAATCTTAATATTATTTAATTTAAACTCTTAATTTATTTAAACTCCTAATGAATAGAATATTCTAATTTGATATATTTATTTGGCCTTTTGATCGTCTAGTGTCAGAATCCTACATTGCACCGCAGCACCCATGTCTTTTATATGGAGCATAGTCAGATTTGGAATTCTTCTAATTCTACAAGCCCTAATGATTCTCCTATATTTTTTTAAAATATAATTATATAAACTACCGTTCCTTTATTAATCTCACTCCTAATTAACCTACACTGACCCTTTACTTTATCTAATGTCTTTAATAATATTTAATTACTAGCTGTTACCCGAATACCTAACATGTAATATTATTCCCTACCTATGTGTTTAAGAGAAACAATATAAATATATTTGCCCTACCTAAACCCCTACCTTGAAATGAGGCCGGTTACAGCGAGAACCTATTTGATCTTAGGTTTATTACTACTATGGTATGGTATGGTATGGTATGGTACTATGGTATTTAATAGTTATTTGAACTGAAATCTAAAATCAAATTAGTCCTTTCTTTGGATGGGGTCTGGCCTCTCTAAAACGACCTATGACAGTGTTATGTGTATATTTTTACACTTTAGATTCCCTTGGGAATAGCGTGATGTTTCAACCTCTAAACACTAGCTGTTGCCCTTAGACTTAGACAGTGACGGCTGAGTACGCGACTCGGTAGTTTTCCTAGTTATATTTAAATAACAATTTCTAATTTATTACAGTAAAGTTTTCCAGTCATTTAACTATTTAATTAATACAAGTAGGTACCTCAATATAAACGGGGAGACCTCTGCCAACGTTACGTGTATATTTTTACACTTTAGATTCCCTTGGGAATGGCGTGATGTTTCAACCGCAAAACACTAGCCGATGCCCTTAGACAGTGACGGCCGAGTCGTAACCCAGTATTATGACGGAGAAAACAACAGCCGTAGAAGAAAGAAGACAGTCCAACCCATAAATATTACCTGGATTTTACCAAATGCAGAATCTACAACTGGAAATATTTACTTCCTGTCAAACTTATATGAACACAAATGGTCAAATAAAACATGATAATCTGTGAACTTCTCAGAATAAAATCCTATGAAAATTCAGATAAATCCCCAGTCTATATTTATGACGATTATTAGATTTAATAGAACTTCTATTTATATGCAGTGGCAGTACAAGACCAAACGTTGACGAGTTTAAAAGCTAATTTTTAGCGCATCCTAATGATACTATTCCTAAATAAAATCCTACTGATTAAATACCTAAATCCCTAATACCCTAGACAATTGATTCTACCCTAACTCTACTTATAAGGCCTATTCTACAAAGAACTACATCCTAGAGGCTTACCTTATCCTCGTAATTAGCTAGTTCCCTAGGTAAACTGTAAAGTTCAGCCGGGTCTGCTGAGAAAGCAACCTAACACCCGTGTGATTGCCACCCCCCTCACACAGACCGAAGTCCAAGACGGTGAGAGTATGACACCCTATTGTGTGGTTTAGTGTATATAAATATATAGAGTTTTAAGGAACCAATCCTCAAACTTCCCAGAGCTTTCACGGGTGCAATTGCATGCCCAACCTGTGGACCCCGATCCCACTCCAGGCTGGCGAATGAGAATGGTGAGTAGGGTATTATTGGGGATTCTGGATCATTTGTCCTCGCTGCGCTCGGATGATCCAGAATCCCCAATAATGATCCAGGATCCCCAATAGTTTCCATCGATCAGTGATTCAGAATTCCATAAACTCAACAGGTAGTGACCTAACGAATGACCTGTCAATCCTTCAATGGTAAATTTGCATATCCTCGCCTCGTTCATTCGACTGATACTGTCGAAATGTAGATACAAAAATGTCTATAACAAAATATTTTGTAAAGAGAAGCAAAACCGGAGTGCCGTATAATTCAATTTTATATTACTTATATTTTTGTTTACGGCACTCCGGTTTATTTTTCATAAATTTATTTCTTTGTTTAGTCATCTTTGTTTATTCATCTTTGTTCCTGTTAACACTTTCCACACAACCATTGCTGTACTAATGTTATAGGATAGTCCCGCTAACAGTTTTCTGGAGTGGCCAATTCCATACTAATTGTTTAAGGACAAGGTGGTCTTTCGATACTAGAACGCTGATCTATATATGCGAGCGATCGTAAAAACTTTGATAGCACGATTTAAAATAAATTCTCCATGTTTGCTCTCTTTCAGCCATTTTCATGATATACTCGTATGTAGCCCCATTATCCTTCTTAACCTTACTTTTGGTTTGATTAAATTTTATTAAAATTGACATTAGTAATTGACGTTGTCGTAATTCAATAAGTAAATACTATTTGATTTGAGAACTCAGGGTTAATTACCTTTATAAGATAATAAATAAAAAGAATTTATAAAACATGTTTATTTAAACACCATTTTCTTAAACAAGTTACATTTCTTAGCGCGCATACAGTTGGATGATATATACAGTTAAACACATCACTTGACAATCTATATTCTTCGTACAAACTTAACAATTTAGGACAGTTCATATCTTCCAGGTTAATAACATCATTATGATCTAAAATAGTTTTAAGCCAGGTAACTTTTTCCAGACCCTTACATAAAATCGTCTTATCAATCAGAAACTCTTGGATATACATTAAATATTTTTCGTAAGGTATAAATCCATCATTCCAATTAATTTTTCTGTTTCTCTGTATCCACGATACTTGTTTACGTTCGGTTGGAGAGAGATTGTGCAGTGGGCAAGGTGGTAGAATAAGTAGGTGTAGTAATTGTTCATTATCAGCTATTGCAACTTCTTTGACAATGAATGAATTGTTGTCCGTTTTAAACCCCTGCACATCAACTATTGCTGTCGACATCATGTCAACTTTCTAACAATATTACTCAAAGGTCTGTACTCCACCAAACGATCGTTAATAATCAAACAGTAAGCACTAGTGTTATCCGGCAAATCCTTTTCTGTTTCGATTTCTAAACGAACGTCAACAGGTCCAGTTTTTAAATGCTCATTTTGCCTCGAACAATCAATCACATATAATGGAGCTTTTTCCTTAAATTGTATAAGATCAAGCAGCGGATCTATAGGAAGGTTATAATACGACTGACGAAATCTCGCATACATATCGTATAATATACTGTATTTGTACTCATCAAATTTCAAGTTAAGACTATCGTATGGATAATAGTATGAATTTAAAAATAAAGTCACATTTTTAAGATTACAATGATCAAATACAGCGCTATCGTTTAATTTGTTATTTTTTCTATTAGTTTGCAATCCAAAAATTACATACCGAGGCTTTTCTAGTTGCGAAGTGGTTTTTATAGACCATGTATGTTTGGTTGTTTTTGGTAATAATGGATATTCATATAAATCCCAATTTCTAAACGCTATTTGCATAGGTTTATCTTTTTCTAAATGTTTAAGCAATGCAAGCCTTTGATGATCTGAAACTTTAACATGCGGCATGCGCCATTGAACTTTATTTACCTTAACTTCCACTGAATCATCTTTTTCGGTTACAACACCATTAAGATTTGTACTACTTCTATTTAGTATTAGTTCATGTTTACTATTAATAACTATTTTCTTGTAATCCTCCGCAAAACCTAATAGTTTATTAAGTGGTAAAAGAATACTAAATCTTCCACTGTGATCATCAAATCCGTCCACGTTCCAACCCCACATTGCAGCAGCTTTACTTTCTCCACCATTCATTGAGACTAAAGATTTCATTGTAGTAGTGATTCCAACATTTCTAATTCGATCTATTTCAATCCCATTCATTTCATATCTAATATCTTGAAAAAGAAATGATATAGCGTTATTTGTCAACTTAACATTTTTCACTTTTTTTACACCACTCACGTCTTTAGCTGTTATAGAAAAATATCCTTCTATGTATAACGCGCTAGCTGAAGGTAATACGTATATATCTTGCTGATGGATAGGTATTCGTATTTCATCATTTTCATTAAAACTGTTATTGTATGGGTTATAAGTATGGATTTCATAACTTTCAATTGAATTGTCGAATTGCGGATCGTCGGTTATATGGAGGATGCTCATATTTTTAATCCAAGAGCGCGAAGAAACTCTTTATTACTTTTTGTTATTGCTACAACCTTTTTGCGTCTAGTTCGTCTGACGTTGCGCTTGACAGTGGAGTTAGAACGACTTTGTCTTTGTATTTTGTTACAGATATCATCGTTAAAAATTATCATTTTGACTTTCGCAAGTGAAGACTTATATTAATATTTTCGTTATTAAAATTAATTAGATTTCCCTGTATATCTAATATTTTCACCGTAATTGACGAAATATGTTTCTTCTTTAGAGGAAAATATATTATATTTTTAGGTACTTCAATTACTTGATATCCGGGCGGACTGTTAAGCACGAATTCATGAATTATATGTGTAGGCAAACCGTTCGTATAGGAACCTTGGACAAGATCACATTCGATCCGTATCACAGACGCAGCAATAATGCATACAGGGTTGACTGATTCATGCCATTTATTTGGATCCAACATCTCTGAGAACCCTAATAATGCACCTACACTATTTTTTACCTTAAAATTAATCGGTTCGCTGCAAAAAATTGAACATTTAGAAGTATTGTTGTTAGGAACGATTTTAAACTGACAATTGTTCATATTACTTTTTAAATATTCATATAAATCAGACAGGTCATATGCGCCGCAAGGAATTTTAATATCCTTCTGTTTACCGTAAGCGAATACATTGTTGCTGTCAGTAATATTAGGTATTGAATTAAATGTTGAAAAATACAGTAAGCCGCACTCGTAATCGTCTTCTAATATTAAATGAGTATTTAATTCTGATCGAAGAATGGATTCATTTCCAGTGATTGTGAATGTAATAGACATTGTTATTGACTAAAATGTTTTTTGAAAGTGTAAGCTATTTATGAAGATCCCAAAATGAGTTTAAAAAGTCTATACACAAGTGGCCGCAAATGAAAGGATGAGTTTTTTGCTTGTTAACGTAATTATAAAAAATATTTAAGCCAACATATTTTAAAAATTCTTCAGGTGGTTTTAAATTACCATAACTGTCGAAATATTCGATATAATTATTTAATTTTGCATAGGCTACCCAATGAGTGCCAGAATTCCGGGAACTATCAAGATTAATAATTCCGCATTCTTTTTTTAATGGACGTTTTGGCAACTGATCTCGCATGAAAACTCCTCGAAAATTGGGAATTTCTTTGCAATATTCGAGAATGTCGATGTTAGTTAACGCTCGTTTAGGTAGCCTCTGCATTAGTTTTTTTTATTTTTAAAATAAATTCCTAATCCATTCTTGTGCTCTTTGAGATGCAACCCTCTTCCTAAATTTAATTCTTCCATTTTTTGATTGTGCCTCTTGAGTTCTTGAAAACGTTGTTTAGCAGACTTAATAGCTTCTACCGCTCTAGCAATACCAGCTGCGCCACCTGCTAAACCACCTGCAGCAGACAATCCGGCAAAAATGGGTATTAGGGGCAAAACTCCTCCAACTTTTGGCACAGGTATCACCCGGGGAATGTTTACTGAAGTATCTGAATCCCTCGTCAATTCTCGTGCAACAGCAACTGCTAACTCAATAGCCGCTTTTTTACATGTAGGTTTTAACTTTTTAATATGTTTTTTGTAAGAGAAACAATATTTTTGAAAGTGTTTTTAAAACCAGCGCCAGACTTGGCTTTCTGTGAGGGAGTGAACACAATTTTTTTCTTGTTTTTTCCATTCGATTTAGGTTTTGACCCTACCATTTTTGTTGAATTGTAAATAAATTATTAATAAATAAGTTATTTTTTGTTTCGATGAAATACTCTGTCCAGTTTCAAGTGCGCAATTAAAATGCGCTTAAACTATGATGTTTGCTGCTTATAAGATTTCTGTTTTATCAATCCAACTATTTTCTTGCGAAGGTAGACCTAACCATTTTACATATAATTTTCGACCATTTTTCTTCAATACTTTTTCTACAAGATAAATGTTCTTATATTTAGGTTTTTGCAATTCGTGAGCATAAAATGATCCTAAGATGGGTCGATGTCTAGCATCTTCTATGATAAACGTTATTGGGTTTGTGTTTTGTACTTTCGTAATAGTAAATATTTCAGTTGACCAATTGGGAGTATATCCTTTTTCAAATGTTCCTTTATATTTGCTTATACGAACGGAATCTCCGACTGCAAATTTATTTTTTTCCTTTGTTGAACTCCTCTTTAATAAAAGCTTTTTATATTTCTGTAATACAGCATCCCTATTATTTTCACTGACTTCAATTGGTTTAAGAGCTATTGTTCTATGTATCGTATTATTATATTCATTAATTGCTTCCGAAAGTGTGTTTCCTATCCATTTATAGTTTCCTTTTAAACTAAATTGCTTGTACAATTTATTCTTAAAAGTCCTTATGAATCTTTCCACTATAGATGCTTTTTTAGTAGAGTATGTAGAGTAATGGTTTATTTTATGTAACTCAAGTAATGATTTTATTTTTTTATTATAGAATTCAGTTCCTAAATCAGTTTGCAAGTTTTTGGGTATTCGATTTTTTTGGAACAAATCACAAAAAGCTTGAGTTATATATTCCTTACTCTTTTTTTTTTAATGGATATACCCATGCATACTTAGAAAAAGTATCAATAATGGCTAAAATATATTTAAACTGTAAATTATTGTTTGAAACAGATTGCATATCAATAAGATCAGCTTGCCATAAATCATCTATATCTTTCATCACTACATGTCTTCGAGGAAAGTTTTTCCGCGCTTGTTTATGTATTTCGTTTACTACGATTGCTTTACTCATTTCTTGTATTTGTTCTTAAATGAAACTGTTTCAATACTTTGTTGCAGGCCATTTACTTCTGTCTCTAGCTGAGATAATGTTTGATTAATTAATTTTATTTTATTAAACAATTTATCTGCAGTATTGTCAACATACTGTTTTGTGGCGCAGTCCTCTGGATCGATAGGCTTTCCAATATGTTTAATTATCTTATTTTTTGCATCAAAACAATCGGTAACATTTATGAAAGCCAAGGGAGGTTCATTAAAATTATTCATTTTATGCTTTTTTAACACATGGTGTCCAAACTTATCTACATTCATGTTCAACCAACACAATGAGACTGAATCAACAGTTGGTTCTGAAGTCTTTTTATTCCTTAATGATGTCTGCTTCTTTTAGTTCTTCTATAATCGAAATTATTTCGTTATCATGGTTAGTGTTGCCAGCATCTTTAGAAGCAATTAAAATTTTTAAACGTTCAATCAACTCATTAGGATCATCCCAATATACAAAATCCGTATTTGAATTATATTTTTTTAAGGAAGGCAGATTACCACCTTGCTTTGCCGTGCTGGATTCTTGAAATAGGGGTTTAATAATTTGACAGTATTTCATTCCTGAATTACCTTGTATCTGACCTTGAGGACTAAAACCTCTCTTATGGACATTAGTGTGCACCAAAATATCTTTATAGGTTATTTTATCCTTTTCATTTATTTTGTCGCAATTCGGTTTACTTTGAAATAAAAGCTCTTTTAAACCCGGCGTTAGTTCATAACTTTTATCATTTACATTAATCGTAGATATTTTATTAGGAGAATTCTCCCCATAAGATTTAAGCGTTGCAGGTGAATTTCCTATCATAAGTGTTTCACCGTCATGTCTTACTCCAAAGGCAACATTAAAAGGTTTATTTGGGACTTGCAAATAAGAATCGACATCCTCAAAGCTTTTTACTTTTGCCACATTATTTTCCATTTTCGTAGGAGTTTTTATTTCAAGTATGTTGGGAATATTTATTTTATCCTTTTTGATACAATCCGCGTTTACATCATTTGATAATATATTTTTGTTATTATGCTTATTTTCATTATAAGATGTTATTTGCTTAGGAGAATTATGAAGAAACATCATGGTTTCTAGCGGATCGGTTAATGGTTTCAAAATCTTCTTATTTTTTAATTCTAAATCATCCTCCTCTTGCTGCATCTTCTTTAACTTATTTTTAATATTCTTTACAGATTTAATTAATTGTGTTTTTATGTCTGTCTCCATGGCAAATCAATAACGCGGTCTAAAAAGACCCCCGATGTTTCTTAATGTTATAAGTAAAGTGATTTTATTTTAGTCATCATTTATATTTATTCAAATTTTACAAAAACATCGAATGACTTTCTATATCGACCATTATTTAATTTACAATCTTTGTTAATTATAAGACACGCATGTGAATCTTTCCATATATTTGCGGCAAGCGATTTGAATTTTTCCCAACTAATGTCAGAATTTACGTGCTCACGATAAATATGTTTTAAATTGATATCGTCTTGTTTAAAAATTATCAAAAAATTAACATTGTCTCGTATTAATTGCTTTGGCACTTTAGAGTAAGTCTGCGTTAAATAAAAACAGTCTATTCCTTTATGTCTGCCCATACAAAAGTAATTACGAATATTAGTCTGGTTTTCGCAAGCTACGTCATCAAAGATAAATATTGAATTGGGCATCGCCTCATGAGGAGAGATTACCTCTTTTTCATCGTGGATCATAAACAGTTTAATTTCGGGTATTCTTTTAAGAACTTCCTCTAAAAATCTATATTTAGGTTGAAAAGTTGTTTTAGAGTAAATGTAGACATTTCGAAATTTTAACCCATTTTCATGAAGCAATAAAGTTAAAATTATATTTGTTTTTCCACAATTTGATGGTCCACATATAATACATCGTATAGAGTTGGGAAGAAGCATACTATGTCTGTTATTATAATTAGTGCAATGTGATCCATCACTTATTTTGCTGATTTCTATTGACACAGGCTGTTTAATAAATTTCATTTCGCCTTCTGTTCAGTAATTTAATATAATATCAAATAAATACTTGTAATAATATAATCATCCTAAATCAATGAATTATCTTTGTAAGTCTTTATCATTTCTCTAATTACACATTCCTGTCTTATATTAGGCGAAGAATATTATACACCGAGATCTAAATTGCTGCTACTCGAGCGTCAGTCGCAGTCGACATTTGTCTCGCTTCTAACGTGGGTCCAGCGTATTTAAAATATATAGGTAATTAAATCTATTTTTTATTGCTTCATCCAGTTATGTTGGATTTATTGCCATTTTTATTAAATAAAAACTTATGACACTTTTATATTTCAGATAATTATGGAAGACAGCACGCAGAATGATCGACTTGATTTTGGCAGCATATATGATGTCAGCCCCGTTTTCCACGATGTGCCGGAGGATCATCCTTTTTATTATGCTCAAGACGTTGACGGTTACATGGAAAAAGTGGAAAAAAAGCGGCAAGAGCTTTTAGCCCGTAGAGAAAACATGTGTAACGCAACCGTAACGCGAGAGCCTGACGCTCCGCGGGACAAAAGGGAGTTGAAAGCATTAAATACCAAATCGGGTATTAATAAAAAGGATCGTAGTAGAAAAGGATCATCATTTGTAATTAAAAATAACATTCGCAATGGACGATATTTAATTAAAATAAACATTGAGACAATGGACGAGTGTTACAGTGATCGTTCAGTTAGTGCGCAATATCTCGTGTGTGATCCGTATGATGAAGTGTTGGACAGCACAGAAAATGTGTTAAAAAAATTTATGAAAAAACTTGAAAGTGATTAATTTCGGTGTTAGTTATATATGTATAATTGTGACTTATTTCTATTATATCTCCATGTTTATTTTATATTATAGTTCTGAATTATAAAATCAATTTATGCCAATTATATTGTTATTTACTTACTTTGTAGAGCCAATTAATATAAGTTATTGTCAACGAAGTTTGAATTAAGGAAGAAAAATAGTAATTATTATTATTTTTCTTCCGTAATGTAATTAATGTAGCGTAGTTTTAATTTTATCATAAATTTCTTTAATTTATGTTTATTTATAAATAATTTGGCGTTATAAATATGTTATTTTTTGTCTCATTAAGTGTAAATTAGTAAAGACAATGGTTTATAAGAAGTCTGCCTGCTATTTAATTATTATTGTTGTACTTTCACCTTATTAAGTTTAATATTATTATCAACCTTATTTTAATAAATGATGTTCATATAGAATGTGGAACTTATTTTACGTGCAACCAAAGTTAAATAAACAGAGATAACACGTTATAACATGTCATGATTTGTTTCCTCTGCAACAGTATTGTAGCGGAACTACAAACCGACATTAAATTTTTATTATTTAACTTGGGTCATACACTAAGAAGATAAAGTCGAATTGCGCGCACGCCGCGTCAGCAACTCTTTACGTAGCCACATTCCTACGCGCTGAGCCAAAGTTAAACAAGCAGGGACAACTCGTTTTAACATGTTATGACTTGTTTCTCTGCAACAGTATCAAATTCCTTGTCTGAATCTCAATTATAACGAAATAAAAGAATAGCAACTTTGTTTAATTAAATTCTTAAAGTTAATCAATATTTCAGCCACTCTATTGGTGACGTGGCTGGCTTAGTTGGTAGAGACCCTGCCTACGAAGCTAGCGGTCCCGGGTTCGATTCCCGCTCAGAGCAAATATCTGTGTAATGCATGCATGAGTATTTGTTTCTGAGTCTGGGGTGTTTTCTATGCATTTAAGTATTTATTTCTTTATATAAGCATGTTTATCGTTGTCTAGTACCCTAACACAAGCCTAGAGCTTAGTTGGAACTAGGGGGTAAATTTGTGTGAGGTTGTCCCATTTAATAATTTTTATTAATGGCTCCTCACTCTATATTGTCTGATTGTTTCCCTGTTGCTAACGTATTATCAACGTTGTGATAGCTCTTATTGACTTGACAGTAGAAGCGATCGAGTCATGATAATACGATTGCAATAGGTGTAAAACTAGCGTAACTCAAAATAAAAAAAAAGCCAACTTATTTTAAATCAAGAGTGCGTCTTGAAATATGGAAATATTAATAGTTTTGAGTTAGGCGGGTTTATTACTAAGCACGTGATTAATTAGCTGGCGGAGGTAAATGAAAGAAAAACAATAGGCATACATTCATCATTTATTGTTTTTATAAAAATAATAAAAATGTTACAATTCACACGTTTGCATTAAATTTCTATTACTTTACAGTGATGCCACATTAAAATGCTAATTTGTAATGTCCCCAAGGCAAAGTCGAAACATTATCTTCTAATACACACCTTTTATCATCATCCCTTGTAAGAACTAGCTTATTGATTTTTTGCGTGAAAATTTTATGATTTTTTGATTTTATTACACACATATTATCTCTAAAACATTCATTTTGAAATAAAGCATTTTTGTATTTATTAATATTAAGTTTTTTTGTAACACACTTTTTTATTCCCTTTGCTTTCCTGATTGTTGAAATTTGGGTATCTATGCAATATAGTTTTGCTCTCAAACCTACAAATTCCTTCACGATCTCACCCCCCATTTCGTCTTTAAAATATCCTGGAATTTTACAGTTCACTAAGGGCATATTAAATATGTTGCTAGCATCAAAATTGCTAGTATCAAAATACTTTATGTGTGTTTTGATATCTTCATAGAAATCTTCTGTATGAATTAAATACAAAAGACTATCAGTGTCCGTATAACAAAGATGAATTTTATTTTTATAAACACGTTTCATCACATCATAATGAAAGCGATACAAATGACTTTTGGCTATTTCTAGAATAGAGAAACCCACGTATATGGGTCGATCTAAAACGATTTTTGTCTGTTGCAACTGAATTGCTACTAATGAATCAGATATAACTGCCAAGTTTTTGAAGTTGGGAGCACTTATGTATTTTTCCGCGCCGCAAAATTTATTTGTGTTATTTGAATGATCTTTCCAGATATTAACAAGTTTTACATCAACCTGTTTTCTTTTATTTTCAATCGTTTTGCCAAATATTGAATTGTTTTGCTTTTTGAAAAAATCCCTTTCATAATCTGAGCTAGCATTTTGTCTCAAGGTGGTATTTAAAGATATGTATGGTTCTAAAAAGTTACTTTGATCGAAAGCTAAAACTTTATATGTTTTTAACAAAACAAGACCATTTTTCAAACATTCTTTTAAATGCATGTAGTGAATAATGTATCTATGTTTGTCGTAGAGGCTAGCAATTAATTTTTTATTTTTGCTTCCTCTAGGAGCAAATTTTTCAGCTGCAAATGGCATATCTGAATGAGACTCATGAAGTTCAACAGGATAGTGAAGGTCGACTTCAAGTATAAAACCGGTATCAGAATCGCGTGACTGTTTTTCAACGTTAAAGTTTGCTAATTCATCATCGTTAAGATACCTGAAATTTCCTGTTGGCAGATGCTGCATCATTGCATATCCATATAAATTTACACAGTCTAAATAGGCTAAAAAGCTATTCGGCTCGTTAATGTTAAAATCTGGAAGATATTTATTATTCGCCTTTGCGTATCTATGTGAACATTGAGCAAGACCTCCTCTTATTCCGTTTTCCAGCATTTGATACATATCTATATCGGAGAGTAGATCCAATTTTACTTTTGTGTATAATAACATAGCATCCCAACTTAATGATGGTGACGATACGTAATAACAGGGATCAAGATTGTAGTATTTAAGGCTCATGCTTCGAAATTTTTCAAAAACGTCACATAGAAGAAGCACATCACATTTCAAGTATAAATCTGTATATTCTCCTAAGTTTTTAATAGCAAAAGTTTCCCAAACATGTAAGGCATGATTATAATCCTCAGAAGATACAGATTCTGATGAGAGTTTACTAAAAAAATTGGAAGCCTGAGGCAACTGGGTTTCTTCATAACGTTGCCAAGAGTTTATATAATCGTAACAATAGACACCCTTTCTTCGCACTATATCAAACTTGGCCCCATCTCCAAAAAATGATTTTAAATGTTGGAAATCATCTTTTTTCATTGTATTTACTAAATTGTCTAAACTTGAACTCAAAAAGTTGAAAGAATCAATAAATTTTAATTGAGCTACATTTTGCTGGTCTATTGGAATGAACTTCGTAAACGAAATATACTTTTCTTTATTTTTTGGGATAAGGTTTATTCGACCGCATACGTTTGTGAGTTCATTAATAAACAAATGGCAGTCATATCCGGAAAGGTTATGAAAAATTATTGGTATAAATGGGCAAGGTTTTGAATTTAAATTACAACTATTGTGAGCGGGCCCTCTATATCGACCTGTGAAGTGATCATGATCCTTTACAATGTTATCACTAGATGAAAACTTGTCTTTACAAATATGACAAGCAGTGCTAGTTTCAAATGATAGCTGTTCCTCTAGCGTAAGCGGAATCATAGGTTTGCTGACAGATAATATTGAGTACAATCGCTGCACATCATTACATATAGACTCCACAAACTTTTTCGAACAGTTGGGACCGCGATAAGAAACATAGTCGTTTAAATAAGGCTCGCTTCTACAACAAATGTAATATGCAAAGCAAGATGCCTCATGCAATTGAATATTTTCCACGTACATAGATTTACTTTTATCTGAATACTCTCGTAATAAGCTTTCGAAGTCACCATAGATCACAATAGGCACCTCCTGAGTTCTTTCAAAATTAGAAAAAAAAAGTTGTGTATTTGCCTCTGGTAAAACAGTTTGTACCCCTGCACAACTATGCTGAATTAATTTTTCCTCTGTTGAAAAATATAAAAAACAATCTTCACACAAATGTATCTTAGATTTATGTTTAGTTATTTGTTTGCGAACAAGTTTCTCAAAGTTTTTTATTAGGCAAAAGTGTGCCTTACTATTTTTAGTTATTAATAACAAGTTGATGTGCTGTAATTTACGATTAGCGGTTTTATATAAAGGGCCCATAACACTACCATTTTTTGTTAAACCATAGATGTTAAAACTAATATCAGTATTGTTGGCTTCGAACCACCTTATATCAGAGATGCTTGGTGGAAATGCCATGCCGGAAGTGTTTAAAACATTTTGGTATTTGGGATAAGATGAGACTCTGTTTGAGTTAAACTTGCTAGGATACAAGTGAGCCATTATAGACCATATAAAACAGTGATTATCCTCATTATTTATATTCAAACAAGCTTTTGTATTAGCAATATGTTTTGGTAATGGTATAAACGATCCAGCTCTCAAAGGATTGTATTTTACTATGTTTATCTCTAAGTGACTAACTGATTCGATTGTCCATCCTGATTCCGAGAGCTCAAATTCCGCACATTTAGTAATTAGTACATCAGCAAGTGATTTATATAATGATAAAACGTCTGTACTCTGCAAAACTATATCGTATTTAGTGTTAAATGACTTAATGGAACTTTCACTATTTTTTGGCAAACAATACTTTACGAAAAGTTCCAAATTAACTTTGAGTGAGACATGCTTTTGTAATGAATCTTTAATAAGTTGTTGTGCTATATCAGAGTTTTCACATAAAAATGAATCTGGGGTAATATTCGTATTTGAGGGATTGACTTTATAACTAACAATTCTACTCCGAAAAGCATTAGCTATTATATAAACGTTTTCAAGCCGCGTACTTAACAAACTATTAGACTTGTGGATATTAGTCTTTTTATGTGCTGCTAATTTTGGAACGGAAACATTACATACATCGCAAAAGAACATCTTATACTATTTTTGTTCTATGTAAGACGTGCTTTGTTTTGTAATAATTACATTTGTTGAAAACCGCAAAAGTTTTAAATTTGCCTTTAAACCGACTGTAAAGTAGCAGATTACAATAAACACATAACTAAAATTAGTTAAAAAGTATTTGACGGGTACAACACAGGCTGCACGCCTTTATACTCTTCTTTAGCAGCCTGAGCAACTTGTCTGACCGCTTTGAAAACTGGGCTATTATTATTTACAGCCCCTTTATATGTGAAAAAGGCATGTTTCCACCTGGTTGCTTCCGTCGCTACCGGCTCAAGCTCCCGCGTGGTGAAGACTCGGAGTTCGACGTAGTACTCCCCGCGCCGGCTGGGATCTCGTTGCAGCGTGTACCCGGAGCCCGTCCTTCTTGTCAAAAAATTACGTAGCGGAGCGGCCCTGATCGGTTCCTCTTCGTCACCCTGAAATTATTTAGCAACCTTTTATTATTCACCTTTATAAATACAATTAAGAAAATCACTTAAATTATTAAAAAAACCCAGCGACAAACTGTTATCATGACCGAGGTCAGTCCAACTGAAGTCGGTTTAAAGTTGGGTAAAAACAGTTTTAATGAAATCATCATAATAATAAATCAATCTTACACAAATTGACCTAGCCAATAGTTGAGAACAAATACTTGCGCTCATCACACAAATATCTGCCCTTACCGGATTTGAACCTGAGACCGTTAGCTTCGTAGGCAGGGTCACTACCAACTAAGCTATCGTATCCTCGAAGTATGTTTTGATAAACAATCGCGCATCTTACCTCGGAATCAAGAAACACAGCGACTCGTCTCTTTTTCGGTTGAGCAGCTGATGCATTCACGACGCTGTCCAGGTCTGAATCACAGCCGTGCAGTTCCGCCGCCTTCTTAGTTCTTCTCTGCTTCGCCTTTACCGTCTTAACTTTCGCTGCACTCGTAGAAGCGGTAGATGCAGTCTGTTGCTGGGCACAGCTAATCTCCTCATCGGAATCGAACGGATTGAACACTGCCGACCTATTTTTATTAAAAGTATTTGAATAAGCATCACTAACCAAACACAATCAACATAAATAATAAAAAATAAAAAATATTACGTACATACTTGCTGCTTCTTTTTAATTACTTGTCTCACTCACTGCACTGCCACTACCAATTGAATGCTCAAATAAATGGAAGCTCCATTTATAACCCTATAAACTAAGGCTGCATTTAGATGTTACCAATTAAAATTATTAGTAATATAATTTTATTTCAAATGAGATTGTCCAAACAAAATCAAACCTTAATTCTGCATTACAGACGTTCGTCTATTAGAAAATAAAATATAATTATTGTGAATCACTCCCAATCCTTTACACCTATAAGGCGCGGCGCCAGCTTGTTGCGTTAACCTGAAACCTTATTCGTATTTGGTAGCTGCATGTACTTTAATGCGTTTCTATGTACCGAATGTAGCCTAACTATGAAGACGATATGATGCGTTAGCCGAGTTGGTAGGGACCCTGCCTACGAAGCTAGCGGTCCCGGGTTCGATTCCCGGTATGGGCAGATATTTGTGTGATGAGCGCGAGTATTTGTTCCTGAGTCTTGGATGTTTTCTATGTATTTAAGTATTTATTTCTCTATATAAGTATTTATATCGTTGTCTAGTACCCATAGTACAAGCCTAGATCTTAGTTTGGGACTAGGTCAATTTGTATGAGATTGTCCCCCTGATATTTATTATTAAAAAAAAAAAAAAAAAAAATAAGGAAATATAAAACAGGCACTGGTTGGCTTGAAGACAGCAACGACTTACTATACTTATTGTTTAAATAACTTGTTTAACTCTCAGAATTTGTGAATCGGCTTTAGCTATAAAGAAGAAAGAAAAACACATATATTTGTTCGAATCATGTGAAGCATGAACATAAATTACTTACGCTTCCTATTATTTACATGTCATACAGCATGCTATGTAATGGCTCTCAAGGTTCGAAATTATTTTACTTTATTGCATTCATGCACACAATCTTAACATTGATTAACGAAGTTCTTAGTAAACAGTAAAAACATCGTGCTAGTTTCATATCGATTATTTGTATTAATTCGCGCCATCTTAACATTGATTAACGAAGTTTTTAGTAAACACAGCGCGGAGTTTCTTGTCAATCAGCAATAAAGTTGACATTTGATTTACCTAAATAGATGTCGTAACAATGTTCGAACTTTGATGTACATCGCGAACGATTACAGTGTTGAGATAAACTTAATAGTTTCAGTCGATTTATTTATTAAAGTTTCAGTTCACCTACGAAATTTTTACTTTATTAAAGACCGCAGATTCATTTCACTGTATTATTCCATTCAAATAGCATTGTCAAATAGCGCCATCTTACGCTAACAATAACATTGAGCAGTTCTTAGTAACAGTAGCGCGTGAGTCACTTTATCGTCAGACTAGCAGATGTTAAGTACCTACCTTTTTAAATAGATGTCGTAACAATCTCTCATTACTTGAATAATACACAAATATTGGAATAATTAATGTATTTCACTTTAATCAACACTTTTAATAATGTGGTTTTTAATAACAACTGAAGATAGCTTGAAATCAAAAAAAGTTTGCAGTTTTTATTTTGATTTGACAGTAATAATTGAAAAAGACCTGAATCACGCTATCAAAGTTTTTACGATCGGTCGCATATATAGATCAGCGTTCTAGTATTATCTTGGTTGAGTAAATATCAGTACAGAGGAGGCGCCCCTTTGGAACGCATCGAAAGACCGCCTTGTCCTTAAACAATTAGTATGGAATTGGCCACTCCAGAAAACTGTTAGCGGGACTATCCTATAACATTAGTACAGCAATGGTTGTTTGGAAAGTGTTAACAGGAACAAAGATAAATAAACAAAGATGAATAAACAAAGAAATAAATTTATGAAAAATAAACCGGAGTGCCGTAAACAAAAATATAAGTAATATAAAATTGAATTATACGGCACTCCGGTTTTGCTTCTCTTTACAAAATATTTTGTTATAGAAATTTATGAGGCGAGAATATGCAAATTTACCATTGAAGGATTGTCAGGTCATTCGTTTACCTGTTGAGTTTATGGAATTCTGAATCACTGATCGATGGAAACTATTGAGGATCCTGGATCATCCGACTAGATCCCTGATCGATGGAAACTATTGGGGATCCTGGATCATCCGACTAGATCCCTGATCGATGGAAACTATTGGGGATCCTGGATCATTATTGGGGATTCTGGATCATCCGAGCGCAGCGAGGACAAATGATCCAGAATCCCCAATAATACCCTACTATGGTGGGCTCTTATACAGATGTCTGTGTTGGTAAAAAGATCATCTGGGCTTGCCCGAGGCTCTTTTAGAATTTAATAGTTCCGAACCAGACCCGTTTGTCACCGTTATAAGTTAGATATAGTTCGTCAGACACACTGTTTGTCTAGTCATAGTTCTAGCGCGAATAATGCTAATCTAGCTTAATACAAATAGCAAAACAACCTCCCCACAAGAAATTGTCACATTAATCCCACACTAATTTATTAATTTTGCAACGCGCTAGACACTAATGACAACCAAGAATTAGTCCACCCGCAACTCCAAAGTTAGGCTCCCTCCTAATAAACTTCCTAATTTTTTTAACAATTAAATAAAACGAATAAACAAAATCTTCGCGACTATAACTCAAATGCTACGCAAAACTACCTATTTCCTCATATAATAAACCGAGGATATACGATACGATCCCTATTAATTTCGAAACTAAGAAACCGTATTTTAAAACAACTTGAACAATTAACTTTAACCATAAATGCTTTGAACTAGCCGTATTTTATTGTAGGTATTCCAACTAAACTAAAATAAAATCGACACAAATCGTTAAAACCGCAACTAAATGTATGAAACTCAACCTTTGAATAATATAATAATGAAGTTAATTATGTATCAAACATAACCGCAAAGAATCCTATTTTAATAACCCGCACGCACAAAACCGTAAGAAAACATTATTATTTACAATATAAAATTTCACTATAAGCAAAATGAACGAGTTAAAAGTTAAACCATGTACGTAACGCACTTCTATTACCCGTTAAATACCGTGTCTACGCAGCCTTATACAGGATTATAAGCAATTAATCGATGCAACACGGTATTAAATACAAACAAGAATTTAGCACAACTTAAAAAAATAAGCACGTAACCGAACCGTAAATACCTAGATACCCCTATAAACTACGCAACTCCGATCCTAACACGACAGAACCCTTCTCCGACGTAAGCTTTAGGAAAATAGACCCCGAATCTCACTAGGTATGAACAGTATAAACAACGTTAAAGTTAAACCGTAAACGTAACTTGTTTCTATTATCCGTTCATTACCGCGGCTATGTATCCTTACAATAAGCACTATAACGACCGACGTTATAAATTAAACCGTAAACGTAACGCACTTCTATTTCCGTTAAATACCGTGACTATGTATTCCTACACAAGATAATTATAAACTATGATCAAATGAATCAACGTAACACGATAATAAAATCAAACGTGAATTTAACACAACGTAAACAATAAGCACGTAAACGAACAGCAAAATACCTAAGTATCGATTTAAGCGAACGTGAGGAAGCCCTTCTCTGACGACAGTTGCTGATCTTCTGGACCCCGATTTGCGACTGACATCCCCTTTTATAACCTTCGTAATTGTGGAAAAATCCAGAAATTCCACAAGATTACGCTTTTTCATCCGTACCTGTTATTGCGCAGCAATAATAGGAATTGCCTTATATGGGCATGCATCCGATATCAAAGTTAAGTCTCCAAAAAGCACGAATTTGCATTCGAAAGTGAACTATATATCTTTAACCGTAAAGCTCAAAAACAAAAAGTAGCGCGCCCTGTTGCGAAGTAGCTGAACTTCTAACTAACGTTGTAACGACAAGTAACACCACTCGCCGCCAAATAACAGTGCGCCACTAACATATGGAAAACACGAAGTTGTACTCTATTTGACAACAGATGGTATTGTTAATAGCGGTGAATATTTTAGAACCACGCGAATATTCTAGATCCCGGAAATGGATTGTTGACAGAAGAACTTCCGCCCACTTTTTTTTGTCCGCTTTATTAGTAATAACGTTGTTTTTGTTCTGCACATTCCTCTGGTCGGTACCTTAGGTCGAGCCTCTCTTATTTATACTATTTTTTATGCAGTTTTTATCTTCTAAAGTGTGTTTTTCGAGATTTCGAACTATACCTACTGAACGCAGAACATGAGTTTTCTTTCTCGTAATCACACCTAACTAACATTAAATGGTTTTAACATAATACCTAGATTATCCAGGAGCCCTAATTGTGTCCCCGAAGGCCTATCATCTCCAGTGCAATCTATTGGTGCGTAGCGTACTAATGTGAACTACTCGACATGTTGATAGGTGTCGCTTTTCACTTACTAATGATTACTAATATAAACGCCATCTAACGCTTTCTGTGTCAACTATTAGCCTATGTTCAATACGTAGCTTACTTAAATCCTTCCCTCGCAACAATGTATTGTAATTAGTTCTAGATATAACCGCTAGATTGCGCTGCAACCAAATCTCTATGATGTTACCCTTTGTGTATAAGATACAGATGCTCCCCCATTACGATAGCCTTTATAATCCTACTTTATTACTTATTACAAATAGAGTTTGTATACTAAACAACAGTGTGCCTCACTGTGGTTAGTTACACCACCGCACACTTTTACAGGGCTGGGCCTCTATTCAGGTACGTTAAAACGATATCGTGTTTGACAAGTTTAAGAATCGTTTATGTCACAGTCGCCATTATTGTAAACGACATAAGAGTTACGATTCTTAAACGTGACAAACAAGATATCGTTTTAACGCACCTGAATAGAGGCCCTGGGCCTGGGTTAAAACGATATCGCGTTTGACGTGTTTTAGAATCGTTTATGTCACAGTCGCCATTATTGTAAATGACACAAGAGTTATCAAAACGTTGACAATACGGAAACACGTCAAATATAATATCGTTATTACCGTGTAGAATCCCAGCTCTAGCTTATTACAGATGAATAAAGTTCATAGTGCCAACAAAAAAACCCATAACATTGATATGTTTTTTTTAACTGTTAAATTAATAAAAACTTAGGCACTTGTCCCGCCGCTGACGATGAGTGAGAAGCGAGTAGAGCTAGAAACTAAATAAGAGTTCGCGAGCAGCGAGAAGCTTGTGTTTTAGTTAGTAGAGAGAGTCCTCGCCGGCAGTGTGAACAGCCAGCGATCAACTATTAATATATATGTCTCTTTTATTGACGTGAGATCTTTTGTTCGTTTCTTGAGCGAGAAAATATTCGATAGCCTATCGCTTCCTCGCCGGCGGTGGGACAAGTGCCTTATACGATGCCGTCTCTAACAACCTGTTTAAAATACATTCTGGTATTGACTTTTACTTTGTATTGTTTTAGGCGGTGTCCGACTCGATGTTGGTGGAACTGAAGGCCTGCTTCATGGAGGCGTACGACGACAACCAGGATGGCAAGATCGACATACGAGAGGTAGGCTCGCTTACACCCCCTAACCAAGCAGCAGTGTTCGATTCATGTTTCAATAGGGGAGGACTGAGAAGCGACGCTCAAATCGCGTAGCTGGGTCATACACAGATTTAGGTTACCGTCTTTCCTGTGGACATACCGAAAGTTAAAGTTTTTGAGGCCTAATTTTCTGGCTAAGCCGCAAAAACACCATCAGGACTGCTTTAGACCTATCATATAAAAACATAACTTATATGCACACAAGCTTTAAACTATTGACTACAGGAGAGACAACTTTTGTTTTTAAGAGTGTAAATAATAAATAAATAAATAATCACAGGATAAATGTCACACAAATTGACCTAGTCCCAAACTAAGCTCTAGGCTTGTACTATGGGTACTAGACAACGATGAACTTACTTATATAGAGAAATATATACTTAAATACATAGAAAACATCCAAGACTCAGGGACAAATACTCGTGCTCATCACACAAATATCTGTCCTTACCGGGATTTGAACCCAGGACCCCTAGCTTCTAAGGCAGGGTCACTCCCAACCAGGCTAGTGTGTATGACCCAGCTGTCAAAAAAACCCATATAAATTTAGCTCCGGGCGATAACGTTTTTCACCCCCTAAATCAAGTCCGATTTCCACGATTTTTGAATGTTATTTTTTTAATTTGTTTCTTTCCAATAAATATTTTTTTGTTTTTTTTTTTCTTTATTAAAGAGCTTGATCACATCATGATTACATAAAATCAACATAACATCTTAAGCTCTATTGAGTATCGCTAGTTTAGCCAGCTTCAATAGCGCCCGGGCCTCGTCCGACATGGGGAAGGCTAAGGCGCTATTACAGCCACCCATAACATAAAACATGTCCGTAGTGATGCGAAGTTGGCTTCTAAATGCCTCATTACGGGTACACTCCATTAAAATATGGTACACATCTTCAGGTAGATCATATTCTGAGCAATTTGGGGAAGGTATTTTTAGCATCATATATCCAAATTTGTTTAATGTAATGTGTCCGGAGCGCAGTCTCATGGCTATAACTATATCCTGTCGATTTAACAGACAGTCAATCCATGGATTGGTAGGCGGTTCTGGCTGGATCGTTTTATACCAAATACCATTTTTTCTTTGGATCTTTGATCGAAGTACTCTTTCCACAACTGGCAAGTTAATTGCTTAACTAATTTAATACAATCCGAGTATAAAGGAAAAGTACAAGGGCCAAAATACTTTTTGATGCCTAAAAACTGGTCCCTCCGAAAGAATAATTAATTTTATGAGATATTAGTGCAAAATTGCGCAAAAAGTATACTTATATCAAAGTACATTATTTTCTAACGCAGAAAACAAGATTTGACCGGAAAAATAAGTTATTTATCTCAAAATTGCAGTAACAACGTTGTAATTTTTGGTAACGCAGTCGTTCTTAGTACAAAATATTGCTGTCCTTAACACTGTGTCAAGATGTACTTAGCTATTTCTCCCAATATTTCCTAGGTGGCGTTGAATCTTAAAAGTCCTTATGAAAATGTAACATTTGAACCTTGTAACAACGCCAATAGATATTTTTTGCATTAAATATTTCATGGAATAAAAAAATATTTAGTCTGTGTCCCCAACAAAGAACAACATCGTAACTACCTTGCGTTGCTATATGAAAATAAACCTTAAAGTGAGTGTGTTACATTATATTTCACTTCATTTGGTTCGACTTATTGTAACTATTAGAACGAATGATAGCAACTGCGCGGGGGGGAGACCGCTAGCCGGATCAGTCGCGTCACAGTCGTTGAGAGAGGTGCGTGTGTTTATTGCGTGGCCGCTGAGTTACCGCTGTCGAAAGGTATGTACTGACGATATTTACATTATTATTATTTTATTATGCAGTTAGTCATGTTTAGTTTCTGTCCGTGTTGGAATATTTGCATTTTGTTACTCTTTTTTAGTGAATATTTACAACGCAGTCAAAAATTTACAACTGCGTAACTGCTACACTGCGTTACTAGAAAAAAGTAACGCAGTTGTTGTGAAGGTAACGCAGTTGTGTTTTTATTAATTTTAATGTTAGAAATACATTATTAAGACCGAAATGCAAAAATACTCTTTCTTTCTTCACAGAAAGAAGCTTCTGCACTAAATGGCGTTAACGAACGCAGAAAAGCAACGTCGTTATAGGCTTAAATTAAAGTCAGACCCTATAAAGAATGCTGAAGCCAAAAAAAAACATCTTGAAAGGTACCACGCAAATAAAAAACTTGTAAAAGATATGACAATATGACAGAGCGTGAACACAGAAATTTCAAGCGTAAATGGAAGACTGCGAACAAGAAACGACGAGAACGTCAAAAGTATGCTCAACAAATTATGAACATTACACCGGCGTCCATCCCACGGTCAGGAACTCCAGTTTCACCAAGATCTAGACGCCGAAGACAACTACGAAGAGATCGCTCTGCAGTTTACAGAAAAAAATTGAAAATTCAGGAAGAACTCGAAAAGATGAAACGGCTGTGCAATAAATACAAAAAGAGATACCAACGAGCTAAAACTACAATCAAAGACACGAAAAAGGTAAATAAGCTTAACCAAAACAAGTATTCAACGCTATCTAATGCAATCAAAGACCATTACAAAAGTTTGAAGTCAGTGAGAGAGAAGAAAGCCTTAAAACGAATTTTCCAAGGAGAAGGCATAGCCAAGTCTAAAATGAAGATTAGTCTTATACGCGAGACTTTGGGCATTGATCAGATGAAAGTGATGAAACGACAGAATAACCCTTTAGGGAAAAAGCTTCTGGTTGATAATATTAAAAGCTTTTTCGACCGTGATGATGTTTCTAGAGCTACGGCGGGTAAACGGGAAACTGTCACCTTCAAAAAAATAAAAATGCAGAAGCGTACGTTACTGGACACGATGAAAGGCCTATTTCGTTCATTCAAAAAAGAAAACCCAGAACTGAGATGTTCTTATTCATATTTCATAAAAAATAGGCCTTTTTACGTAAAACCGCCTTCAGTTGCTGGAAGAGAGACTTGCCTATGCAAGACACATACAAATGCGCAGTATATTATAGATGCTCTTCACAAAACAAGAGTCCTTGCCACCTCAAGCATGAACGAACTTATCGCTAGCACAGTATGCTCGACATATAACAAAGCTTGTATGACTGGCAATTGTAAAGATTGTAAGACAAAAGAAATTCTTAAATAAAAATTAAAAATCCAAAAACATATCAGCCTGTTCCTGTTCCTGTCATTGATACACTTAGAGAAGATATTCTTTCGTTTGAATTGGATGAGGAATCAGTCCTAGATTACATTTCTAATGTCGTTGCCGTACCTAGAAGATCATTTTATAATACGGTTTATTCCTCATTTTCTAACTCTGAAGACGAACCTTTAGCAAGCATTAGCCGACCATCGGTTTCTAATATAAACGAAATGCAGCTAATTGAAAAGGAAAATGTTCATCCTTCAAAGATATCTGACGGTGCCCATGTTTTAATAAAAGTGTCTTCTGTCAAAGACAAACACTACACTTACCTCGGCGTTGCTAAAAGTGAAGTCGATGAAGAAGGAGACGTAAAAATTATGTTTTACAAGATGGTAGATAAAACTGGCAAAAGATTCAAAGCAGTGGAGACTGATATTTCTTATGAGCCTTACGATAATATCTTGGAAATTGTTCCTAACCCTAAAGTTGTCGTAAAAGGTAAAAGGGTATATTTTCATTACGATGAAGCAATTAACGTATATGAAAAGTAAGACTGAATTATTTGTATTAAATTTACTAAGTTTGTTGATTTTGAAGTAATTTGAGTTACTTGATACTATATCACGTAATAAGAAGTAAAATTTTGTTTTGTTTTATCATTATAACAGATCTCTATAAAAAGTACAAAGTATAGTATGTAAGAAAATACTACTGTGTTACTAAGTTTACTACTGCGTTACTTTTGTGTCCCTCTGATTATTGTAGTTTTTTCAGTAACACATGGGCTGCTAGTGATCTTAAATGCCTTAACCTTTTATGTACGTATTATTAATCAAAAGTGGAAGGTTATGCCATTAGATGGTATTAAATATAAGTTGTTTTTTGTTATTAATAGGAAAGTTTAAGTTTTAAAATGACATTTTAGTAACGCAGTAATCTTAATTATAATTAATACTCCATGAAACTGATTATTTCTGTGATTTTACTTACTAAGAGCTAAATGTAGGCGTTACAGTTTGAAACTGACATATTGAAAAGTCTGATTGTGCAATTTTAATTAATAAAGTTAATTTTGTAAAAAAGTAACGCTGTTGTTTAATTTCTTGACACCTTGACATATTAGTTGCCAGAAATTAAATAATCTCATTAAAATTATCGCTGCAGAGGTATGTATATTATAAATCAAACTATAACTTATCTATATTAACCTAAAAATACAAAGAAATTTAATATTTTATTTTTATTTTTTATCGAAATTTGTATGTTCGGATTAGGCATTAAAAAGTATTTTGGCCCACAACACATAATGCCGTCATAGCACGCCTGTTTATCTGCTTTTTCACTGCCATCTTGGTTAGGAAAACATTTAGACCTAGTTTATCATAATGTCTAGAAAATATTCAAAACTCGTAAAAAATTGACAATATTTAAGGGACGAAAAACGTTATTGCAGTTTTTATGGGTTTTTTGCTTCACATTCCTCTTAATAGGTTTAGGAATAAGATAGCTAAGTGAAATCACTATAGAGGCAAACCATTTGAGTCAGGTTGGCAACGCATTTACAGTTCTAGGAGTAAAGTCTTGAGAATGCATCTATTCGGAAGCCTATGTGCTCATATGTATGACCTCTCCTTGCTATTAGAAAAAACTAGCAAAAAGGGATCCGTCTCAGTCCTCAGGGTTAGGGTTGTGTAATTATATCATTAAGCCTCGAAGCCTACCACCAAGGCTATAATTGCATCAAGATGACCACAACAACATAGAAGCAACGTGGGCTAAAACAAGTTAAAATTAATAGGTCGTATACGAAATTTTGCCGATTTAGTTTCTTTCGTGATTTTTACATTTATAATACTGCTTTTCTATAAGTTTTAATGCACAACATGAAATATAATTTCAGTTATGATCGAATAAATGAGTTACGAATGAATTACATATAATGATGTTTTTATTTTGTCGAGTATTATAATGCGAGATCTAAGTTATTTTAAAACATTATAAATGTTGCTTTGTTTTCATACTTTGGATGTTTTTTTATGGTAATGAATTGATTTTGAACTGAAGTTTATTACTGTTATTTTAATTTTATGGACGAGAGTTTTAAGTAGCCGAAATCAAAAACAATTGTTTGCCCATTTTCTATAAAATTTTACCAAATTAATTATTTTTTACACATTTGTTTTATATCAAGGTGGTAAAAAAATAATCATAAATTTTTTAAACGACTTTTAAAGCAATAAATTGTAATTTTTTCACAACTTTTAGACGTCAAAACGATTCGACAATATGCGATATTCTAAACCAGTTACAGCAAAATTCACAAAACAGTCGCCCGTTCCAGGTCGATTAATCAAAATAAAATATTAAAAACAAAAAAGTAGCTCATACATTCGTTAAAAATCGAAATTATCTTTCGTGTGGCGCATTAAAATTTGTAGAAGTAAAGTATTTCAACTGTAAAATCACGTGAATCAGCGAAATCAGCAAAATTTCGTATACGGCCTCTTAAACCTCAGTTAGAATCCATATTTTTATCCATTGGCCAAATTAGCTTAACGAAAAAAAGGTGTAAAAAAGGTGTTATGTTATAACATAACAATTTTACTTGTATAAACAACGAAATGTATTTTCCTTACACAAAATGACTGACTTCTCAATGAACAGATTTGTGTAAGGAAAATAAATATTGGTGATTCTATCAAGTAAAAGTGTTAGGTACGTTACAATATAATAATCTTACCACTTATTTTGCCGGTGAGTGTAATAAATGCGAAAGTGTGTTTGTTGGTTTAAATCGATTTCGATGAAATTTGGTATGGAGATAACTAAGGTCTCGGGGACGTAGGATACTTTTTATTCCGGAAAATTGGACAGTTCCCGTGGGAATAGCGAGTCAATTATTTATACGTGGATGGAGTCACGGGCAACAGCTATTGAATGATAAAACCTGGCGAGTGTGAGTCGGGCCCAAACTTTACTTAAATTTAATTAAAGAAAACGCTGTTGGTAATAGCGTGGTGGTATGTAAATAGTATGTGATTTTTATCCAATAAAATATGAATATAAATATTTAATATTAGGCGCGAATAAATCGGATACGACTTTAAAGGTTTTAGTGATGATAGTGCTCTTTGCAGGGTCCGTCCGGATCACTACCACAATCTTATCCATTAACCACCCGCCAAGCAACAGTGTTCGCATTACGGGGATAAGACAACCGGTGAAATTACTAGCATAGAGGCATCTTAGTCCTCAGGGTTGGCAATGCGTTTGAGGTCTTAGGATTATAGTCTTGACAACTCAAATGTCTATGGGTCTCAGATTCCACTTACCATCAGGTAGCCTGAGTGCTCGTGTGCCTTCTCCTAATCATAAAAAAATATCATAACTATTGCATAAACTGACTTAAAATTGTTTTGTCTTAAAACTGCAAATGTCTTCAACTTGTCTGTTCTTGGGGTTTCAAGATCCCGTTTGTACCATCAGGGCAGAGGCCAATAAGAGCTGTTATAATGTTGACAATACGATAACAACCTCACCATCCCACCTCAACTATTCTGTTTGACCTAGTGGTTGACTGGTAGAGAAGGCCTTAAGCATTAAGTCAGCCATTTCTCCTTACTTTTTGTGCTGTACATACATACATAACATCACGTCTTCAAGTCAGAGCTACAAAAATACCGACAAATTTAAAAAGACTTCTTGATAATTCTATAACCACATTTTGCACAAGTAGGCTAAGATGTTTACTAGTGTATTAGTGAAAGGTTGCAAGCCCATCGCGTTATATTACTACAAGCCCTTATTCCCTTAGTCGCCTCTCACGACATCCACGGGAAGACATGGAGTGGCACTATTCTAACCCGGCAACCACACGGGGCGCTGTAAATAAATAAGATGTCAAAAGCAATATTGTTTTCCCCAGGTCCAGGTGGCCTGTTTGCTCGTATTCCATCTGATCTTATTTGATTTCGTTAGATTGTGCATAAAACTGTATCACCACGTTGTTCCAGCTGGCGCAACTGCTACCGATGGAGGAGAACTTCCTACTGCTCTTCAGGTTCGACAACCCCTTGGAGTCGAGCGTCGAGTTTATGAAAGTAAGTTCTCTATAAACATAACACTGCCGTCCAAAAGAAAACGGTAGTCAATGTGCGCTACTGCATTTTAACTTTGGACGGCAGAACGGTACCCTTATAGCTTGTTCGCTTAGATAGTGTCGTCGTCTTTGTACCGCGCCGCCTTAGCACGCGCCGCCTTTTGTCAAAGGATGCCGCCGCGTAAACAAAGCATGCGAGCTTTATCTTTATTATTCAGAAATTAAATTAGTATTTTATTACAATAACACATTTAACAGAATGTCTGTTTAATAAAAAAGGAATATTATGCCTACGCATTCGAATCCTCTAAGAACATCTTCATATCTTGCACGACTTTTTCTCTGGAAAAGGCATAGTTAGTCAACGAAACTATTATAATGAGCCAGCAATGTCTTCTAGTTTTTAAACGGTTTTGTTTTGTGTTTGTTTGTGGCTGTTTAGCTTAATGACATTGATATTAGTTGATTCTTAAAAGGCTTTCAAACCCATAATTGATGATGATATCCCTAAAAGGGCACTGAAGAGGCACCATGTATTTTTGAGCAAAGTGTGGAATACCATTAAGGAATTACTATTAAAAAACCTCGAACCGGAATAAGGAGGGAATTACGCGATATATTTTGCATATTATTCTCCATACAAAAAAATAGTTTCAAATTTGTTTTTTTAAGGCACCTAGTCACACCTTTCCTATAGAGACGCGCCACTAAGCGAGTGTCACTTTTGTTATTGGCTATGTCTCATAATCTTTGAGTACTGTCAAATCGTAATTGCTCCCGCGATAACGATCTATGATACTAATATATAAAGCTGAAGAGTTGGTTTGTTTGCTTGAACGCGCTAATCTCAGGAAATACTAAACCGATTTAGATGAATTTGGCATGGAGATAACTAAGGTCCCGGCGAAGGACATGGGATACTTTTTATCACGGATAATTAAACAGCTCCCGAGGGAATAGCGATAAACGAGGTATTAGACATAATATAGACGACACTATCAAATTGTGATTTAATAGTGTCGTCTACATACACATAGGGGGAGCGGAAAACTAATTCTACGCGTAGTAAGTCACGGGCGTCTTCTAGTAATAAATTTAATCACCACCACTATAGACCAAACTTGGCTGGTGTAACCTGCCCACTATTTCACCAATCGACCATGACATAGTTGACAGGCAACAGGTGACATTGTCAGGATGGTAGAACAAGGGGCTGATGTACAATTTAACATGTCACCTCTTAAGTGAGATTAAAAGACATTCGAATCTTAAAACTACTTATTTCTATCTCACTAATTCCTTACGTTATTCTATGAAATTCATCACATTTGATTGTGTGAACTAATGTTTCAGTGTAGCAATATCGATGGATGTTGTTTCAGATATGGCGTGAATACGACACAGATGGCAGCGGGTACATAGAAGCCGACGAGCTCAAGGTAAATTCATTAATTCACCCATTCATTAACACCAAGAGACAAACTGACACAAATCGACCTAGTCCCAAACCAAACTAAACTCGAGGTTTGTACTATGGCAGTCGAGTTCAGAAAACACTTTAGTACCTTGTCTATTTAACGTCATATTTAAACTGCCATATGAAATTTTCACAGCGATTAAAGTGTATACATATTTTTGAACTCGACAGTACATACATACTTAAATAGTGAAATACTAGAATACATAGATAGCATCTAGACACATTTATGTTGGGTATTGAAGTTAATTGGACGATTTATTGATTTTTATTCCCACTGAAAAAAGATACACAAAAATGTTGCTGTTAACGAATAACACGTTTTTAATTGTGTGGTCCTAGTGAAAAAGGGTAAAAAGTCGACTTAACTTTTAATAAAAAAAGGTACCTACATGCATGTGCCTTAAACCCTTTTTCACTTAATCTGTAGAAGACTTAATTATATAGGGGTACGCATCATAATATATAAAGTTCAAAACACATAACACATAATGGTCATAAGTCATAAAATAATAATGGTTTTATTTCTAAAACCGTAAAGTTTTCAGGATTTTTATAAAACCAACCTATCCTAACCTAATGGGTTATATTCTATGTAATGACCTCTTAAATAATCCTGAAATGTTTACGATTTCAGAAATAAAACCATTATATATTATGAACAGTATGTATTTTGAACTTTATAGATTATGATACGATCGCCTTATATAGCCTTTTTACTCGCACCCCAGATTTAAGAAGTAATTTTTAGTCCTAAGGTTATATTTATCGCAAATCATAACGTGCTTTTTTAAGAAACGGTCACCTTTTCAGTTTTTTTTTATAAATCATTGTTAACCTCCTAGTTTTGTCTACACTTTACGTATTTAAGAAATTCCGAAAAGTTTACCATTCCAGCGATATACAAATCACACATACATACATACAAACATAACATCACGCCTTCATTCCCAGAGTGGGGTATTCAGGGCGACAGAAATACCAATACAACGTGTTACAAAACAATCCGTAAAAAAGAAATTACGAAAGTAGTGTCAACCCTAGTATACTGTATACCTAAGATACTGAACTGACGTCATTTAATAAGGGTTGACACTACTTTTGTAATTTATTTATTACGGATTATTTTGTAACACGTTGTATATCTCAAAAAAACTTGTTTATAATTCTATAACCGCATTTTGCACAATCGGGCCAAGAGTTTACTAGTGTACAATTTATGACTATCAACAATTATGTCGACAATTGATATTATGACAAAAAAATATGCGAAACAGCTCCCGTACGTGGTACGTAGGGTGATCACACCAGTGTTGGACACTTTAAGCGGTCAGGCACCAATAATGGACACTTTACTCTTAATTAAAAGATCATAAAGTTATAAATTGATTGTTGCAAAACAAATGAATAACCTTTATTGTGTCTAAAATAAGAGTCACGTGTCCATCATTGGACCTTGTCCATTACTGGTCCGATCACCCTATAACGTTATGACTGTGACTAGTAAAGACTAAGTATAGGAAAACGTGACGAAGTAAAAATATTAATACTATTAAACTTCTTATTTTTGTGAGAAATGAAGAAACTCTTTTCAAGCTCTCATTAATATGGCTCCAGCCGAAAAATAATCAACTACGCTTTGCGGTATAACCGACCAATTAAGTTGTTTACCAATTTTGGACCTTAATCTCATAGTCACACTCACAGGACTCGAAGAGTGGTAAAGGAATATCTTGGTTAGTTGTAGCGTCTCATGCTGAAGGGCAATTCTTTGGCGTTTCAACCGCCCGTCATTGTTGTCTTCAATATATTGACCAAAATAATGATAGCTACGAGCAAATTTTGATGTAACTAGAAGCAGTACTAGGTATAGTTTATAATTCTTGTAAATTAATTAAAGAAGTGTTAATTATATCTGAAATAATATGCAAAGACAACAATGACGGCGGTTAAAACGCCGAAGAATCACCCTGAAATGGTTGATAATACAGGGATTCCAAAGCCCTTAAGGTGGATTCTTAATAAATAGTGATGGCTATTCGAAAAGGTGACGTATAGTATGATTGAAATGTTCGTGCTGGAGCAGCTGACAGCAGTCACGGAAGCCTTTTATATTATGTATAGATACATATGTATACTGTACACAATTACAGCGGCCGGGCTAACGACGTCCGTTTCAGAGATAATGACTGCGATCCCACAATACATATAACTTGGAATAACTACGTGTTGGGGCTTTGTCCGATATAACTCACGAGACAGACACCCGAACGCATTTCTACTGCGTCAATTGTATATCTGTCTTCTTTTTACAAGATTTTATTTAACTGGCAATGTTAGTATGTTCGTTTGTACCACTATCCTCTGTTGTAATGGGCTCAAATTTAGAATCCATAATAAATGTACCCGTTACTATGATATATTATGGTATCTAAGACGTTATTTTGGCATTGGAATGAAGTTCATTTTACGCCGAGCGTTCAGGATAGAGCTGTAGCAGTTATTTACCTACTGCTAACGGGTGTACATTTATTATGGAGCTCTGTCCATTGCCCTAATCGTAAACTGAACTGCATAGCTATGTCATAATAACCCCCCAGGGCCCGTAGCGTGGTCGCCTTTATCGATGTGGATAAACGTGGATAACACGTCTGTCACTTTCTGACCAGTATGTCAGTGCGAGAGTGACAGATGTGTTATGTACATCGATAAAGACGACCATAATACGGGCCCGCATTATGATGATCGATTATAGCGATGGATAAAGCATCCGTCTCTCTCGCGTTGTACCAGTAGTTGCCAGAAAGTGACGGATGTTTTATCCACCGTTTAGTCACGCGATAAACACGGCCATTTCAACCCCCTGATAATTATGTAGTCGGAAGGTAGCGACGCAATCTCCGTTATAGGTACTTAACGTAGACCCGCCAAAAATGATTTTTTTGACAGATACTTCTCATCTCACAGATAATAAAATGTTTGTTATTCATAGAGTTTTTGTCCCAAAAAATAAAATAAGAATTTTGAGCACTACAGAACCAATCGGTTATCATCAATACGAGCACATACACTAGGTGAGCATTTCTCTTTTTTTTTGCCAATATAAGTGTAATCGCCAGATTAAAAAAAAATGCAGGTAGGTAGAGAACAAACTATGCAATAATTAAATAATATTCTAATGTGTCCCAAAATATTTGTATGGAAATTTCCTTTTGTGTTACCGATATTCATACGATTTTGGTAACACAAAAGGAACTTTCCATACATTTTTTTCGGGACATATTAGAATATTATTTATTTCTTGTATAGTTTGATGTTCTCTACCTGCATTTTTTTTTTAAATCTAGCGATGTCGCTCAAAGTGGCAAAAAAGAGAAATGCTCAAGTACCTAAATTCTGCTAAAATTAACACATTCAAAAAATATTTCTAATCTTAACGTGACATATTTCCTTGAACCATCACGTTACGTGACGAACAAATCTTGCTTGTCGGCTAATCCCTTTACGTTTAGCCGGATTTAATTAAAGCCACGCTTATAGCATTAATTATTAAACTCTTGACGGGTGACAGCGCAATTCGGAACCGTCCCGGGTCGGGGCCAACGCAAAAAGCGTGTTAACGTCGCGCTCCCCGGCCGGGGAAGGGTTAACGGTTCTAGCGGTATAGTAGAAGTATCCTGTCCCGTCTCGATAGTGAAGATATTAAATTAGACACTTTTTAAGAAATGAAGATGTATAATATGATTAAAAAATTTAAAAATACAGAAAAATAAGCAGGAGGGCACCGACACGAGATCTCGTGTCTGGTGCCTATCGAAATTATTTGCGAACTGACTAATGGATCGGAAATCACAAAAATAATCAATAATTTTGAATTTGGAAAGATTTAGATGGTAAAGAAAAAGTGGCCAGGAACGTAAAAAAAGGAGGTTTGTAACAACCTCGTTACAATACCCGGGCTGGCTTGGAAAGAAAAATCCTGAGCTTGGAGTGAAGGATTTTTCTTTTACATTCTTAACTTATAAAAAAAAAATGAAAAATGATCTTAAATTAAATGGTGGTGGTTGAGATGAAAGATGCGGTGAGTGAGGTGAGAATGAAATATATAGTGGGTATGTACAGTGGGAAGCAATCTATTACTTTCATTCTATTCCTTTCATTCATCCTTCATTCATAGTTATGGTCGCATATATCGCAGCTCATAACATCATTCAAGTAGAGTATTCTCTTATTTTTGCAGAGATATACTCCATAGAAGGTCCCGTAATAGTGTAGGCTTTTTTAAGATCAGTCACCAACCGCTGATGTAGTCTAAGATGATAAAGTACCTATATACAAGTATTATATAATAAAAAAAAGTTTTCTCACTCAGAGAAACCTGACGTACATGTTGACGTACGTACAATATGAGTAATTAACCACTTCTGGGTTAGAAAAGAATGCATGACCTGAGGCTTATTTAGAGAGTAGTCAGCCGCTCTAGAATAAAAAGTTAACGTGTAATTAGATGAGGGAGTAGATACGAAGCAAAGTACATAGTTAAGAACTATGAAGAAGAACTAAGAGTGGTAAGGCTCTTAGAAAAATATCTATATTATTAATAGTTCATGACCTGAGGCTTATTTAGAGAGTAGTCAGCCGCTCTAGAATAAAAAGTTAACGTGATTTTGCTCTAATAATAGAACAAATTCAAGAAATGAAAATAATGCTTTAGTGAATGAGCGTGAAGAGATAATGATACTTACATTAAGACTTTAAATTATAAATTATACCTAATTAGAGAGAAAGAGAAAAGTATTTCGAGTGATGGGTATTTATATTAAGGTACGTTAATGTTAAGGTTTGATGTCTTTTGGTCTTGTTTCTACCAAATTGGTCAATTTTTGAGAAAGGAGGTCTAAATCTGTTAATGGTTGGACAGAGACTGCTGACTGGTAAGAAGATGATAGATTTGACGTTTTATTGTCATAATCTTTTCGACATTGAATAAAAATTTCAGATATGTTTTTAAATGCATCTAATGTATTTTTAGTGCATTCTGTTGTAATATCGACTCGATCTATGCGATGTTGCAAATGGATCAAGTATGTTGCTATTTTTTCACGATGAGAATTACTTAAATGTAATGTGGCAATTCGAGAAGAAATTAAAGAAAGACTGCGTTCAATCTCATCGATATCTTGCTCTGAAGAATAAGGGCTTTGAGAAATTGATTCTGTGGGGCTGGATTCAAGGATTAAAGATAACTGTCGGCGTAGTTCGTCGGCAGTTGACGAAGTCGTGACTTTATCTTATTTCAAAATAAATATATTAATAAAGTGTTTATATTATTTATTTATAGTTTGAGTAATGTATGTCAGTGAGTAGCCAATCTTGAAAATCCAGTGACCTCTAGATAGGCGGCATTAAATGCCCTAGTAAGTCACCTTCAAGACAAAAATTGGTATGTTGGATACACCGAGGATATGCTCCTACGGTACTGCCGTAAGTGTTACCAGTCACAAAGCACAAGTGTCTCGATAAGAGATAATCACGAGTGAATGTTTTCAGTTATGCTAGTTCCAATGGAACCGGGATTGTATATTTGTCTGAATATGGGGTGATTTCTTTTTGAATAGTGTACTGTTTGAGTTTTGTATAGAGTTGTGATTAAATTAAGTGTGTTGTATGTATAAATATTATAGTCCTGAAAACGAAAAAAAAGAACACAAGCAACACACACTTACCTTTACCCACACAACATACACACTATGAAAAGTAGGGAATTAATGAATTAATGAATTATGAGGAATTTCGTTCTTGTTGAATGCTAAAGTAGGGTATAATAAATAATTATTACAACAACACAAAATTATCACTGAATTAGTAACTAATAGTCTGATCTTGATGTTGTAAGCTGTTTTTGCTGTTCGCTGAGGTCGTTGCTAGAGTTACTGCCGTTGGTGCTGCTATTCGCTGCTGTCGCTGGTAGTTGTTGCTGCTGGTAACGGTGTTTCTGTTGTTGCTGCTGCTGGTATTGTTGTTGCTGATGGTTGGTTGGAGGTGGTAGTTGGTAGATATGGTATACGCTGGTTCGATTGATCGATTGTTACCGGAGAGCCATTTCTAGCGGTATAGTAGAAGTATCCTGTCCCGTCTCGATAGTGAAGATATTAAATTAGACACTTTTTAAGAAATGAAGATGTATAATATGATTAAAAATTTTAAAAATACAGAAAAATAAGCAGGAGGGCACCGACACGAGATCTCGTGTCTGGTGCCTATCGAAATTATTTGCGAACTGACTAATGGATCGGAAATCACAAAAATAATCAATAATTTTGAATTTGGAAAGATTTAGATGGTAAAGAAAAAGTGGCCAGGAACGTAAAAAAAGGAGGTTTGTAACAACCTCGTTACACGGTTATAGGTGACAGCTAGTCGAAGGTTATTAATTACTGAGCAATAATTGGAAAAGACAATACTTTTACAATGTACCTAGGTCTAAACATTCACAAAATCATTACAAGGCTTAAAAATAATACTAGCGTCAATGGGTGCGTTATAATACATAATGTTTGATTTTCAAATTACGTGATATTCAAACAATACCGAGAATAAGATACTCTTCGTGACCATTGTAATTTTGTTACTTAAGATTTTTTCGTAATATATTAAACAGTGTTTTTAGAAAATGGCGCGTTAACTTACTTAATGTTTATTCATAATTAATATATTTCTGTATCGTTTTCAGAATTTCCTCCGAGATTTGCTAAAGGAAGCGAAAAAAATCAACGATGTGTCCGAAGACAAACTTATAGAGTATACTGACACTATGGTAATGCAAAAAATATGATAAGATTTTATAAAACAAATACATTCAGGAGAAAAAATATTAAGAGTATTAAAATTGCTATTTTTATGAGACATAATCACTTTCAAAACTTTTATTAAAGTTGGCTCCAGCCGAAGAAGACTACTACGCTGTATAGTAGACCAATAAAATTCTTATTCACTTTAAGATCTTAATGTAATTAACACTCAGGAGTCGAAGAGTGGTAAATTAGTATCTTAGTCGACTATACTGTTGTAACATCTAGTGATAAAATGATTGATCAATTTGATCATACACGCATTCCAAAGCCCTTAAGGTAGATTCTCAATGAAGCTGCACGCCATTAAATAGTTACTATAACAACAGGGAACATGCATGAAAAACAGAATTGAATTTCATTGACACGATTTAGGAGAAAATATAAAAAAGCACATAAAACTTAATACTTACACTAAGTTTTGACCCGTTTATTAAGATTTTTTATGAAAACAAAACGTAGGTTTAGATGTTTTTTTCGGAATCCTCATTTTAATTTAGGTAATATTTTAATTCAATGATGTTGGCTTAAACATAGTAATTTATGCAAATTTCTTTATAAGGTCCGTATATTTTAAACATAGAACAACAGCTGTGACGTTATTCCTGTCGTCGATTTTGTGTAGTGTTGTTGTATTGGGTCTGAACTATGACTTTTTAAAGCTTCATATCTTATGAAAAAATAACACAACAATTGTTTCGCGAATACAGTTATCCTTCTCTTTCATAGCACTTTCCAGAGAGCTTAAGAAAAAAATATGCATGTTCTCTGTTTTAAGAATTTTATTCATAAAAATAACCTTTTTTAATAATTATAAAGTTGTATTTCATTAGCTCAGTAGCTTTTCAACGTTACGATATCTTCTATACAGGGTAATTTTTTAATAGGTGCACAAATTTTAATATTTGCTTCGCTATTGTTAATCAATAACACATATTATGTTATTTTTACTCTAGCTTAAAAAATATTAGAGATATTGCCGATTCAATGATTCCACTAACTTAACGATATTCATGGACCCTCTAATGCAGGGGTGCGAGGAGAGGGGAGTGTTGTTAAGTAAGTTAATAAATGAAATTTCAAATTTAGAATATCAGTAGGAGAGGGCCTTGTTGTCTGATAAGCTGTACATGAAATAACAAATTTCGAATATCAATACAGTGTATCGCATACCTACAGCTTGACAACCCATGTCATCATTTCTAGTGTGGCTTTGTGTCCACACGAGAAGGTAAAAGAGAAATAATTTGCAACAAAAAAATATTTTTTTGAACTCGTTTTATTGTCGTAATATATTATATTAACTATACAAAATCATACGTTAAAACTTGTGCACTGATAAAAAAATTACCCTGTATTTTAAGATTACTTTATGAGAAACAAAATTGGCTTAAGAATTTTAGCACAACTTATAGATAAAAATTAGACTGTTTTTTTTTTCAGCTCCAAGTATTTGATTCTAACAAGGACGGCCGACTGCAGCTGTCTGAAATGGCTAAGTAAGTAATTGTTGGATGCCAAGTGGATGGTAAGAGAGACGAAACCGATCGCAACAAGCAAATATGAGACACATTACAACGGCGCTACCACCTATGCAAAAGAGTAACAGTTGTATAGAAAAGTAGATACTTCCATTTAGTGAACCCAACGGATTTCTAGGCCATTATGAAACTATTTCAAAGTGAATAAATTTAAGTCCTGAGAGACTTTTTACCATTTGAGTTTATTATTAGTTAGTTAATAATAAAGGCAAATGTTTTAACTATTCGTATTAAACGTTACTTGTGCGAGTTAATTCCGTGCATGGCGTGAATAACTTGATAAGTCGAGATTTAAAGTTAATGAAATTTGTACACATACATACACTTAACACCACGCCTTCATTACCAGAGCGGCGTAGGCAGAGCTACAGAAATACCAACAACTCTAAAAAGACTTGTTGACAATTCTGTAACCACATTTTGCACAAGTAGGCTAAGTTGTTTACCAGTGTATTAGTGACAGGTTGCAAGCCCATAGGCCAACAGTACTACAAGCCCTTATTCCCTCAGTCGCCTCTTACGACCTCCACGGGAAGACATGAAGTGGCACTATTCTAACCCGGCAACTACACAGGGTTAATGAAATTTGTATTTAGAACAAATTGCCTACAGTTCAAATTACTTCATTATTTTTCAACGAGTTATCAATTTATTCACGCCAGCCACGGAATTTTACGCTGAATCACAATGATGGCTTTTTTAAAGACTATAATTTCCTACCAACATTACTGTTGAACCATTGAGAACTATAGAATATTGGTTTTAAGGGGTCCGTACCAGGTTAGAACCGTAACTCGTCGATCATAGACAATAGTCTACATTGACACTTTGCCCACAGACTGCTTCCTGTCAAGGAGAATTTCCTGTGCAGACAGGTGTTCAAGGTACGTTTCCCGCCACAACCAATCGGGTATCTTATCCCTGATGAATTACGTATACAGCTAGATAGTTTTTAGAATGTACTTTGGGAAAGTTATACTGTATACAATATTTGAATTGAATAAGAGAAATAAAGAAACAGGTTTCGTTTAACTATATGGCCTGCCTGAAAATACAACGCACGATTGTGGACTTTACCAGTGAAGCCACCAATAGAACCTTAACGATGTAAGCAAATCACAAGAAATAAGTAAACTGATAACCAAGCCAAACTGATATATTCGGTTTGTATACAATTGGGTACGCAGAATTTACATTTCATTGAAAGGCATTTTCGCTTCACCTGTAAATTTTTTTGGTACCTAGTCCCAAGTTAACGTAAACTATGTAATTATAATTAATTTTTAAGTTATCATTAAAACATCGATGAAACGATAACGTATTTGTTTATAAAACTTAAAATTAATACGTTAATTTAGTTCATTGATTTAAAATGGATATGTGTAAGGGTCGATTAAGTATGAAGTTACGTGAGGTTTTAAAAGTTTTCTACAGTGATTGAACGGGAAAAATCTTATGATGATTAGCTATGATATAGGCGGTTAAAGTGTTTATACCTACTAAAATTATCTAAGACGGCACCAATTGACTTTAAATAGAAAATTAGTTATTACTTGTTGTTTTTCATGTTTGTAGTACTTAACGGCTTCGGAGCACACTGAGCATGGTCCGACAAGCTCTTGCCTGGTTTTTAATTAATAACATTCTGTTTTTTATCTACCTAGTACCTTTACTTTGTTGATTTAAATATACATATAATACGACAGGCAAGTTCATACCTATTGAAACCGCACCGTATCGACCCTCTCAACCCTACGTAGATAGCCCATTTATATATGGAAAGGACTCGCATATGTACATGAAAATTTCTTTACCAGCGCAATAGAATTTCCATACTCAATCGACCCTCATCTTTGAATTTATGAAAAATGCGTGCGTGGTTTACCTAAATGTACGAGAAGAAGGAACACTATGTAATTTTAATAAAACGCACAGTTTCAAACACTATGCTCACTATGGTAATAATGCTGTACAGCTACAAATAGAATTAAGGAATGACTTTCAGTGTTATCACTTTCACTTGAGCATAAGGCATGAATAGTATTGGTACAGAATCGTAGACGTCACTTTTGTATCAAATTCGTAAGACAATTTAATTAAGTACTTAAATAATTATCAAAATGTAGTTGTTAATTTGCGATCGTATGTAATGTTTTTTTTTCATCTGCATCAAACACGACGTCTAACATGGTATCATAACATGGAGTTAACGAGATGCATTCTGAAAAACTTGGCACTTAGCGACCTCGCAACAAACTTACCTACGTCACTAGAAATACAAAACGGGTTTTTTATTCGAGGATTCGTTGTTAAGTTGAGATCATTGTTTCTAGTGATGGACAATTTGGCAGTTGACAATTAAGTATCATTCAGTAAGTTTTGACATCTTACTTTGAATAGGCTAACGCCAGAACAACACCTGCAAGTTGTGCTAATATTTCGAGAATAATGGTTCAATTCGCACAACATACCAAGCAATACGTCCATTTTACGGTCGACAAAATCGTTAATTCGAGCAAGTTATTGAGTTTTATTTTCGATTTACTTTTTATGAGAATACGTTGAGTCACTTGTGTTCACCGATGAACCTGACATTGGATAACTTTTGAAGTTAACCTTCGTTGCTTATTGCTGGTATACGCCCCAAGTTACTTCTTAAACTGGTTGAAAATGTAACTTCCCGATCGTGCTTCTCCCGAACCAGCCGTGATGCCTATTAAACCGATATCATAAAAGATAATATAGCTAATTATCTTTTAAATAGAGCTAAAACTACGACCATTAACACAATTTAAAAGAGTTTAATTAAAAAAAAAAACTATACCTCTAAAATACACCCATTTAGTAGGTAGGTTCGCAGAATGAAACTTATCCAGCCCCACTCGTTATCTGTGTCACGATTACATACATATTTTTTAATTAGCTTTAAATTTTATTCGATAATTTTAATAATCAGATTATCTTGTCTTACGAAAAGTTTAATATCACGCATCTGTCTCATTCTTCCTTCGTTTTCATTTTCATTTAAGAATAGGAACCTCTGAATCCACCACACATTTCATTAGTACATTTTCAAGTTTACATAAACATTGGCTTCATACATTATTGGTAAAAAAATGGCCGCCACATAACCTTAAACTTTACATAACAAGTTGGATCCATCGCAGATATTCTACCTAATTAGTTTTTACAATTACAATCAGTCCGTAAAACAAGTCCACATTTTACTTTGACGACTTGCACGTTAGACGTGTTAAGGAAGTAAAAATATTCTGGCTAATCAAAGATTATTGATTTAATACATTTTACATGTAGAACATTATCACATCACACATATAGCATTTATTTGTAACTTACTTAACATGGAAAGAAAAAAAGGAATTACCTATTTTTACAAAAAAATCCATTATAGCTGTTAAGAACCATGGATAGATATTACTAACAAGACTTCTAAGTACACATAACAAATACTAGGCATAGTTTAGCAAAAAAGAGTTTTGAAAAACGACTGGGCTTCGCTTCTCGGAGTGTATTCCGTATAATTGGCTTGGCCTCATTATTTAAATTTTACACAATGGCCATAGATTAAAAAGGGATTCACAACACAAAGCCGAGTAGCAAGACGGAAAAGCGTTCGTCCAAATCGCACAAGACGCGTTATTTTTTTTACTGTAAGCATGCATACAAGTTCACTATGATAGCGAGACAACTTTTTACGAGTTTCGTTATAAAAACAAATCACTTAAATAATTTCTTAAATATTTGTACGTTCGAAACAAAATCTACATTGTGAATCGACCATAATGGCGACGCCGAGTCTAACACTTTTTGCTGGCTATGCTAACACAGTTTTATCTTGCTTGGTTCTGTCATTTTGTTTGCCTGTGTGTCTTAACCTAACACTGAGCTTGGTTGCACTCCGCACTCTAGGAGGGCATAGAGGGGATAGAGGTGAGTCACTGAGTCACTGTTAATAAAATACTCAAGTACTTTTGCACTTTAGGTACTTTGATGCACATTTTGTATTTGTTTGTTCGACGATTATTTTTGGAAAACGTTTTCAGTCCAATAAAAAGGCAGTCTGCGAAAGTTTTACTGTAGAATCCGTTGATAAATCATTTAGGTTTTTATTTAATAATTAAGTAAACCACCTTAGAACCCTATCACAGAAAATCGTAATTTAATCTGGGAGAGATGTGATAATGACAACTTTTTAAACTGAGATTGTCTTAGACTGAGCAGCTGAGCATGAACTTTAAAATAATTGAAAAGGAAAAGTAAAACCATGATACCTATCCAAACATTCAAAAATAATCGTTGAACGAATGAAAATTGTAAACACAGACTAACACTTTAGAACCTTGAATTACTTCCACAATTATATATAGGTTATAAATACCACACCCGTTTGTTTGTTTTTAATGAATTACTGCTACATTATTTTGTTTTATAATTAATGTCAACTTGCCTTTTAATGAATGTGTGACACTCTAATATTTAAACACTACCACAGGGAGCAACGAAATTGACGAAGGACGACATCGAGAGGGTCTTTTCTCTATATGACAGAGTGAGTATGTTCACCATTCACTGTTCAATGGGAACAGTTCAATGTCATTCATTTATTGAATGATTTCAGGACAACAACGGTTCCATCGAAAATGAAGAGCTGCGTGGTTTTCTTAAGGATTTATTAGAATTAGTAAAAAAGGTTAGTATCTCACAGTTTCGTATACTTTTCTGCTATATTGAACTTCTAGCATCATGTGTTTTTTTTTTATATTGGTTTTCAGTTATTATATCGAACTTTTGGGCAAAAGGTACAGTTTAAAATTAAACTTTAATAAAAGTAGTAGGTATAGTGCAAGAGGATTTATAAACTCCATCAGGCTTGGTAGACTCTCATAATTCGGTTAGACTCTCATAAGAACATATTATAAAAGTAAGTGAGAAAGAAATACAAACCCTTGTAAGCAAAATAATACCTGTGCACGGGATTCCCTCTTCGGAAACTAGACATATTTGTTTAAAAGTTACTTCGCAAAACTAAAATATGGTGTCCCCTTGTTTCATCAACCATAATTTCATAGAACTATTACTTTGCAGAATTTTCATTTCATAGAAAGCTAATTTCTGCTGATACCTTATTGTTTTCAGGTTATCTAGCTTGGGTTACGTAAGTTAGGTTTGACCTGTGACCACCAAAAAATAATCTGAAAACTATAATGTTCCAGCAGAAATTAGCTTTCTATGAAATGGAAATTCTATGAAGTGATACGTTCTATGGAATGAGTGACGGTGAAACAGTGTACAAGCCTTAAATGTAGGATGTAAAGTAATAAAGTATCGTACAATAATATACCCTCCTAGGTCCCCGCTTACTTTAAAGTACAAATTACCGAAGACAGAAGGGTGTACAGTTTATTTGACTAGGCTTGTACAACCTTACGAAAATATTGGGTCTCACGATTACTATATAATATCATACTACTTTTTGCCTTTAACCCTTCATTGAATTCAAGACTTGTTAAGAGTTGTTGGGTTCAATTTAGTTTCCATACATCAATCATCTTGCTGAAAAAAATGATATGAAATTAAATTTTCTTTATCATAACGTTACAGGATTACGACGCTCAAGACCTTTTAGAATTCGAAGAAACGATTCTGCAGGGCGTGGAATACAGTAGCGACGGGAAAATAAGTAGGAAGCAGCTGACGATGATACTGCTCGCACTCGCCAAGCACCATCAAGAGGAAGATGTCACTACGCCGTAAGCGCGCGCGCACGAGCCTGCCACTCCGTCCCGATTTCTAAACGAATTTTCTAGTGGAATGCAGCTTAGCTGGGCTTGTCACTTCAAAAATACTACCTATTCATTTAATATCGCACGTAATTCTGTCTCGACAGTGAGAAGCCATTGTCTAATACAACAAGACAAAGTCATTCGAATGAATATCGTCACTACTTTGAAAGACTCGTATCTCATATTTCGTGATGTACAATTTTAAACTTATTTCCCTTTGATTTTAAGTTTAAAATCGTACATCACGAAATATGAGGTACGAGGTTTTTTCAAAGCAATGACGATATGTCACATTATGTTTGGCCAAGCAACAATAGCACCATTCGGATCTTTTACAAACTAAATCGCACTAAATAGCACTTTTTCGCTGATTTAAAAACAACACAATTTGGTATTAAATACGAGTAAATGACGTCTCGCGGGTTCGGACTTCGGAGTCTGCGTGAGTTTGAACACGTCATAGAGTCACACGCTATTATACTATACAGTTGGCTTAATTATAGTCCTTAAGGCAAGTCCATACGAAATAATAAAAGTTTATGTGAGGAGCAGCTATTTTAGTCGCATCGTTATTTCTGATAGGTTGGGGTACAATTACGCGCGAATTCTCGCTAGCATTATATCTACAATATACATCCACCTAAACCGGCACTTTATTACTCTGATAATAACGACACACCTATACCTACTGTGTTATAAAGACTTACGCATTTGGTGCGTGTGGTGAGGTTGCAAGTGTATGTAAAAATGTGAGATTTTGTGTTTTAAGCTCTTAGTAGCTTTACCAGGAGCCTAAAACAGAAAAAAAATACCATTAGTAATTTATTGTAATCTATTGCATTTTGCATTTACTACATGCAAATATAAAATTAGGCCATTGAGTCAAAATATTGAATAACTTGAGAGTAAAAAGATTTATACTTGTCATAACACATCAACAGTGTTTATCTCGATTCTTTGGCTTTGCGTGTGGAAAAAAAGTCCGAAGGCCGTCTGAATTAATGGGTATTTCTTATCAAATCGTGAGTGAAATGCTCTTAAGCATTCTCAAGCGAAATTCAGAAGTATTGTGTCGTGCATGTTGTTGTTTCATAAGAATTAATTACTTACTTGA